>OX336420.1:87001225-87601225 GCA_946903255.1 Schistosoma spindalis
AAATGCTCTCACATGGCCACGCGTATATAGCCTCTGCCAGGGAAGTCCCCACTACCTTCTCGTGGCATTACTGTTGTTTACAAAAATGAGAGGACGAAAAGCGAATGTCCGGCGCTTTAATCGGATCACAAATCAACGGTGCACATGGGCTCCAGTATCCTAAAGGAACATATGGCGTATGAACCAATTGTTGGTCATCGGCTACCATCAGACTGCATCTCCTTACCATGCTCTACTGCCTTGTGGATCAGACCTTCAGGTCAAAGGCTCGGGGTGTGGCCCCCTGAGAAAACCACCTGCTTCTGTTTGGGCACCCGAGCAGTATCACAGCCCGCACACATATCAAACGAGATCTGTGTGGCGCAAATGTATTTGGTGCCTCGTTGTATAAATATCTATGTGTTAAAATAATATATATACGAACTTATAGCTATCCGTAAACTAGTTTACCCTTATTTTAAACCACTGAGTTAACAACTTTTTCATAATTATAAGAGTTCAGTTCGCAACAAATTTTTTGATATAATAATGAACAATGTATAAAATAGTGCAATGACGAAAAATGAATGAGTTAATTGATAAAATCGATTAATTAACACATAATTTTAAAGATCTACTCCGATTATATTAAAGGTAAAGTTAATAATCATTTTAATGATTAACTAGTAAATTGAATATTGAATTTTGTATAATTCATGAACACATAGAAATGTTTTGTTTTATACAACTCACTGAACAAGTACAAGTTTATATAAATAAATTTGAGCTACACTTTATTTTAGTATGGGATGGATTGTGGGAACAAAGATTAAGTTATCGGAGAAAGATAGGGAAAAGAGGAATATTAAGAAATGATTACTTACTTACTTACGCCTGTTACTCCCAATGGAGCATAGGCCGCCAACCAGCATTCTCCAACACACTGTCGCACTCTGCCTTCCTTTCTAGTTCTATCCAATTGTTGTTCATTCTTCTCATGTCTCTCTGTCTCCATTTCTCAGCGTAATGTGTTCTTTGGTCTTCCTCTTTTCCTTTGGCCTTGAGGATTCCATGTGAGCACTTGCCTTGTGACGCAGTTGGGTGCTTTCCTCAATGTGTGTCCCATCCACTTCCATCGCTTCTTCATGATTTCTTCCTCCACTGGGATCTGGTTTGTTCTCTTCCATAGTAGGTTGTTGCTGATAGTGTCTGGCCAGTGGGTCCGAAGTATTTTGCTTTAGACATCTGTTAAGAAGTGATAAAAGGATTTAATTGTGAACGTGATCTCAGGTAGTGTTAAATGTGTGAAGGTGGTTGTCGACTCCCATTCTTTCTCACCGTGAAAGGATATTACTTCTTAAGAGACTTGAAAAGGAAACTGGATTAGTAGTGGTTGTAGTGACCTCTAAGCGTAACTCCAGTTTTCAAAGGACAATTTTTTGAGACTGATTACATATGGTGTTTTCTTTCGTAGTTATTAACGTGTTACCTCCATACTTTAGTGGCCTGTTCATTGAAAACCGTAATCCGTGGGTCAAGGTGATGTGTACTATTGTTAAGGAGGACGTTGTCTAAACCCCTTCTTCCGTTGTCGAATGACATCATTGCAGGCGTTGATTGTTTGAAGGAGATGACTTGCTGGTATCAAACCAACAGAATCAGCAGTTCTACTTCACCCTCAAACTTAGATTGCTGCATTTAATAATCCGGATTAAATGAGTACGATGGCTAGTCAAACTACCCGAATGCCCAAACTGAAGTAGATGAAGTGAGATTCAAACTTGTAATTCGAAATGCGATTATTTTAACCACTATAACCAATGTACAAAACTACATGAAATTCCTCTCATGGTAACTATTTAGTAAATTAACTAGTAGCTTCCTCTATCGTGTTTATTTTGTTTATGGAATTTTACTAACACTTGAGAATGTAAACTAAAACAGTTTTTACATTTATTGGTTAACCACCAGACAAGAAATTCATTTAGTGAGATAAAAACCAATTCACACATAATGGATTTGATATCATATGTATATAAGCTTTTCTTCAATTCAATAATAAGTATATTTTCGTGATATCGCAGTGAGTAGAAAATTGTATTTCTGAAGTTTCATGACATAATGTAAACCACGAGGTAAAATTAACAGAAGTTTAAATAGTTTCTTCGTACTGTTTAAACCTGTGTTGATTATATGCTATGTTTAAAGAGATTACGAGTTCACGTAATCTGAGAACAGGACGAATACTCTGTGACACAAAGACCAATAAGCTAGCTATTCCGACGCGCCCCAACCCCGCTAACTAAAGAGAAGTCGAAGTTTGGGAGGGGGAAATATATTCGACAAGCTCGATTTATTTGAAACCATCAAGTTCATCCTTAGCATTGATTCCTACATTCTCTTTAATTCGTTTTGTTTGTATTTAATAGAAAGGAGAATGAGATCTTTTAATCTATTGAAATCATCAGGTGAAAATAATCTACCTTATTTTGGCCATAGTGTTCAATACCAGATTGAAGATGATCATATACCATTTGTAAAAAAAGGTTAGTTATGTTGGCTGCTTGTTATGGCTGATGGCCGCTGACTAAATTCCTCTGACAAAAACAACAGTCAAAATTTGTCTTAACACTAATAACCTTGAGTTCTTATTAGTTCACGATTCTCCAGCTTGGGTTTAGAATTGATCTTATATCGGCGCTCTTTATTTTGCTCTATATCTAAAATCTCAAAATTGCATTTATACATACTTTCTTTCTATTTCTTGTTCCCAAGCCATTATCTTAATATCTTTTTCACCATACATTTTGAATCTTTTTGTCACTTATTTGGTTAATTTTGTCTCGTTGTGGTGATTTATTCTGAGAAATTTAACCAATTCACAAGCTCTTTGTTACTTATTACTAACTACTACTTAGAAACATGAGTCGGACCAAAGAACAGTTTCAAAATTGAGCAGCAATGTAGAGGAAACCACTGTATACTACTCCTCACCTTTCGATAAACAGAACTGTTTTTCACCTGCACTGCAAATCATGATGGAATTCATCCCTATCAGAGAGATTCCTGAAAGCATCCTCAACAAGATTTATGAAAACTATGTGAACAGTCGAAATTCTTAGATAGTAACCGAGTCACAAAACTTCCCATAATCTTTGCGAACTATATCAATGTTTTACTAACTAATTTTGAATATATCTGATATCTAATAAGACATCAATCGTTCTGAAAATAGTGACATTAACATGCAAAACAATTCAATGTAAATTAAGGTATCAAACTGAGTATGATAAGTGTTAAAATAATCTAAATCATTGTAACCAACCATGAGATATCTTTTAGATTTATGATAAAAGAATTATAATGAAACTCTATATTTTCAATAAAATAATTCCTGTTTTATATACATATATATATGACATTTTTCATCTACATTATTAATATAGGTGTCCCTGTACTACATTTAATTCCATTACCATTTCCAAAAGTATGGCATACAATAGCTGACAATGCTACAATTATAGATTGGGATACATCGATCGATTTATTGTTTCTTATAAAATTATTTGTTAGAAATTATCTACATATTCTATTATGATACACATATATAAGGGGTGTTAATGTGGTTTCTATGTATTTCATGCCATAACTTTATCACATTTGGTGTATAATAGACTGAATGAGTTTTATCAATGGCTTGTGTAGTTGAAGAGTAAGTGTTGTTACACATAACTGTATATAAATAGACTTGCATATTTATTTATTTTCTTACACTATTAATGAAATGTTTTGTTTTCAATTTTCTCTTCCTATTTTAAATTTTATTCATTATGTAAATTAATGAATTCATGATTTTACATTAAAAGGTTAATTGGTACAAAACACATATGATCATACATTACTAGGTTAATGTATTATAATAAACTTATTTAATTATTATCAGAAGGGTTTTGTTTGTGGATATTATTGTAATTTCAATAGTTTAGATCATGAGTCGATTGAAGCTAGACCACCACCATGGAAAACCTAAAAGCATCGGAAGGCCGTTTCGTCCTATTGTAGGACTCCTAAGCAGAAGTGCGCATCTACGATCCCACCTCGTAAGATTCAAACCCAGGACTTAACAGTCTCAATTGACTCATGATCTAAACTATTGAAATTACGATAATATCCACAAAAACCCCTTCTGATCTTAATCAACATATGCTCACTAGTGACTGGCTTCAAAAGGTATTTCCTAGAGTTTTAGTGAGAAGTAATGGATTTCAAATGGGTCGAGAGATAGTAACTCACTGAAGATAATGATGAATGGGTTGCTCAATTTTGTGAATTGGTTAAAGTTAAACAATAACACTGTGGAATGCCGGCTCAGTGGTCTAATGGTTAAGCGCTCGCGCGCGAGACTGATAGGTCCTGGGTTCGAATCTCGTAGCGGGCGGGATCGTGTACGCTCACTACTGAGGATTCCCACAATAGGACGAAACGGCCATCCAACGCTTCTAAGTTTTCCATGGTAATCTAACATTGATACATTCATGGTATAAATCTAAATATGAAATAAGTTGTCAAAAATCAATCTGTATGTGAGTTGTGATGAAGAAATCGACCGAATATTGTTTTAGATAAACTTATACGGAGTGAATTTATATAACTGGTGAGGTAATTAATCATTAAGATGAACAAGGTGATTTCGATAACAATTAGTATGAAAGTAAAGATAAAGCCCATGTTAAATTAACAGTAATTAGGACTTCTAAGTATGAAATGTGCAATTGTAATAATAATCAAAGAATTTGATGAAGTTTTGTTCTCTGAGCTGGATGGTTTAGTCGTGGGGCTTTCATTGTTATTTTGAACGACATCATCAGCACAAGCTTTAGATAGAATTGAAGTGTTTGATTTTCTCCATATATGGCTCACAACTTTTCCTGTAGACCTCAGTGTTGATTGGTTATTTTTAATTATCAGTCGTCTAGTACAACCTTCATATAAACTTTAAGGTTAATCCCACTTTGTTTACGTCCACCAAATAGGTTTTTTCTGTTTTCATTTCATAACTACACCCATTTAGCTATTTACCTAAAATTAGATTAAAACTCACTAGAAATAATATTCTAACGTAAATATATAGATGACTTCTAAACTGATAACTTAATTCAAAATCGAAGATAAATCAACTAACTTCAAATGTTTCTTAATTTTCAGTGATTTTCCAATTGATTTTGTTTCTCGATGAAAATCATCTCGTTAATGAAATCTATCATATTCTTATGATTGTACAGCTATGGGAATTCAGTCATTGAAAAAATATCTCTGCCTATTATTCTGGACTCTATAACCTAGAAGGCTTTTGTATTTAAGGTAGCTACTAGCAGTAGAACCAAGGGAATGTGCTTCGTCTGATTTGTAACTAGTCAGTTGGATCTAAGTTCATCCAAGTGTTTATGTTTACTTCAAGTTTCGAACCCAGTTCACGCTACCTGAAGTGCCGATTCGTTATCTACAAAATAAATGAGTTCAGATAGCTCGTTCTTTGTACTTAGTAATAACATTGGTTATTGGGCAAATGTCAAAATAATATAGGGTTATAAAATAAAGCAAACCATTAATCAGTTGGTTGTTGTGTACTTGATTCACATTGAACAGGTTCACATACTTGGATCTAAGATAAACCTCTTTAGAATAAATGTACTAAACAGCTTCATGTAGTTGGAGTAGAATTCGTTATTACTATCAAAGAGCTAAAAGTCAAGTATTTCATATATTTAATCACTGCTCTATGAAATTCAAATGGAGAAAGTTACCTCTATGTGACGCAAGTATGGTGAATATGAGAGAATTGATAGTATAACGATTCGAATTTCCTAACTCAAATAAGTGTTAAGATGTTCGAAATAACAATATGTTTGCCGGAAGTCGGGTGATTTATCTACTTGGATAGCAGCCAAAATGGCGTCTCAAACTGCGAAGCTGGTTGACACTGGTTTGAATCCCATTAGGAATACGATTACCCTTGAGATTACAGACAACCCTTTGCTGATGAGTGTTTACAAGCCCTAAACTTAGTTTCAGGGTATCCTGACGACTACGCTTAACTACTCAACATTAAAAACATAGTGCACCCATGTTAAGTCACTTAAACTAGCGACCATATCAGAAATTGATGGGTAGAATTCAATTAGCACTAAGGTCTAGACAAACACTACATTAGTTATTACTTAGTGATCGATTCATGTAGCTTTTCCAAACTATAGCTCACCTTTCTTAACAGACAAAATTGTAGTTATACAGATTCTATTTATTGTTTGAACTTAAAGAGATTAGTCAACATCACACTGATCACTTATATAATCAATAAGTATTCAGTTTTATAGACGGTTGTTTTTTTAACAAGAACCAACATGATACTTATTTTAAATACTGTGTATGTATAATTTGGATGAATAATCTTCGTAAAAGGAGTACTGGTACCGATTTGTGTATGTTTAGTTTTATGAATTATCATTCAAACTTGTTATGATATGGAATGAACACTAACATACAAGGTTAGTGCTAGTTCACATACATCTTAGTTTATGGTTAAAGATATATGTTGCAGTGACCTAGTAGATAACATTACGATTTTTTAAAAGCAGATTACTTGACTTCGAGTGTAAGTCAGTACATTAGTACTTAAATAAGAAATTACATTCAAATGAGAAATCATAAATAGGATAAAACATGCGTCCTGGATTTTACTCCTAACCGTTACCGAAACGGAATTCACTAATATGAATCTCATGAAAAAGAAGACCAGAAATAATTTAGGTTAGCTGAAAAAAATGAATTTTATTACCTTTTTCAGGAGGAAGTTGATAGTAATCGGCTGAAGTAGAAATTAGCATTTTAAATCAATGAACTAGAAATCAATATAGTAGAGTATGGATCAGAGATAGAAAGTTTTCTACTCCAGATTTTCATCAGAACTTCTGCGTCGTTGGAACAACATAACTGGACACTGTAAACTGTAGTTAAGCTAATCAGAACAAAACATGTAATCATTTTTCTTTCACTGTTATTTCTAATTACTTAAATGCGTTTACAGAAAGTGATATTTTTAACATAGCTATGAATTCTTCACAGCTGTAGGCTAGACTTTGTCTTATGATATTCTGCAACTCCATGAAAAATAACAATGCTAATTCATTTCAAATATTGCACAAAATTCACTCAATTATACCAAAATAAATACTCGACTTGAAATTACTGACATACTTCTGAGAAACTCAGATACTAGTGGAAAATATAAAGAGATATATTGATAATTCAGTTCCAAAAACCTACTTAAAACATTAATAGTAGGTCACAATATTAGAGAGAGTATACCCGCTTACTGATATTGAATTGACTCATGATCTCAACTATTGGTTTTACTACTAATCAAATTACGATCAACGCGTAAATGTGATAGATTATCGAAGTCTCCATTCTACATGGTTATATAGCAATGAAAGCTAGCCTAACTTGACAGTTAGTATTAATAATGAAAAGATGTCAGTTCTCGAAACTAACAACTCTTCTTGTATTGTTTTCACATACGTACTTTTACTGTTCGTCAACCAACTGATAGAATTTGTGGCGCATCTCACTCCACTTGAAATATATATATATATATATATATATATATATATATATACTCATTAAATTTTAAGTGCAATATTTTCACAAACCGATTGGTACAAGAATGGTATAAAAATGCCCAGAACGAAATGCAGCTAAATACATATATTTCATATATATTGTTAAACGCAAACAAACGATCAGAATTATTAGATTGATGTATTATGGATTTCGACCATTGCTAACAAAGAACATTATTAAAGTTTGGTTCAGCTTTTATATCAAATAAATATGTATAAGATGAACGGACAAATACATACTGAAATGTACAATATGTACGACCGAATAAATATGCATACCAAAAGATATACAATCTGATTCATAAGAATAGCAATAACATACTTAACAGTATGCTTTTTAGTGTTTTATACACGAGTGGATTGAAAAGGAAACAATAAGAAATGGATAACTGTAGATTGTTGGTATGCGAAATCGGAAACTCAGACTTAAATAACACGAACAATAACCTGTGTCCATTAGTAGAAAGATGCTTATATAGCATAGTAATCGCTTTCACAACGTTAGTGTCATTTAAATGACCAGTAAATCTATACGGAGTCAACAAGTCACTGCTCTCTAGTCGGCAGGCCACAAATTTTAACACGATTATAACTCATTATGAAAGGTAAGGGACGAAATTAGAATAATGTATGAAACGACACCAATGTGGACCAAGATAAATGTTATGTGAGGGTGTTCCAATAAAGAGATAACTTCTGATTAACACTGGGCTTTATACTAATTATGAAGGGCGATCCTTGCTAAGTTAGATTAGCAAATCCGGCAAACTTACATGCCTATCACGCAGAAAACAGAAATACCCCATGTTATGGAATGACCTCAGGTACTCAACCATTAGAAGCCAAAGAGCGCCGACCAACTGTTTCATCGTGGTATGGGACACCTCAGCAGTTCACATGCACAACCTCAACAAGGACTAAGCCCAGGACCCGGTTTCGTGACAAGCGCTTAGTCGCTTCTCAGGTTATTGGTAACAAGCATTTCTGAAGTAACTTGTACGGACAGCAGGAAAATCTCCTATTCTTCAAGTGATATACAGTTACAACCAAATTATTTTACCTACTATTAATGCTTAGCTGCTGTTGATGTCCACACGATAATCTTATTTCGATTTGACTGTTTCATGTTTAACTGCTCCTAACAATGCACTACTTTCCTTAGTTGGTTCTTTGTCTAGGTTATCTTCAACATTAATATTCTTATCAATCGTAACTACGCTTACTACTGTACCTGGCCTATTATCCATTGATTGTAATTTCCTGCTGTTTCAACAAAATTAATCGCAAGCTACCTGAACCACCAACTCTAGATTGATATCTCATATTACCTAACGCTTTGCCTACAGGGATAATAAGCACCCTGGGATATATTACGGGATTGCAAGCAAGTAATTTCAGAAGGATCACGATTGGTATCATGGCTACGGCCTAGACTAGCACATCACATACTCCACCTAAGAATGCCAATTCAATTATGCGCAACAACACACAACTCTGGACCAATACTTGGATCTAGCTGCACTCAAATCGCAATCTCAGATGCAACCAGCTACAGACTAATTATATGGCTTTCAGTTAACATCAACCGGGGCACACTGTGAACCTTAACACGACCCGGGTTACACTCACACTCTTACTGGCTCCCCATATTCCACACAATCAATGTCCACGAAAACCCTCGGCTCATCTCGTGTTACCTGGACAGACCTGCGCCGCTTGCATATCCCGAGACAATGACCACGCCAAGGCACTACTGAGGGGTCGTCGAAATGAAATGACCACTGGGAACCTCGATAGCAAGACTTAGTCGCCAGGCGTCCTACACAACAGAAGCGGCTCGACGAAAACCTGTGCTCAACCGGCGAATCACACTACATCGCATTTCCATACTCAACAAAGCCGAAGATCGCAACAACCGACTATGGAGAAACCTCATCAAACAACTTGTTGGCCGAGAAGAACCCGTTACCCAACAGTGTAACATTGGGAGTACGCAAAGAAGCTGAGAGTTGGGGTAGGTGGTGACTAACAAGCATCACCCTTTGTGCACACCTACATCCTATCGACTCGGCAGAGGGAATAGGTCACAAGCATGTTGCGCTGAAGGCTACCCTCCTGAAGTATGGATAAGTGATCTTGGTTGGTTCATCCCACAACACAGGCCACTTGCGCCGATTACTCAAATGAACTAAGCTCAGATCTGTTTGCACACTCGACCATCTCTAACAAGCATTAAGAAATTAGGAAGTTGAAAACCCTGCCTCCACAGTGACTAAGCAAGAACGAAATCAAAATGGTTGATCATATTTATCACACAAACCAAAGGTACATGATGACTCGTCGAAAATGGACGTCCCCGGACTTTTCTTTAACCTGAAATGAGAACATAACACACTTAGTCCTGACAGGTATTTGCAAAATCAGACGAGGAATGTAATCATAAATCATTCAAGAGGTGTCACATCATTTCATTTACTCACCTCAGACGATTGAGTCGACAGTTCTCAAGTCCTTATCTGGAAACAGAAAGACTTGATAAGTGAGATTGTCAGTAGAGGTTGAAATCATAAAATCAATTGAAACACGGAACATCATTTGATATACTGAAGAACTCAGCGATATCTTACCGTTTTTTTGCACCCCTCTGATGTCTTTCGGGACGATCACAGCGGACGGTGTTCTGAAAAGTGAAAAGACGCATTAGTAGTCCAAGTAACTATCAGTGAAGTTATATCGACTCATGTTTATCATATGAACTATGCGACATCATTAATACTATTAAAGCTTACCTAATCTCGCGAAGGTTGACCATCAACCATTTGGTACGTGCGAGGACCAAGCAACTACCTAAGGTTAATTAAAGATTTCAGGTTAGGGAACAAGCTTCAGATAGGGGCGTGTGCGGACACGAGTCCAGTAGAAACGTTATCATCATTTTAATACATATAGAGTACTTACGAGATGCGTTAATCCAGCCAGTCTTTTCCTCATCATTCACTGAAGATTCTTACGAGTAATTGGAAACTCTTTCCACTACATATTTGACTGAAGGAAACGTAGCCCGTACGGTTATCATTTTCTTAAACCCTACAATGAGATAAAACACTGTGTAACGATAGACAATCAGGGATAAAGGGTTCGTTTCATAAGCATCAATAGCAGAACTGGAAAACATCATGAAATACATGCCACCGGCTACCAACACCTTACCTTGAAGTCGCACGCACCACCAACCACGCTCTACTAGTCGCCCAGGGTCGTACGAAAATAAATAGGCGGAGAAAGTCATATAAACAAACAAACATGTTTTGTGTTCAATTTTAGTCGTCAAACCTTTCAAAGCAGTTAGTATAAAAGACTAAGGTTTGATTAATGACGTCCTGTCTAGTATTTTTTTGATCAAAACTCGAGCATTGCATACATTTTCAGTGAGTTTGTCCAACACCTCGAAGTGTCTAGGAGGTCTATTGCTGACACTGAGTACGACAAACGTACTCTGGAGAGATTATCCCACTCTATTCATTTCGGATACACTCATATCCCCATTTTAGGACACTTCAATCCTCATTAAGTCAATTTCTTCGAGCGTACGTACATCGGAAGTGATAGCTCTACTGAAGCTCAGTTCTTCAACTTCATTGAAGATTTGGGATTATTCGAAAATGTCAAGTGAGTAACCCAATGAACAAATAGTCAGACGCCTTCATACTTAGAATGATCACTTAAGAACAGAGAATTCCTCGTTGACAACCTCTCCATTCTGACTCCATTGAGAAGTGATCACGTCATCATAGCCTTCAATCTTACCAGTAAACCTGAGCTAAAACATCACACTAACAACAGGCATTCGAATTCGA
Source organism: Schistosoma spindalis (assembly GCA_946903255.1). NCBI lineage: Eukaryota > Metazoa > Platyhelminthes > Trematoda > Strigeidida > Schistosomatidae > Schistosoma > Schistosoma spindalis. The sequence continues at coordinate 87,012,741 of OX336420.1, forward strand.
AAGTTTGAGATGTGCCGGATTTACAGAACGATCTACAGCACGTGGTCTGAGAAGTGCATCCTCAACTTAATAATAGTAATAATAATAGCCTGGACGCTTAATGGGATTTCTTACTGAGATGGTGGAGAAGATTAGTAGCTCAGGTGGATGATTTTGATGGAGTTTTGTTCTCTGAGCTGGATGGCTTGGTCGTGGAGCTTACATCGTTCTTCTGAACGACATCATCAGCACAAACTTCAGATAGAAGTGAAGTGTTCGAATTTCTCCATATGCGTTTCACAGCTTGTTCTGTGCACCTCGATGTTGATTAGTTCTTATTGACCTTAAATTTGTCATTGTTTACTTTTTTGTCTTGGTTTTGTCTCCTATTGGTTTGATTCTTGTTCCTATATTTGTGCATAAGTTTCCTGATTGGTTGATAAATCGGATCGATTTCAATATGTTTGTTGATTGCTGATTGACCTGAGTGCCAGGCTTCTAAAAATTCTCTTGTGCTTTTAGAATTTCCTCTGTTCACGATTTCCACATTTTTCCAATCGAATGTGTGTCCGCAGTTGTCCACGTGTATTGATATAAGTGAGGAGATATCATGCCGTTTGACTGCTAATTGATGTTCATGTAGGCGCAGGTGAAGAGGGCGTCCGCTTTGTCCGATGTAGTGTTTGTCGCAGTTGACACAATTTATTTTGTAGATGATGTTCGATTTATCTTCTTTTGTTATTTCGTCCTTTGGTTTGCATAGGATTGACTGTAGTGATTTTGTCGGTTTGTGTGCCGCACCTATCCCGAAGGTTTTTAGCAGTCTTTTTGCGGTTTTTCATATGCCATTTATGTATGGTAGGGTGATCCGTTTGTTGATTTCTGTGCTTGATTTGTGCTCTGATGCTGCATGTGGTTGGTATTTTTTGATGACGTTGATTGGGTAGCCATTCTTTTGAAATACTTCTTTTAGGTATTTCTCTTCCTTCCTTCGTGCTGCCAGAGTGGTGCAGTGTGTCCTCGCCCTCTTGAATCAAGTCTGTACGCAGTTGATTTTATGTGCTCTTGGGTTGTTGCTATTGTAGTTCAGAATTTGATCTGTGTGGGTCGGTTTCCCATATACTTGAGTTTCTAGTTTTCCTGTGTCAGTTCTAGTGATTAATATATCCAAGAATGATAGTTTGTTGTTTGCTTCCTGTTCTATTGTGAACTTGATGTCATCGAAGACGTTGTTGATCAGTTTGTAAGTGTTTTCTAGCTCATCCTTTTTGACGATAACGAATGTGTCGTCTACATAGCGAATCCAAATTTTTGGCTTGATCACTGATAATAACGCGGCTTCTAGTCTATGCATCACTGCTTCTGCGATCAGTCCTGATATTGGTGACCCCATTGGTGTCCCTTTCGTTTGTTCGTAGATTTCGTTGTTGAATTGAAAATATGTTGTTAGGCATAAGTCGATGAGTTCTAGTAGACTTTGACTTCGAAGCTTTGTGTACTTTGTGAGATTTGTATCGTTGGCTAGGAGCATGGATATAGTTTCTTTTGCTAACCTTGGTTCGATTGAGGTGAATAATGCTGTTACATCGAAGGATATCATTAGTTCGTCGTTGTTGATTTGAATGTCCGTAATTTGGTCCAGGAATTGTGTAGGGGATTTGATGGAGTGTTTGGATGAATCGACTAAATTTTTCAGTATTCGTGAAATTTCTTTTGATAAATTGTATGTTAGCGTTCCGGGCAGTGCTACAATTGGACGTAGTGAAATGTTTGGTTTGTGTATTTTTGGTCTGCCGTCGAATATGGGGAGTACTGGTCCATTGGATTTCATTCTCCATTGATTTTGTTTTGTTGTTTCTCCTGCTTTGACTAGCTTGTTTAATGTCTTTGAGATTCTGTTGTTCAATTTTTTTGACAGGATTTAAATCTGTCCGTTTGTATGTGTTCTTATCTTGAAGTAGTTGTTCGGCTTTTTTGAGGTATTCCTCCTTGTCCATAACTACTGTTGTGCGTCCTTTGTCCGCTGGAACTATGACAATATCCTTTATAGTTCTAAGTTCCTTCAAGGCTTTTTGTTCTTGTGGGGTCAGTTGGTTGTTTTCATTCACCTGTTGCGTTAGCGGCACTATAGTTTGCCTTATTTCTTGTTGTGTTTCCTCACTGAATCCAGAAGTTTTTAGTGATGACTCTAGCGCTGCGAAGAATTCTAGTTTTGAGGCGTCGCTTGTGCTGTAGTTTAATCCTCTTTGGAGTAGGCGTTCTTCCGTGTTTGTTAGTGGTTGTTTTGATAGATTGATCAGGCAGTTGTTTGTGTTTTCTTCCTTGGGTGCTTTTGAGATGTTGATTAGATTTTTCTTTAGGGTATTTCTTCTTTGTTCTCTGTGTCGTTTACATGATATCTCGATGGCTGTTGTCAAGATTTCTAAATGTTCTGACGTGAGTGTCCTCTGTAGCTTCATCTTTTGTTCCTCTATGACGTGTTGGTATTTGTGGATTCCGTAGTGCGCATCTGTTATCATTAGGTGTACCATTTTTCTTCCACTTTCCTCAGCTATTTTCCATCCTAATGAGCAGTTGATTGGAGGTCTCTTTTCTAAAAGCGAAGTTCTCTGGTTGTTAGGTCCTGAGGTCTCAACCAATAACTACAGTGATACTCCCGAACTTCTAGCAGAACAGTAGTTTCAACACATTTCGACCGTCACATACAAACTACATCGACGAGAGCTTTACCTGCAACTCAACGGCAGTCTCAAAATTAAGGCTGAGCGCTCACTTAGTGTATCGAAAACTGCGGCATCCAAACAAGGACGCTTCTCCTGGCCCAGATATAGTTCATTCTGCTATACCGAGGGGAGCGTCTCCAATCTTGGCAAAACAATTAAGGGTGATGTTCGCACATTCTCTAAACCGAGGTACGGTACCAGAAAATTGGAAGCTGGTGTACATTACGCGAATTTCAACAAGAGGCTAGTGCTACCAAAGATGCCACAACACCTTAATGAGTAACACCTTTTATAATCCAAACGTGTCAACCCAGTGAAATCGCAAGTCAAAAGCGAAAAGGTTCGACGACATATTTGGTAGGTATCGATATATCAAGAAGTGATTAATCTAGTCTGGTTAGCGGTCGTAGGAGGTGTGAAGCACGGCGTCCCTACTCGTGATCTGGTGCGGATGCGTGACCGAGTGCCTTCAGATAGGTGAGTGCATTAAAACTAGTTCGGTCTGCGTCAAATGTCCAAGGCTCACAGAGCTACTGACTTTTGGGATTTGTTTACCGCCACACCATAAACATTCAAGCTATCTGTCGATTGCACTTCTCTCAATACCCTCGAAAATTACGGAGTCCCAGATATGCAACGGTCTATGAGACCACAGACTTTGCACAGTCTCAATAAGGATCACTCCTGTATAATCAATCTGTTGACCACGGTGAACGTCGGGCTCACCAGTTTCGTGCCTGTACGTTACCCTCGTGTTATTGATAGGAGAAACCAGACTAGTAGGGAATAGGTCTTTATTTTGATCTTCGTGCAGTCACAGTAGAGCATGGGATTCCTTGTTCAGACAAACAAAACCTCCCAACATTCAACATAAGATAATTAGAAATATAACGCCTATACAAAATAAAGAAGTGAATGAATATGTGAACTATGCTGTTTTGACATATGCTTAGTTGCTTGAGGTCAACTCTAAACCAATCGACCTAAGCTGTTACAAACCAATTGACAACCATCTTTGATAGCAAGAGGAAAGTTGATGTCATATGTCTTGATTTCTCAAGAGCTTTTGGTAGGGTCAATCATGTATGTCTTATCCATAAGCTTGAACGGCTGGGTATCAAGTCACCACTGATAGATTGGTTTACTTCATGTCTAAATAATCAACTTTCAGGGTCAGGGTAAGCTTCCACTTTTCTCAGGAAACAGAATATCATTGTGAGATTCCTCGGGGTTCACTACCGGGACCTCTTCTCCCTTTACCTTATATGAGTGACCTTCCTCAGGAAGTATCGTCTGACTTATTACTTGTCGCTAACGTTGTGAAGCTTCCAATGGAAGTTTGCAACCAAGATGATAAGCCGGCATTAGGGGAGTATCTGAATCGACTTTACAGTTTGGTAGATAACAATGGACTTACTTTCAACACTACAAAATGCAAATTGGTCCATCTGAGACATGTTTCAGACTATGTGTACAACCTAGGTAACTCTGTAGTGGTACTCTTTCTCAACCACACGATCGATCATGACGAGCATACGATAACCGGGAATATTTACATTCGACATTTAACACCCAGAGGAGGTCAGGGATGGTGGAGGCGGGAACAATGAGTCAGTATGACATGGCTCGGCCATGCGGGCGTTGTCACTCCATGTAACTTATTTATTTTCATATTAAATGCATTGTTATTTTCCCAGCCTAGATGTGTACTTCATCATATCACTGACTATTACGTAGGACGAGTCAGTAGGGACGACGTGTCTTCGACGTAAGATCTTATACACTAGGTGGACATATCATGACAAATTTACAATTTTCGGATTAGGTCTATTATTCTTGTAGCAAACACTAATGCATCAAATACCGGCCTAGATATTAATCCCATAACTCCTCTTTAGAAGTATCCCAAGTTGAAAGCGATCTAGGAGTCCTAGAACCGTATGATCTGAAGTCTTACACTAACTGCGACAATAATTTCTTTCGAGGGAACCTTGCACTGACAACGTTGTGGTGTATTTTTAGCTTGTTTGGCGGTAGGATTTTCCACGTAATCTTTAGAAGCTTTATTCGACTACATTTAGAGAATGGAAATATGATGCTACCTCCCTCACTACAAAAGGATAAAAATACGCTGGAACGTATCTAACAGCGGACCACAAAATCAGTCCTGGTACTCGACGCAAACCTTATGCAGAGCGCCTCAAATCATTGAATTTTTACATGCCAGCGTGCAGGTGTCTCAGAGGTGACCTTCTAATGACTTATTGCGTCATAAATAGTCTATAGTGGAATGAACTCAATACTGCTTCCGCTAGCTGTAGTCTAGACACAGTTATCTGTTTGATAGGTGCGACCCTGGGCTTACTATAGAGCAAAACTCTGTATGGTGTTTTGTGCCTAGGGATGTTCCACGAATGGGCTACCGCACCGTAACCTGATTCGGAGGTGTCACAAAATAAATGTAGCTCAATCGCCCTAAAGCTCTTGCTGTCTTCATTTATAGTGCTTTGAGGAATGCTGATCGTTCCGAGCCTCCGCACAAACGTGTCCCAATAGTTCCACGAGGTCACAACATTATCACTCGGAGGCTGGTCCCGACAAATATGCGACTTACAAAGATTCTGTAAGAGTTGCTTAGCAGGAAGATATATTGGAGCTATTAGACCCAGCCGATCGAAGAGAGATGAAACCTTGGACAGTAAACCTCTCCCAGTTGGAGGTTTTTCCTCTGGATCAAAACGAAACTTGAAAACATCGAGTGTGGTGTCTCACTAAATCCCGAGGGCTCGATGTGTCGGCACTTGATTCAGAGGCATATTAACTATCACTTCCATACAATCGGTTTACGGAAAAACTTTCCTCACCATATCTGAGTTAGTTACCAATTTTTTCAACTTGAAACCTCCTAAAGCCACCACAAACCTTTTCGCATCTTCATTATTGGAAAAGGATACTAGGCAATCAACCACATAATAGCTGTTTAGTACCGATTCCTCTACGCTGCTATCATAGTCATTAGAGAATTTTCGGGCTGTTTTCACTAATGCGAAGTTTGCAAAGAGGGATGAGGATATTGCCCCGAAGGGGTGCGATGTCATCTGATAGTCCACCGGTTCCTCTTTGATATCACACTTTGGCCACCGAACAAAACGTAGCGCTCCACAATTGTGCTTCAAGACCTGTACTTGCATGAACATCCGCAGAAACGGCAACCGGTTACCTGCGGAAATGTAACAGGATACCAACTAAACATGCTGTAGTATCTGGACCTTGGTAGAAAAGGTCATTCAAAGATTCACCAGCCACCTTAGCAGCACAATCCAATACCACTCTCACTCTACTTGGTTTATCGGGGTTAATCACAGCATGATGGAGTGAGTACCATTTTAGACGATAACTCGGGTCGAGTTGCATAACTGGAACCACAACCGCATACCCTTTGTCAGTCGTCCGCGACATGGCATGAGTGTAGCTTTCCCGAAAGTCCTTAGTGTGTGTTAGTCTGCATCTTAGACTTTTTAATCTTCGTCTAGCTAGAGCATAACTACCGGAGACTACATTTTTTTCCACCTCCCAAGGTAAAGAGACAATAACCTTCGTCAAAATAAGTGTCGCGCCCTAATATCCTAACTGCTCTTAAGTCGTTTAAAGATAATGCGTTATCGGAAGAATGGACGTCAGCAAATTCATAGTTATATATTTTCTTCAGCTGCTCTATAGGGTCGTCAGTTTGATAAATGTAGTTTACCGTCATTTTACTGTTTTTGTTATAGCCTGCCTGTCCGAAAACAACCCATCTTAACAGTGTCCTAATAGCATAAGGGTTTTTTCTGCCACCCAACCTTTGATCCAGCAACCAGTGCGCTTCGGGCACGTCACAACCGTATATCCACAATGACTTTCTTCTAAATGCTCACTCGAAGCGCTGTGAACTTTAATGGGTTTATGCGATAACGGATGATGCCGATCCCGGCAACTTTCGATAGTACACACAACACGATCTTTACAATCCACTGATCTGTGACCCCTTCGATGCCAAAAAAACGCAGGACTTTTTCTCTAGCCTTCATCCATCTTTCGTTGACTGATAACGTGGAGAATCGGGAACGTTTATCAGTCATGTGATTTTTTCGTATATAACACAAAGTGACCTGCATAATACCGAGACCTTCAGTCAAATCTTTCAGCAAAGCCCGACCCACTTCGTATGTTCTACCAAACAACCGTTTCAGTATATCGCATGCTCTGCGGTAACCCAATGATGGTGGAAGCATTATGCATTCTTCAATGGCCTATAGACCTTTCCTTTACAATAATGTAACAAGAACAAGAGCCTTTGACCAGCGTCTTCGACCTTTGATACAACATATAACACGAACTGATAAATTTTTAGTATTTGGCTGGCTGCCTATCAAAAGTACTTATCTCTACTTTTGGGAGCTCAAGACCAACACTTAGAGGTGTCAAGGTCAATTCCCCCTTCTTCATTCCTAGATAGTCTAACAGATCTGACTTTTCTGGGGACTTGATTCTAAGGTCATGAGAACGGCTTACGAAACCGTGAACACACTCCTGTCCTCTTGTCACAATTAGAGACAGAAGATACTTTACTACACATGTTCTCTTTTAACCTTAACGACCCTAACTCTTTATGAAGGCACAACAGCTGCTTCCTCTGTCTATCCTTCAAATCTCTAACCTCTAATAGTTGTCTTTCCCTCAGCTGCTTTTCTTTTAACTCTGCTAGAGTGACGCTAGAGCTAATTTTGCTGTGCCTACTTACTAAACTAGTATTAGAGCCATGACATGAAGAAGTATCAAAAGGAACTTACCGTATATCAGGAGACGCATCTGACTGCATTTTTCATGGCTAAACACCAGGTTACCGTTTATCTTATTGAGCTTGCCAGGCATTGCAGTGTGTGTAACGACCGAATTGCCAGTATTCGGTTTGAACGCAGAACTAACGAACTAAAATTTATTCGATTAGACCAGACTACGTTCTTCTGTATAGCGCACGAAGCTTTTTTGAGATACTCGTATTAAATTATATCAAAACACAAGCCCTGTGCTCAATTTAAACGGTTCTAATTTAAGAAATAGAATAAATTATATCAAAAATACGAAATACTTCATACGGTACGGCCTGTGTTATCCATTGAAAACTTGACGAGACTCTAATTTATGGAAGAGCCAATCAGAAGCATTTTAGAAATTTCAAGATTACGGCGCCAACTTCAGTGCTTAATGCTGACGTACGATGGGTTCACAAGGATTTTTGTACAAAACGTAATAATTTGGCGGCTATGAAAAATAAAACGTCAGGACTATAATTTGTGGACGAGCAAACTAGGTATAAGATAACAGATCTCGGATTCGGGCACGAAAGCCTCTCATCCACTTGGCTAACTAGATTCCTGGCATTGTAGCTGATGTCAGTTAGTGATGAAAACCCCATATATAATTCCTAACTAAGGCAAATTATGATAATTATCGCGAACTGGATAGTAAAAGCACCAGTAACACTGGCTGCAATATATACGGATGTTTGGAGAGCGTGCAGACTCCTACATGGGCTTGGTTATGTGCATTGTGTCGTTATCCACAAGCAGCATTTTGTGTACTCAACAACCGGAGTGCACGTAAACAATATTGAAACTATGCGGTCGAGGCTGAAAGAGTTTTTGAGACCTTATCATGACTCCAGAGGCCGACTATTCTGTAGCCATATGGATGGTTTCCTCTACTGCATGCATTACGATTTTAGAACCTCTGAATCTCTTTCTAACCTTGACAAGCTTTTGAACCACGTAGAAGAAGTGTATCCACTTCATTTCCTTGGTTTTGTATAATATATTTTTACTCTATACTTACTGTTTGCTGATCGGCTAATATTCTCAAAGTAACTTAAGATTCCTTCAAAGGTCGTCCATAAATTAGTCTCACCGAAAACATTTTCCAACACAAACTAGCGTGCTTAGCAACAAAGGAGGCAGTTAGTATCAAAGGGTTTTACACCTGAGAATCAATAAAAATATTCCCAACAAAATGGGATCAAATATCTATCTGCGGTGATTCCAGCAATCCTCCCAAGCAGACAGTCAAAAGGTCAACAGCCACAAACTGAACCACGCCGTGACCTTGAGCTTAGTCTAACATGACCTTACTGTCAATAGTCCGGCAACATGCAATAGAAAATTAGGTGACAAAAGGTAAGTCTTTAATCAAAATCACATGATAAAAAATCCGGTGAGAAGACTGAAGAACATAAAGTGAGGTCAAAAGAGATCTGAACAAAGGGCAAACTACACAATAAGGAGAAAGAACAAGTAGGTGACAATACTGTCCAACAAAAACACTGTGAAGGGATTTTCAGCGTTCTCTTTCCGTTATATCGGCCCCCAAAAGCCCTCCAGCCACGCAAACACACCTTTTAATACATTCCTGCAAGGCATTCCTTACTAACTCCCTTATCAATGGGAGGTTCAGGACTTACAACAGTACGCCTCTACACCCATGAACCTAACTTGCAGTCTTCAGTTATTCGCCCCATACAGAAAACAAAGCCTTTGCAGCTTCACAATATGTTCCTCTTCGTACTAAGAATAGTAAATTACTATAAAACAGAACTTTGCCCGGAGTTTTGTTCCCGAGCATGTTCAACCAGTAAACGATCGACTTGGCCTAATAACTCCAATATATCTTCCTGCTAAGCAACTCTTACAGAATCTTTGTAAGTCGCATATTTGTCGGGACCAGCCTCCGAGTGATAATGTTGTGACCTCGTGGAACTATTGGGACACGTTTGTGCGGAGGCTCGGAACGATCAGCATTCCTCAAAGCACTATAAATGAAGACAGCAAGAGCTTTAGGGCGATTGAGCTACATTTATTTTGTGACACCTCCGAATCAGGTTACGGTGCGGTAGCCCATTCGTGGAACATCCCTAGGCACAAAACACCATACAGAGTTTTGCTCTATAGTAAGCCCAGGGTCGCACCTATCAAACAGATAACTGTGTCTAGACTACAGCTAGCGGAAGCAGTATTGAGTTCATTCCACTATAGACTATTTATGACGCAATAAGTCATTAGAAGGTCACCTCTGAGACACCTGCACGCTGGCATGTAAAAATTCAATGATTTGAGGCGCTCTGCATAAGGTTTGCGTCGAGTACCAGGACTGATTTTGTGGTCCGCTGTTAGATACGTTCCAGCGTATTTTTATCCTTTTGTAGTGAGGGAGGTAGCATCATATTTCCATTCTCTAAATGTAGTCGAATAAAGCTTCTAAAGATTACGTGGAAAATCCTACCGCCAAACAAGCTAAAAATACACCACAACGTTGTCAGTGCAAGGTTCCCTCGAAAGAAATTATTGTCGCAGTTAGTGTAAGACTTCAGATCATACGGTTCTAGGACTCCTAGATCGCTTTCAACTTGGGATACTTCTAAAGAGGAGTTATGGGATTAATATCTAGGCCGGTATTTGATGCATTAGTGTTTGCTACAAGAATAATAGACCTAATCCGAAAATTGTAAATTTGTCATGATATGTCCACCTAGTGTATAAGATCTTACGTCGAAGACACGTCGTCCCTACTGACTCGTCCTACGTAATAGTCAGTGATATGATGAAGTACACATCTAGGCTGGGAAAATAACAATGCATTTAATATGAAAATAAATAAGTTACATGGAGTGACAACGCCCGCATGGCCGAGCCATGTCATACTGACTCATTGTTCCCGCCTCCACCATCCCTGACCTCCTCTGGGTGTTAAATGTCGAATGTAAATATTCCCGGTTATCGTATGCTCGTCATGATCGATCGTGTGGTTGAGAAAGAGTACCACTACAGAGTTACCTAGGTTGTACACATAGTCTGAAACATGTCTCAGATGGACCAATTTGCATTTTGTAGTGTTGAAAGTAAGTCCATTGTTATCTACCAAACTGTAAAGTCGATTCAGATACTCCCCTAATGCCGGCTTATCATCTTGGTTGCAAACTTCCATTGGAAGCTTCACAACGTTAGCGACAAGTAATAAGTCAGACGATACTTCCTGAGGAAGGTCACTCATATAAGGTAAAGGGAGAAGAGGTCCCGGTAGTGAACCCCGAGGAATCTCACAATGATATTCTGTTTCCTGAGAAAAGTGGAAGCTTACCCTGACCCTGAAAGTTGATTATTTAGACATGAAGTAAACCAATCTATCAGTGGTGACTTGATACCCAGCCGTTCAAGCTTATGGATAAGACATACATGATTGACCCTACCAAAAGCTCTTGAGAAATCAAGACATATGACATCAACTTTCCTCTTGCTATCAAAGATGGTTGTCAATTGGTTTGTAACAGCTTAGGTCGATTGGTTTAGAGTTGACCTCAAGCAACTAAGCATATGTCAAAACAGCATAGTTCACATATTCATTCACTTCTTTATTTTGTATAGGCGTTATATTTCTAATTATCTTATGTTGAATGTTGGGAGGTTTTGTTTGTCTGAACAAGGAATCCCATGCTCTACTGTGACTGCACGAAGATCAAAATAAAGACCTATTCCCTACTAGTCTGGTTTCTCCTATCAATAACACGAGGGTAACGTACAGGCACGAAACTGGTGAGCCCGACGTTCACCGTGGTCAACAGATTGATTATACAGGAGTGATCCTTATTGAGACTGTGCAAAGTCTGTGGTCTCATAGACCGTTGCATATCTGGGACTCCGTAATTTTCGAGGGTATTGAGAGAAGTGCAATCGACAGATAGCTTGAATGTTTATGGTGTGGCGGTAAACAAATCCCAAAAGTCAGTAGCTCTGTGAGCCTTGGACATTTGACGCAGACCGAACTAGTTTTAATGCACTCACCTATCTGAAGGCACTCGGTCACGCATCCGCACCAGATCACGAGTAGGGACGCCGTGCTTCACACCTCCTACGACCGCTAACCAGACTAGATTAATCACTTCTTGATATATCGATACCTACCAAATATGTCGTCGAACCTTTTCGCTTTTGACTTGCGATTTCACTGGGTTGACACGTTTGGATTATAAAAGGTGTTACTCATTAAGGTGTTGTGGCATCTTTGGTAGCACTAGCCTCTTGTTGAAATTCGCGTAATGTACACCAGCTTCCAATTTTCTGGTACCGTACCTCGGTTTAGAGAATGTGCGAACATCACCCTTAATTGTTTTGCCAAGATTGGAGACGCTCCCCTCGGTATAGCAGAATGAACTATATCTGGGCCAGGAGAAGCGTCCTTGTTTGGATGCCGCAGTTTTCGATACACTAAGTGAGCGCTCAGCCTTAATTTTGAGACTGCCGTTGAGTTGCAGGTAAAGCTCTCGTCGATGTAGTTTGTATGTGACGGTCGAAATGTGTTGAAACTACTGTTCTGCTAGAAGTTCGGGAGTATCACTGTAGTTATTGGTTGAGACCTCAGGACCTAACAACCAGAGAACTTCGCTTTTAGAAGAGAGACCTCCAATCAACTGCTCATTAGGATGGAAAATAGCTGAGGAAAGTGGAAGAAAAATGGTACACCTAATGATAACAGATGCGCACTACGGAATCCACAAATACCAACACGTCATAGAGGAACAAAAGATGAAGCTACAGAGGACACTCACGTCAGAACATTTAGAAATCTTGACAACAGCCATCGAGATATCATGTAAACGACACAGAGAACAAAGAAGAAATACCCTAAAGAAAAATCTAATCAACATCTCAAAAGCACCCAAGGAAGAAAACACAAACAACTGCCTGATCAATCTATCAAAACAACCACTAACAAACACGGAAGAACGCCTACTCCAAAAAGGATTAAACTACAGCACAAGCGACGCCTCAAAACTAGAATTCTTCGCAGCGCTAGAGTCATCACTAAAAACTTCTGGATTCAGTGAGGAAACACAACAAGAAATAAGGCAAACTATAGTGCCGCTAACGCAACAGGTGAATGAAAACAACCAACTGACCCCACAAGAACAAAAAGCCTTGAAGGAACTTAGAACTATAAAGGATATTGTCATAGTTCCAGCGGACAAAGGACGCACAACAGTAGTTATGGACAAGGAGGAATACCTCAAAAAAGCCGAACAACTACTTCAAGATAAGAACACATACAAACGGACAGATTTAAATCCTGTCAAAAAAATTGAACAACAGAATCTCAAAGACATTAAACAAGCTAGTCAAAGCAGGAGAAACAACAAAACAAAATCAATGGAGAATGAAATCCAATGGACCAGTACTCCCCATATTCGACGGCAGACCAAAAATACACAAACCAAACATTTCACTACGTCCAATTGTAGCACTGCCCGGAACGCTAACATACAATTTATCAAAAGAAATTTCACGAATACTGAAAAATTTAGTCGATTCATCCAAACACTCCATCAAATCCCCTACACAATTCCTGGACCAAATTACGGACATTCAAATCAACAACGACGAACTAATGATATCCTTCGATGTAACAGCATTATTCACCTCAATCGAACCAAGGTTAGCAAAAGAAACTATATCCATGCTCCTAGCCAACGATACAAATCTCACAAAGTACACAAAGCTTCGAAGTCAAAGTCTACTAGAACTCATCGACTTATGCCTAACAACATATTTTCAATTCAACAACGAAATCTACGAACAAACGAAAGGGACACCAATGGGGTCACCAATATCAGGACTGATCGCAGAAGCAGTGATGCATAGACTAGAAGCCGCGTTATTATCAGTGATCAAGCCAAAAATTTGGATTCGCTATGTAGACGACACATTCGTTATCGTCAAAAAGGATGAGCTAGAAAACACTTACAAACTGATCAACAACGTCTTCGATGACATCAAGTTCACAATAGAACAGGAAGCAAACAACAAACTATCATTCTTGGATATATTAATCACTAGAACTGACACAGGAAAACTAGAAACTCAAGTATATGGGAAACCGACCCACACAGATCAAATTCTGAACTACAATAGCAACAACCCAAGAGCACATAAAATCAACTGCGTACAGACTTGATTCAAGAGGGCGAGGACACACTGCACCACTCTGGCAGCACGAAGGAAGGAAGAGAAATACCTAAAAGAAGTATTTCAAAAGAATGGCTACCCAATCAACGTCATCAAAAAATACCAACCACATGCAGCATCAGAGCACAAATCAAGCACAGAAATCAACAAACGGATCACCCTACCATACATAAATGGCATATGAAAAACCGCAAAAAGACTGCTAAAAACCTTCGGGATAGGTGCGGCACACAAACCGACAAAATCACTACAGTCAATCCTATGCAAACCAAAGGACGAAATAACAAAAGAAGATAAATCGAACATCATCTACAAAATAAATTGTGTCAACTGCGACAAACACTACATCGGACAAAGCGGACGCCCTCTTCACCTGCGCCTACATGAACATCAATTAGCAGTCAAACGGCATGATATCTCCTCACTTATATCAATACACGTGGACAACTGCGGACACACATTCGATTGGAAAAATGTGGAAATCGTGAACAGAGGAAATTCTAAAAGCACAAGAGAATTTTTAGAAGCCTGGCACTCAGGTCAATCAGCAATCAACAAACATATTGAAATCGATCCGATTTATCAACCAATCAGGAAACTTATGCACAAATATAGGAACAAGAATCAAACCAATAGGAGACAAAACCAAGACAAAAAAGTAAACAATGACAAATTTAAGGTCAATAAGAACCAATCAACATCGAGGTGCACAGAACAAGCTGTGAAACGCATATGGAGAAATTCGAACACTTCACTTCTATCTGAAGTTTGTGCTGATGATGTCGTTCAGAAGAACGATGTAAGCTCCACGACCAAGCCATCCAGCTCAGAGAACAAAACTCCATCAAAATCATCCACCTGAGCTACTAATCTTCTCCACCATCTCAGTAAGAAATCCCATTAAGCGTCCAGGCTATTATTATTACTATTATTAAGTTGAGGATGCACTTCTCAGACCACGTGCTGTAGATCGTTCTGTAAATCCGGCACATCTCAAACTTTCGAATTCGAATGCCTGTTGTTAGTGTGATGTTTTAGCTCAGGTTTACTGGTAAGATTGAAGGCTATGATGACGTGATCACTTCTCAATGGAGTCAGAATGGAGAGGTTGTCAACGAGGAATTCTCTGTTCTTAAGTGATCATTCTAAGTATGAAGGCGTCTGACTATTTGTTCATTGGGTTACTCACTTGACATTTTCGAATAATCCCAAATCTTCAATGAAGTTGAAGAACTGAGCTTCAGTAGAGCTATCACTTCCGATGTACGTACGCTCGAAGAAATTGACTTAATGAGGATTGAAGTGTCCTAAAATGGGGATATGAGTGTATCCGAAATGAATAGAGTGGGATAATCTCTCCAGAGTACGTTTGTCGTACTCAGTGTCAGCAATAGACCTCCTAGACACTTCGAGGTGTTGGACAAACTCACTGAAAATGTATGCAATGCTCGAGTTTTGATCAAAAAAATACTAGACAGGACGTCATTAATCAAACCTTAGTCTTTTATACTAACTGCTTTGAAAGGTTTGACGACTAAAATTGAACACAAAACATGTTTGTTTGTTTATATGACTTTCTCCGCCTATTTATTTTCGTACGACCCTGGGCGACTAGTAGAGCGTGGTTGGTGGTGCGTGCGACTTCGAGGTAAGGTGTTGGTAGCCGGTGGCATGTATTTCATGATGTTTTCCAGTTCTGCTATTGATGCTTATGAAACGAACCCTTTATCCCTGATTGTCTATCGTTACACAGTGTTTTATCTCATTGTAGGGTTTAAGAAAATGATAACCGTACGGGCTACGTTTCCTTCAGTCAAATATGTAGTGGAAAGAGTTTCCAATTACTCGTAAGAATCTTCAGTGAATGATGAGGAAAAGACTGGCTGGATTAACGCATCTCGTAAGTACTCTATATGTATTAAAATGATGATAACGTTTCTACTGGACTCGTGTCCGCACACGCCCCTATCTGAAGCTTGTTCCCTAACCTGAAATCTTTAATTAACCTTAGGTAGTTGCTTGGTCCTCGCACGTACCAAATGGTTGATGGTCAACCTTCGCGAGATTAGGTAAGCTTTAATAGTATTAGTGATGTCGCATAGTTCATATGATAAACATGAGTCGATATAACTTCACTGATAGTTACTTGGACTACTAATGCGTCTTTTCACTTTTCAGAACACCGTCCGCTGTGATCGTCCCGAAAGACATCAGAGGGGTGCAAAAAAAACGGTAAGATATCGCTGAGTTCTTCAGTATATCAAATGATGTTCCGTGTTTCAATTGATTTTATGATTTCAACCTCTACTGACAATCTCACTTATCAAGTCTTTCTGTTTCCAGATAAGGACTTGAGAACTGTCGACTCAATCGTCTGAGGTGAGTAAATGAAATGATGTGACACCTCTTGAATGATTTATGATTACATTCCTCGTCTGATTTTGCAAATACCTGTCAGGACTAAGTGTGTTATGTTCTCATTTCAGGTTAAAGAAAAGTCCGGGGACGTCCATTTTCGACGAGTCATCATGTACCTTTGGTTTGTGTGATAAATATGATCAACCATTTTGATTTCGTTCTTGCTTAGTCACTGTGGAGGCAGGGTTTTCAACTTCCTAATTTCTTAATGCTTGTTAGAGATGGTCGAGTGTGCAAACAGATCTGAGCTTAGTTCATTTGAGTAATCGGCGCAAGTGGCCTGTGTTGTGGGATGAACCAACCAAGATCACTTATCCATACTTCAGGAGGGTAGCCTTCAGCGCAACATGCTTGTGACCTATTCCCTCTGCCGAGTCGATAGGATGTAGGTGTGCACAAAGGGTGATGCTTGTTAGTCACCACCTACCCCAACTCTCAGCTTCTTTGCGTACTCCCAATGTTACACTGTTGGGTAACGGGTTCTTCTCGGCCAACAAGTTGTTTGATGAGGTTTCTCCATAGTCGGTTGTTGCGATCTTCGGCTTTGTTGAGTATGGAAATGCGACGTAGTGTGATTCGCCGGTTGAGCACAGGTTTTCGTCGAGCCGCTTCTGTTGTGTAGGACGCCTGGCGACTAAGTCTTGCTATCGAGGTTCCCAGTGGTCATTTCATTTCGACGACCCCTCAGTAGTGCCTTGGCGTGGTCATTGTCTCGGGATATGCAAGCGGCGCAGGTCTGTCCAGGTAACACGAGATGAGCCGAGGGTTTTCGTGGACATTGATTGTGTGGAATATGGGGAGCCAGTAAGAGTGTGAGTGTAACCCGGGTCGTGTTAAGGTTCACAGTGTGCCCCGGTTGATGTTAACTGAAAGCCATATAATTAGTCTGTAGCTGGTTGCATCTGAGATTGCGATTTGAGTGCAGCTAGATCCAAGTATTGGTCCAGAGTTGTGTGTTGTTGCGCATAATTGAATTGGCATTCTTAGGTGGAGTATGTGATGTGCCAGTCTAGGCCGTAGCCATGATACCAATCGTGATCCTTCTGAAATTACTTGCTTGCAATCCCGTAATATATCCCAGGGTGCTTATTATCCCTGTAGGCAAAGCGTTAGGTAATATGAGATATCAATCTAGAGTTGGTGGTTCAGGTAGCTTGCGATTAATTTTGTTGAAACAGCAGGAAATTACAATCAATGGATAATAGGCCAGGTACAGTAGTAAGCGTAGTTACGATTGATAAGAATATTAATGTTGAAGATAACCTAGACAAAGAACCAACTAAGGAAAGTAGTGCATTGTTAGGAGCAGTTAAACATGAAACAGTCAAATCGAAATAAGATTATCGTGTGGACATCAACAGCAGCTAAGCATTAATAGTAGGTAAAATAATTTGGTTGTAACTGTATATCACTTGAAGAATAGGAGATTTTCCTGCTGTCCGTACAAGTTACTTTAGAAATGCTTGTTACCAATAACCTGAGAAGCGACTAAGCGCTTGTCACGAAACCGGGTCCTGGGCTTAGTCCTTGTTGAGGTTGTGCATGTGAACTGCTGAGGTGTCCCATACCACGATGAAACAGTTGGTCGGCGCTCTTTGGCTTCTAATGGTTGAGTACCTGAGGTCATTCCATAACATGGGGTATTTCTGTTTTCTGCGTGATAGGCATGTAAGTTTGCCGGATTTGCTAATCTAACTTAGCAAGGATCGCCCTTCATAATTAGTATAAAGCCCAGTGTTAATCAGAAGTTATCTCTTTATTGGAACACCCTCACATAACATTTATCTTGGTCCACATTGGTGTCGTTTCATACATTATTCTAATTTCGTCCCTTACCTTTCATAATGAGTTATAATCGTGTTAAAATTTGTGGCCTGCCGACTAGAGAGCAGTGACTTGTTGACTCCGTATAGATTTACTGGTCATTTAAATGACACTAACGTTGTGAAAGCGATTACTATGCTATATAAGCATCTTTCTACTAATGGACACAGGTTATTGTTCGTGTTATTTAAGTCTGAGTTTCCGATTTCGCATACCAACAATCTACAGTTATCCATTTCTTATTGTTTCCTTTTCAATCCACTCGTGTATAAAACACTAAAAAGCATACTGTTAAGTATGTTATTGCTATTCTTATGAATCAGATTGTATATCTTTTGGTATGCATATTTATTCGGTCGTACATATTGTACATTTCAGTATGTATTTGTCCGTTCATCTTATACATATTTATTTGATATAAAAGCTGAACCAAACTTTAATAATGTTCTTTGTTAGCAATGGTCGAAATCCATAATACATCAATCTAATAATTCTGATCGTTTGTTTGCGTTTAACAATATATATGAAATATATGTATTTAGCTGCATTTCGTTCTGGGCATTTTTATACCATTCTTGTACCAATCGGTTTGTGAAAATATTGCACTTAAAATTTAATGAGTATATATATATATATATATATATTTCAAGTGGAGTGAGATGCGCCACAAATTCTATCAGTTGGTTGACGAACAGTAAAAGTACGTATGTGAAAACAATACAAGAAGAGTTGTTAGTTTCGAGAACTGACATCTTTTCATTATTAATACTAACTGTCAAGTTAGGCTAGTTTTCATTGCTATATAGCCATGTAGAATGGAGACTTCGATAATCTATCACATTTACGCGTTGATCGTAATTTGATTAGTAGTAAAACCAATAGTTGAGATCATGAGTCAATTGAAGCTTGACCACTATGGGAAACCTGAAAGCACTGGACGGTCGTTTCGTCCTTCCGATAGTATTAAAATATTAGTGTTTATCTATAAGCATTGGGGTTAAGATACATTACAGCTAAGATTATCTTTAACTACTACGATAAGTGTGTTTTAGATTCACCAGTTACTGATCATTCAAAATATAAGGTTTCGTAAAACACGTATTGGTAAAATGAGAAAAATTCGTGCTATCCGTGAATGACTGATCATTAGTCAGATAATACGAGTTTAGAGTTTTTAAAATGAAGTTCATTATTTTATTTTAATGACTTTCTTAACTTGAGTAGATGTCTCTCTTTCATAACTTTATTCTTGTTTAAAACAATAACAAAAATGGTAACTTTATATATGACACATATGTTTTATATGGAATATATCTGTACACTATGGTATCATGTTGCTATTTCTTTATAAACATACATATATTTTTTTTAAATTACTTAGATTCAACAGGAAAGTGTGGTCCTATTAATATATGTTAGAATGAATTTACTATGATGAGGGAAATATTAAGCAAAGTTGATCGTTTAAAACTGTATGGTTAGAAGTTATCTTCATTCATAAGAAACTTATAATCACTCGAAAGATTTTTGGAATTCAGACTACTCTGAAAGCATTCCTTCCCTTTTTCTTACAATTGCATTGTATGTATAATGGTGATGTATTTGTACGACAGTCGTCAAACAATTTCACTATGCATTTATTCAGTTAATAGGTTAAAAGGACGGCGAAAACGCGCAATAAATGAGACGATAAATTATTTCATATGTAAATTATTATCATGTATAACTACTGTTGTAGTGAATGAGAACACAAGTGAGGACAATCGAATGTACTTGGATGCAAATAACAGAACATCTTAGTAAAATCTGAGAACCATACAGTAAATACTTAATTTGCCAAGTGTCAATCAATTGTGTCATACTTGACTGTTCCTTTTGCCAATGACAATCAATCGTCTCAGACATTACTGTACCTTCATTTTCACAGTAATCATTCTCTGTTTTCGTTCTCTTTGATCTTAACCTTCTGATGCCAGGTATTTCACTCCCGATTGATGATACATATTACTTATATCTGTTAATATCAGTAGCACACACCAAACTATCACGTTCGTGTCGTCTGTGATTTATCCACCATCCTACTGCTCATACTTGACTGTGATTCCGTCGATGGAAAATAAGCACACAAAAAACCGGTCAAATAGAAATCTATTGACTCTTCGAAACACGTTGTCAAAACGAATTTCATACTGAATTAGTATATAAAATAATGAGTTGAAATTATATCATATTTTTTCTCTTCACACTGACTAAACAATTATCTGTGTTGTCTTATACAACTTTCCTTTCCATTTATTCTACATATCGTTTTCATATAAGACATATGTTTTTATTAAATTATCTCTGAGCTAATACATTTTTTACGTAAGTTAAGACTGATTTGTTGTAGTGTATTAAATAATTTGGTAAGTATTATCAGCCGTTGCTGATTGTTGTGTCGGAAAACGCTGATCACGTATACTCGGAACGAGGGACCTCTGCAATTCCCGCGATGAGAAAGTAAGAACACAAATGCTGGTATAAGTGAAGATTTATTAGCCCCAAAACACTATGACGACGATGATGATGATAATAGTGATGATCGTAGAAAAGATACTCATTTATATATTGATCGAACACCCATTTTGATTAATAATTAGTATGAAATCACATATATGAAAAATACTCAGAGTTATAACACATCACTTACTTAGCATAGTTCAGATCAAGGGAATACAAGAATATCGTATATTATACAGGATAAAATATCATACAAGAAAAGAAAAGAAATAAGACATTGAGTAACCATTACATCAAAAAGGAAGTAATCTTGAATATATAGGTTATTCTAGCTTTTGGACAGCCCAATTTATTTATTATTCTCAAGTTACATTTTGACCTTGTCACTTATTAATCCTGACCGTTGCTGCTACCTTGACGTGGTGATCGAGCTTGCCTATCGTGATGAACCAATTGAGTTATACTGGCTGGAATAATCATTCATCAAGGTCCTACCAAGCCAGTCAGGTCGGTTGAAGAGAAGTAAGACTAAGGCCCAAAGGCGAAGTCGTATTGCTGACTGTACAGAGATGTGACGGCATTAAGGTGTTTCCTCTAGACAACCAGCATAACAGAAATGCTGCCTTCCCATAAGAAGGAGTGGGGTTAGAAAAGGTCGACTCTAAGAATGCACATCTCGCCTTATCCTACGGATATCCGTCTCCGGCAGTAAGGTTCCAATAAATACGGAGCTAACACGAAAATTATCCACAAAAAGTTCGTGTGTGACCGATCTCAAACAGTTGTCTCTTGGACACTGCGGTCACACCCTTAGGTCAATAAGACTATCCGTAACACAATTTCTTTTACAGGTACCTCCAGAAGAACCCTTCCACAGTATGGGCAACCGGGAAGTGATAGCTGTCCTCATATCTCTAAAAACACACAAAATCACTGTATTCATAATCTATACTTTTGAATCCTGAATGTTTTTATATGATGGTATCTGTGTTGATTACTTACTCTATTCATCACGTGTTTTTTTGTTCGACTATAAATATCGAGTCTTGCTTGATTAAGACGAGTTGGCTTATTCGCCTTCTCCGCCCTGCTTCGTTTCCTTCATTGTCTTTCAGATCCATGATTATATGAAATATGCAAATTCGAAATTCATTCTCATATTTGAATTATTCAATTCCGTTATTCACTAACATGATTTAAGTCGTTAATCGTATACGAAGGTTTGATGTATGTATATTTCGATAGAAGACATCATGCGATCTAACTGGAACCAGATATTCGGCCACCAGAAGTTCTATATGCACAATTTTTTACCTAAAAATTAAGATATAATATTGTTACATAAGATTCCAAAGACGTGCTTCTAAAATGAAAGTCCATTGAAAGTCTAAGGTCATTTCATCTTCACCAGATATGATATAAATATGTACAGTTTGTATTTTATTTTCTATATCACCACAGAAGAGAGAAAGGAAATAGTTAAGGGTGTTGAAATATCAAACACGTTGCAGCGATTTGCCGTCAATGTAGCTATAGAAGCTATGAATAGACATAGTGTCGAAAAAGATATTACAAGTTGTACTAATGAGAAACTCGATTTAAATGGTGCAATAATGTATTGAATTGTTGGTTGAGAATTTGGAAGGCATGTACAGTAATACCATTTTAATAACTCAATATTTTTGTGAAGTTTATATGCACTGAAATGTTGAGTGGCTCTATTTAATATTATTAAGCGATATAATATTAATTCCTAAACAATTCATCTCACACATCGTACACTCAGTACTTGATATAGAAAGCATTAGATTACAGGAAATCATTATGAGTTGGCCAAATATTAGTACTTGTGAATAAGTTATCAATAAGAATGGAAATAAGTGATATAAAGTTGAAAACATACAGTTCATTCATTTGGTATTGTTTAACGAGATGGCATTTGAAGCTACCGGCACTGGGTTCGAGTCCCAGAGTGAATATCAACTCTGAGATGTAGGTACACCCAGCTGACAAGTATCAAATAGAATGAAACGTGCGTCCTGGATTCCACTGCTAACCACTATCCGTCCTTGTATATAATTCATTGTTTTCTTCATTTTTAGTTATATCACACATTAGATAAACAGTTCCACATACTTCCGTTTTGAAGATTTTACATTAGTTCTCTTCAAATCTGGTTAATTGTTCGAGTTTCCCAATTACATGAAGAATGAACCGGATTATTTTTAGACCACTATTAACATGAAGTTATTTTGTTAAAGGTTTATTTCGGTTCATTACTAATTCAAAACACCTCAATCAGCAAAAATAATACATTGACGAATGAGTACATGTATTTATTATTGAGTTCATTTAGTACAAGCCATATATCAAATTTAGATTCTTAATCTGTGACGAAGGACCGCGGGTGAACTGGAGGTAGATGTAAGAGGCTCAGAAGGAGCCGAAGATATTCCATCCTATAACCTTTCGGAAGAATATTTTAGAATTCTTACATATAGCTTCCCGATTGGACAATGCTAATAACACCCTGTATGCGGATTGGAGGACTGTAATGATGATTTTGTTCTTACTAAAAACTATAAATACCTGACAATTTTGTACTATAATAGACACTGTTTGGAATAATATTCCTTTCATTAGTCTTCTGTCTTCTCCTTGCGACTTGGAAGGGTTTTGGCGTTCTAGTGCTCAGTTATACACGGTATATCAAGTAAACAACCTTCTAGATATAACACAATCAATATCTGATCATTTCAAAGATAAAACATGACAGTCAAATACAATCAATCTCTGTTCTTTTAATTATTGAAGACTCAGTTCTGTTATCGTTTAATAAATATTTTGAACATTTTACTGTTTAAGGATCAAAATGTTTAGAACGTAGATTTCATTGTTCGTCTTCATAATCCAACTAGTTTTATTGAGAAAAAAAATGTAATTTACTTGCAATCGATTGGATCTATACAACGGTCAGAAATAGAGTTATTTTTTGACTAAAATAATTTATTTGGGTTATTACTTTATTATAAAATGTTATTGTTAATAATCTGTTTTAACTGTGAGTTCAACCAATTCGAATGTTAGATATTTAGCATTGCATCAGTCAGCGTTATGAACCAACCATCTCGGAATTTCTGTAATAAAAGTATTCTCAATGTAAATGTATCATAAATGATAGATCTAGAATTGTGATCTCAGCATTTCAAGACACGGTTTAGAAAACTGCCAATATCAGAAAAAAACTATGTTGTATGATTATTCAGTAAGTCAACTATTTCAAGGGGCCTAATTTCTTCGAATTCAACATCAAAAATATATGAGCATGAGTTCTTGAAGCATACATTTACTTCCATGCAGAGGTTGTGTGAATTTCTGAATTTTGTTAAGATCACGAATTGATCTGAGTTAGATAACCATTAAAAACCTGGAGTCACTGAGTAGCTATTTCTTCCTGTCTTGTTATAAAAAGTTGTCTGTTGCTTTTGCGTTTTCAGTGCTTATTCGAAGAACAATGATGAGGAACTAGAACAGTTAGAGCAATCTGGTCATGCAGATACTTGTCAAAGCATTTGTAGCGGTAAATAAATCATTAAAATAAATAGTTCTGTAAGTTTTCAACATTCATGGTCACCTCGTTTGTTTTACTGAACACAACATAACTGAAGGCTCTCGGTCACTCATCCACACCAGATCATAAGGGGGTACGTCGTAATACGTATCCCTCGAAACTACTAGCCAGCTTGGATCAAACATTTCTAAACATATCGACAACCTTCCAATTATATCTCCACACTCATTCGTCCTTGATTTCTGATTTGACTGGGTTGGTATTTTTCCATTATAAAGGTGTTAAGTGTAAATAAATCGTCAAATACTGAATATCTGTAATATCTTTAACGTCACTAATTAATCATTTCTTTAAGATCTGTGGACAGATAAAGACCGTTTGACATTTTTGTTAGAATCAAGCTTTGTTTTTTATATATAGGTTGAACTTGAAGGTTTTTGTATTTGTTTGCCAATCAACAGTTATCATTGGTGCTGCTAACTGTATCGTTTCTCTTATACTGATATTCCGATTAGTATGCATACACAAAACTTCAGAATGGTCGCTTCCGATAACTCCTTCTTTAGGATCTACAGTTACAGAACCAGAATTATTGTTATTGTGTTACAATGGATAAAATGTTATATTATTTGGTCCCTGTTACCTCCAAGTGCTTGCCCTCCTATGTTATTGAAGCACGGTAGATCTATCGACTTGTAACTTAAGAATTCAAAAATAACAATTGAATCAAACTCCAATTCAAACACCAAAGTTTATTCGCAAATTATCAATAATCGATCCTAATATCGTTTTAATAATAATCATAACAACTACAAAGCAAGCCTTCATTTTTTTAAGTTCCTAGTGCAAAAACTCCCAAATACTAAACCAAAAACAAAGAGAAACTAAAATGACCAAGGTCAGAGATATAAACAAACAAGTTCAAAAGTTGAGTAAAACAGATGAATTCAAAAACAATGAAATTATTAGTATTCAATATGACAGTTTTCAATCAGTCAACCCTTTGGGGTGCGCACTTTCTATCTCTCTACAGGGTATCGAACTGAGGACCTTTGGAATTGTTGTGTTGTAGTTGTCTCAGGAATAATGATATTGGTGATAATAATCGTTGCCATGACATTTAGGATCACTGTGAACATGAATATTATGTACGATAAGAAAGACGAATATATAATTAAAGATGGAGAATCTCAACTCAGCACCAAACAACGTATCCTGTACTCCTTCTCTTAAATGGGATCTCAAACTTACAAATAACAGATTTTTGATGCTTTTGAACATTAACTGATGATGAAGCTTACTACTTCAATACATAACATTGATTCATTCCTATTTAAATACTACAAAAACATAAATTCTGTAAAGGAATCTCTTTTCAGAGAATTTGTGATCAAACTTCAAAATCGTTAGTATTCGCTTCATTTTATCATTTTATCATTTCTAAAATACTTTTAATTGTTGTGACAAAATATATTTTAATTCGAGATGGTGGAGAAGATTTGTAGCTCAGGTGGATGATTTTGATGGAGTTTTGTTCTCTGAGCTGGATGGTTTGGTCGTGGAGCTTTCATCATTCTTCTGAACGACATCATCAGCACAAACTTCAGATAGAAGTGAAGTATTCGAATTTTTCCATATGCGTTCGAACACTTCACTTCTATCTGAAGTTAGTGCTGATGGTGTCGTTCAGAAGAATGATGAAAGTGTAGTGTCTGTCATTATGTTAAGCCCAAATACCTCATTATTCTAACTTTCGGACAGCTCATTCTATTCATTCTATTTGAGTCACCTTCTGACCTTGTTAATTATTCGCTTATCAATGTCTTGACTGTCTTTACATGGGCGCGTAGGCGTATGCACACTTCTTATCCCGTTACTCATCACATGTCTGTAATTTATTTTTGTGGGCTTATAAATATTGATTAAATCTTTGTTAAAGGAGAGTTAGCTTACCAGCCATCTCCACCGCTCAGCAATTTTGCTTCGCTTTCTTCTTTTCGCGTCGTTCTCCCGTTCGTTTGTCTAATCAACAATTATACAAAATATATGCATTCAAAACTCCATTCTCGTTATTTGACTTATTTAATTCCGTTATTAACTAACGCGATTTAAGTCAATGATTATATACGAGGATAGACGATAGCAACTAATCATTACGATCAAATAGGAGTCAGATCACGGGCCACTAAAAAAGCTCCACGACCAAACCATCCAGCTCAGAGAACAAAACTCCAATATATTTTAATTCGCATACATTGGTTATTTGAATCTTACCATTGATGTGTCAGACTGTGACTGATCAGTTTTTTCGGCATAAATGTATCCTGTGAGAATTACCTCGAAATGGTAAGTAGGTTGTAAGCATTTTAAAAATATATATGTGTAGTGACCTACTTTTGTCAACAGAACACGATTGGTTCGATGAAAACAATTATTATTATAACCAATTGTACCAGTGACTGTTTTACTGTGCTCGTTTGTTTAACTGTGCTAATAACAGCCATTTTGGGCTTCCATTGTATTCCATTGCTTTTACGCGGTTTTTGGACTACGCACGTATCGTATCTTGCCGATCGCAATTGTACTCCTTTGGCACGATCTCGGTATTCTTTCGATACCACGAGATCGCCAACAAATACATCTCGACTACAGCCATCATCTGTCTTCTGATGTTGACCTACGGGGATCTTATTGGTTAATTGGCACGTAGTCTTGTAGCGGTGTTCATAGTCAAGCTCAACTCGACACCACGCCACATTTGGTGAGCCAACTATTGGAACACGCCTCAACCTCGGTCAAATCTTTCAAAGAAGGCAATTCGGTGAGTCTATTGTTTTATCTATCCACGTCTGTCATATATTTTCATATTAATTTTTAATATATATATTTGACATGACGGATAACGATAAGAATAGTATTAATATAATAGACTCCGATGTACGCGTATCGAATCCTCGGAACTTTTTATTCGCGTGACGATAAATTCCACGCCTTATTCGAGAAATTCCCCAGATTAACTAAACCATTCGAGGAAATTTCATCGGTGACCAATCGTGTGGTACACCACATAGTCACCCGCGGACCACCAGTCACGGCAAGACCACGCCGACTGGCACCGGACAAATTAGCTTTCGCTAAACGTGAGTTTGACAATTTACTATCTGCTGGTATTATTCGTCCTTCTCACAGTCCTTGGGCCTCTCCTTTACACATGGTGCGCAAAAAGGATGGGGTTAGTTGGAGACCATGCGGCGACTTCCGAGCATTAAACGTAGTTACGCGATTTGATAGCTACCCCATCCCCCACATACACGACATCACGGCATCGCTCAAGGGCACGACTATCTTTTCTAAAATCGATCTGGTACGAGCATATCACCAGATCCCAGTCGCTCTTGAAGACATCGAGAAAACTGCTATCACGACTCCTTTCGGTCTGTTTGAGTTCCTACGAATGCCATTTGGATTACGGAATGCTGCTCAAACTTTTCAAAGGTTTATCGATAGCATAGTACGAGACTTGGATTTTGTTCACGTCTATATTGATGACCTGCTGATCGCATCATCAAACGTAGATGAACATTATCAACACCTTACGCTATTATTCCAACGTCTTTCGGATAATGGAATAGTAGTCAACCCAGAGAAATGTGAGTCGGGTAAATCAGAAATAATATTTCTGGGTCATATCATCAGACAAGAGGGTATTCTGCCTTGCGAGGACAAAATTCGAGCAATCAAGGAGTACAACGTGCCGTCCTCAATCAAGGAACTGAAGGCTTTTCTCGGTTTGGTTAACTTCTACCGACGTTTTATCCCTCACGCGGCAGAACGGTTACGACCATTAACCGATTTACTACGCGGTAATCCACGCAAATTAGAACTGAACGATACCGCACGTACTGCATTCTCAGAGATTAAAACGGCTCTCGCTCATGTTACACTTCTCGCTCATCCTGACCCATCAGCCACGCTTAGTATAGCGGTTGATGCATCAGATTTTGCTATAGGAGCCGTTATGCAACAGAATATCTCCGGTAGTTGGCAACCGCTTGAATTTTTCTCACGACGCCTTACTCCCACGGAGACGAGATATAGCGCTTTTGGTCGCGAGCTGCTTGCAGCCTACTGCGCCATCAAACATTTCCGGCACGCAGTAGAAGGACGCCAATTCATCTTATTCACCGACCATAAGCCCTTAACGTATGCCCTGCATACCAAGTCTGACCGCTACTCACCACGAGAGTGCAGACATTTGGACTATATCTCACAGTTCACGACAGACCTTCGTCACATTAAAGGCGAGTCGAACTATGTTGCCGATGCTCTTTCACGTATCCAGACGAATGCAGTTACTTTACCGGTGCTCGATCTTCCTGCTATGGCCGCCGCACAAGCAAACGATCCTGTCTGTACAGAAGCACCACAATCTTCGTCCCTTCAGTGTCAGGCAGTACCCCTAGCTACTAGCTCAGGTACTATCCTATGTGATATTTCTACCGGTCTTCCTCGACCCATCGTACCCTCTACCTATCGCCGTCTCGTCTTTGATGCCCTTCATGGATTGTCTCATCCAGGTATCGCAGCCACATTACGCCTCATCGCTGCACGATACGTCTGGCCGTCCATGAATAAAGATGTTCGTATGTGGGTAAAGCAATGCTTACAGTGTCAACGATCAAAAGTGCACAGGCACGTAGCTGCCCCCATTGGCACGTTCGCTACGCCTGGTGCTCGCTTTGATCACGTTCATATAGACATTGTAGGACCATTGCCACCATCGCATGGGTATGATCACATACTCACGTGCATTGACCGTTTTACAAGATGGCCCGAAGCTATTCCCATCACGTCTATCACGGCGGAGACAGTTGCTCACCGTTTCGTAGAACGATGGATAGCATTGTACGGTTGTCCCTCGACTGTCACGACTGACCGAGGACAACAATTTGAGTCCGCATTATTCTCCTCACTGACCAGACTGCTTGGTACGGAACGCATACGCACCACCGCCTACCATCCAGCATCGAATGGTTTAGTCGAAAGGTTTCACCGCCAACTTAAAAGTGCTCTCCGAGCACACGAAAACGACAATTGGTACGAAACCTTACCGCTCGTTCTCTTAGGCATCAGAACGAGTTTGAAGGCAGATACCCAATGTTTCGCCGCTGAACTTGTATACGGCACGACATTGCGTCTGCCTGGGGATTTCTTCACACCACGGAGCAGTAATGATTTCGGTAAATCAGACTACGTCCATCGACTGTCTGTATTTATGCGAACGCTGTCTCCGGTGTCAACTCGAATACAACATCGACAAGTCGCTCTCCCTCGAGAGTTATCTACCTGTTCACATGTTTTCATACGAGTAGATTCGGTACGCAAACCTCTACAACAGCCTTACGAAGGCCCTTTTCACGTGATCTCTCGTCACGAAAAGACCTTCAAGGTTGATCGACATGGCCGCGTCGAGATCGTCAGCATTGATCGTCTCAAACCAGCACACGTCGATGACAGTGCCCTACCCGATAACTCGAGACTCAATGCTAGACCTATCAAACCTTCTAGCGGGATCTCTACGTCTACCTTGGATCCCACGCTAGATACATCAGAGACCTCGTTCTCACGTCCCGGTCAACAGCACGCGTCATCTGCACCATCTACGGACGAGACTTCCGTCTCACGTCCAGATCGGCAGACCACGCCGCCCTTGACCTCGGATGAGATCGCAGGCTCACGAAGTACGAACGAGACCACCGTCTCACGTTCCGGTCGCCGAGTACGATTACCCGTACGCTTTCGCGACTAACCGCACAGTCAATAACGGATACGGTGTAGGATTATTCCTATACTACACGCATGCTACACTTTTCTTTTTTTTGATTTTTTTTTGTATCCTGAGCCCACGCCTCCGACCATCGTCCATTTGATAACGTCGACTTCAGTCAACTTTGGCGAAAGCTGGTTTGGCCACCCACGCTCTAGTCAACGCACTCAGTCGATTATCTGGTCTCGAATCCGCCTGGCATATGCTTGGTAGTTATGGTCGCGTCCGGTTTCTTGGCTCAACGTGGTTTCGTCCTACGTCTGCAGCGTTTTCTGGTCCACATCCCTACGAACGCAATCTTCAGATCCTGGATACAAACCACTCTGGTGTGGTATGCTAACTCGACCAACAAATACAGCACAATTCTCCTGGTACCGTTCTGCGCAAAAGACTTTCGTTGGCAACTCGAGGATCAATGATCACTTCCTGTTCCGCCAATTTCCTCCGTCCTACAACCGCAATTCTGCCGATCAGTCCCACGAATCAAACCGCTAACTATCGAAAGTGTAAACCCTTTCAAGCGGGGGGCTCCTGTAGTGACCTACTTTTGTCAACAGAACACGATTGGTTCGATGAAAACAATTATTATTATAACCAATTGTACCAGTGACTGTTTTACTGTGCTCGTTTGTTTAACTGTGCTAATAACAGCCATTTTGGGCTTCCATTGTATTCCATTGCTTTTACGCGGTTTTTGGACTACGCACGTATCGTATCTTGCCGATCGCAACTGTACTCCTTTGGCACGATCTCGGTATTCTTTCGATACCACGAGATCGCCAACAAATACATCTCGACTACAGCCATCATCTGTCTTCTGATGTTGACCTACGGGGATCTTATTGGTTAATTGGCACGTAGTCTTGTAGCGGTGTTCATAGTCAAGCTCAACTCGACACCACGCTACATATGTATGGTGGATACCAGTGCTGGCGTATATCACAAAATTAGTGTTATTTGTTAATTTCACAATCAAATTTATTTTGTTCCTTTTTTAAGTATAAAGTGAATGCATGAGACACTGGCATGGAAAATACGTCTTATCTCTACCTCATTTGATTACAGCCCAGCTTATATACATACGTTAATACAAATGTACATTTGTACAATTGCAAAATCCTTTTTTTGTTAAAGGAAAGGCCATTTAAGGCCTCATTATTACTAACCGTCAATAAAACAAACAGCTTATTCACAGTCCACATAACTAATGCTTTGTGCCATGGTTTAATATCTATCTACATGAATTCACTAGTGATTATGAAATTAGTTCAAGTTACTAAACTGCCAATTATCATTTTCATTTGAAAATTGTGTGCCTGCCTTTAAGCTTTGTGGTGGACCAAAAACATATAAACTCCAAAAATAATGAAAAAGTCACTATGAAAGAGAACTAATGTGTTAATATTATAAATATAAGTTTAACATACAAGAAGAGGAGTATTCTGGTTTCGTTTGGTCTTGTGATCCATAGTCATAAGTAGTTAGTAACTTCAACTGTAGTTGCTACAATCTGAGATGTGTATCCAGATTAAGCATGTAATAAATATATTACCGTGATCTGTAAACACATATAGCAAATATATTAGAATTCTGTTATCGTAACAGTGGGTAATTGAGAACAAGAAGCCTATGTAAACAGCACTGTATTTGTGAGTGATAATCAATGTGCCATGCTATCGGGTGTCCGAAAACGAAGCGAAAATCAAAGGTCATGTTTTTTAAACAACAATTTTACAATTGGTAATGGTAATTGTACAGATTATTGCAATGAATGAAAGAAATGCAAATATTAGAAAAAACTAATTATAAATAAGTCTATGTCGACTCTCTCCTCAGCTTTCTTTCATTTTTTAGATTACCTGCTTACAAACCCTGATATCTTTAAACAATTGTATACGCTTTTTGAAACCAAGTAAATAGTTCTCGAAATTATGCCAAAATTCACATTTATAGGTACTAGTTGAGCATTTCTCTGAATTTCACAGATCAGTAAACATTCATTCTTATTGCAGATATAACAATTACCAGTATTAGAAATCAGCATCCAAAACGTCTGTATATTGTTAAAGTTTCTTTATATTAATGAACAAGAAAGGATTTTTTATTGATTTGTAAATAATATGTTGCTTTTGAACTAACTTGTGTGAAAAACGTAGTTATTGACAAAAGACCAAAAATAACATGGTGATTAGAATGATAAAGTTAATCTGTCAAATAAATGACTGTTAAAGTAACTGTGATACTTTGAAAAGTTAATGATCAGATGGTGGTTGGAGGTAGTCGACAGGAAACCCTGAACCCGGGTTTCATGCTACTTGGCACTCGTCAGCAAGGTATACCTGTAATCTTGGGGGAACTGGTGGTCTCTGACGGATTCGATCCCGTGTCACTCAGCTTCACAGTCAGAGACGTTACCACTGAGCTATCTGGGCCGCGACCGACCTGCTGTAGGGCTAAGATGTAATTACAATTGATTGATCACTGAGTGGTGATCAATGTCATGCTTGTCTAGTTCTTATTAGTGCAGATCGAATGCTATCGACCATGTTGCAATGTGGCTACTAGTCTAAGTGACTAAGAATTTGGTATTTTAAAATACACTAGAGTTATTAAAATATCCTACGCGAAGTAAACTGTTCGTCAACCGATATAAAATGTACAAGCAGGCTTAAATGATATCTCATGTCGAAACCTTTATTTTGTCGTCATTTAGATCGGACGATGTTGTCGACGGACTCTACTTTAGTGGCCCGAGTTCTGACTCCAAGTAGATCGTATGAATGATTGTTATTGAAATATATATATGTCGCCTATCCTCGTACATAATCATCGACTTAAATCGCGTTAGTCAATAACGGAATCAAATAAGTCAAATAATGAGAATGGACTTTGAATACATATATTTTTTATATGAAGTGAATAGAACAGAGAGGAGGGAAACGATGCGCAGTGGAGATGGCTAGTAAACCAACTCCCCTTTAGTCAGCTTAAACTGTATACGATTCTACATATTGGCCATTTTTCAAATATATTAGAATCCTTTCGTTTTCGAATTATTGTATGATAAGCCTCGGTATCTTTGTATAAGAAGTTTCGGACAGTAGAGTTGAGAAATGTGTATCCGTGACATATTTAATATGAATAACTCTTCATATCATGATGTTGTTAAACGGCTAGTCGATATTTTAAGACAGGTCAAAAATCAACTCACTTCATAAGCCGCTGCTAATCCGTTTGGTTATCTGTTTCAGTATTCGTTTTCAGCGTAATCAGAAACAAGATAAATTCAACGGATGCTTACTCACCTTGAAAATATGAAGAGATTATGTCTAAGATTGGTATTAGTGCATTTGTCAATGATACCAGACGAATAGTCCTAATATAATGTGGTTGACACAATGATGTAACCACCCATTCTATGAGATCTTACATCATAATCCCATCGTTGTCCATACTGACTCACTTTATTTGCTGTCGGGCGTGCTGTGTGTAGAAATATTTATAGTACACATTCACAGTGGTGATATGGCAATAAGTTTAATACAAAAAGAGGGGTCTACGATGGCCACACCTGAATGATTGAGTCATGGAGTGATGATCTTGGCTAGTCGGCGCGCTTTTGAAAGCACAAGTGGTCTTGTTCTCACGATGTGGTGTTTAACATTATTGATTGCACATTGTAATTTTGAAACAGGCTGAGACACTCTTCTAGTGGCCGTTGGGAGTATGGATCGATCATCTACTTACCTGTGATTGGGCTTAACGTTCAATCAGAAACTGAAGTTCCATAAAAAAATGACTAGATATTTCCGTTCGCCAACCTCCATCGACTCCTCGATGAGTAGATTATGGTGTTGTAACAGGTTCATACCAATGGTCGGCATAGATACATCTGCGACGACTAAAATCCAACAGATGGGTTTGTGTAAACCCACTTTTAGATAAACATATCTCTTACCGTAAGTAGCTATCAGCTTTCATGCAGAAGGTCATTGAGGTTTGTGGCGAGAATGCTTAATTCTGCGTCAGCATCGGGGATAAAGCGAACTTTCTTTATTCTATCAATGACCTACAATAGACAGCTGTATACACCGGTTATGTTTGCCGTTAAGACGTGCTTACTGAGAAGTTCCCTAGAAGGTTGCTCATGTTGGAGGTTTTAAAGCTTGTGAAACAATAGGGCTTTCATACTGTCGGGCCAGAATATCATGAATCGTAAGTGGAAGACGTAAGAATCGTAGCCTATAAAAGTTTGATTGTCACTACTGTTATTACAATGACAAGGTATATGAATGAGCAAAACATTCAGTGACGTTAAAGATATTACAGATATTCAGTATTTGACGATTTATTTACACTTAACACCTTTATAATGGAAAAATACCAACCCAGTCAAATCAGAAATCAAGGACGAATGAGTGTGGAGATATAATTGGAAGGTTGTCGATATGTTTAGAAATGTTTGATCCAAGCTGGCTAGTAGTTTCGAGGGATACGTATTACGACGTACCCCCTTATGATCTGGTGTGGATGAGTGACCAAGAGCCTTCAGTTATGTTGTGTTCAGTAAAACAAACGAGATGAGCATGAATGTTGAAAACTTACAGAACTATTTATTTCAGTGATTTATTTACCACTACAACTTTCTCCGACTAAAATATTTCTCTAACCTCAACAGTTTTCGCCTCACGACCGTGCATTCAAGTATAAGAATTTCATATTTTATCCAACCATCTATTCGAGTGGTAATGTGATGGATGCTGATCCTAACAATCTAACTCCTAAGGTACAAATATATTTTCTAATAAACAAGATCGGCTGTCACACGGATGACTTGTGTATTCGATTGACTAGAATGCGTTTATTTGACGCCCTCAGATGTTTTGAATGGCACAATTGTGCCAAGAAGTGAACTTAAGGAGAACAACAGGTTTTCACTCGCTTATGTATACGATATTGGATATTGAAATTAATGCTTCACGATGTGTTGAATTCAAACATGTGTTCTGTTTTCGTAGCCTTGTGAAAATACTTTGAATACTTGTTCACTTTCACAATGTGATTGTTAAGACAGACAACGAAGTAAGTTTACCTGAATTACCTACCTTATTTTTTAAGTTTAAGATCTATGAATTTTTCCTAGCTGTTTGACACCTAATATATTTAATATTTTCGTGGTTAGATAGTATTAACCTTTCTTGGCTCGACACCTCGGTGGCGTCTAGTGAGGGTAGAGAAATCAATCAAACATCTTAGTACTAGTGAAATTGACAGTTATTCAGCGATAGAGAAATCTTGAGTATAAATAAGTGCATTCTTTTCCAGTGCAAATAGATGTAATTTTATCAAGTAACTATCTTTTTGATTAGAATAAAAGTTCAAATGTTAACATAAAACATGGTGAAGAGCGGAATCCATTTATTTCTATTCTCTAGTTTCTAATGAAGTTTGTGGGTTGGAATTTCTTTGCACTTGAATTTCTAAATAATTATATCACTGTGTTAAGTCTTTGTGTTCACTTACGGAGCTTTTTGCGTTCAGCAAACGTGTTTTTCTGCTTATATATGCCATTTTGTTATTCTTCAGTAGTAAGGATATAAGAATATGTATCTTATATTAATACTCGCAACTTACAGTACTTCATTCATCAGCCGTAAAAGTGGTGAGTTGACAGTCCCTTGCTTATTATTGTAGCATATTTTTAAGAGGAACTCCAGTTCTTTTTCACAAGTGTTCACTGATGAAGGCGATAACATTATTTGTGTTTATTGAGAAAGTTTTCCGAGCGTGATCTCACTCAATACGTGTCTTTTATCTTATTGGGTCAAGTATGTTTTTGTGTCATCTATATTTGAAAAGGAGATATCAGATAGCTAAATATGAGTGTTTTGTGGGAAAATTAATTTTAGACAAAATGAAACAGAAAACGAAACGTGAAGTTAACCCATAAGATACAAAGTTTGAAGCAAGCTCATGAAGAATCCTCAGTAGATCATGAAGAAGCAAACAGCGAATAAAATGTGCTACATCCCAGAGTTCAATCGAGTTTTTAGGGTACATGGCATAGGGCTGCTACATGCATATGGTGTTTCCGTCACTGGCTACTCACTGGGATAAGCTTTATACAAACCTGAGTTTATTTGACCAATGTTTTTAGTTATTTTGTGATTACCTCGAAGCGGTTAGACCCAAAGTGGTCGAAAAGATGATGCATGTCGACCAAGTCGTTGTTGAAAATATATAACAGTACTATGTGTTTGATCATTCGTCTATTTTCGCTCCTCATATGAGAAGTTTGGAAATCCTTTTACAAACTTAGTGCCTAGTCTTTGAGCGTGCTGGATTTAAATTTTGGACCAGAAGTGGCCCAGTAGCCTAAGTATAATATTCAAGGTTAGGACATACATAGGTTGGACACAAAATTCTAAACTATTCTTTGTCAAAGCCTTTGGAAGTTATGAGAAGTGTTCATGGCACGCAATAGCAGATCCCAATTTAAATGTTTTATCAGAAAGTGCTGAAAATACGCATTTGGGTGCACGATTCCCGGAGTTTACGTTTCGATAGGAAAAACAAATATTTGAGGGTAAATAGTTCTGATCTTGGTACGTCACATTTAAAAATTCGTGATTGACCTCAGCTAAGGAAAAATGTAATGGAAGTCGTTAACAGTGCTATTAAATTAGCTTAGCGCGCGCAACATGTACGTTAAAATTCAGAATGACGCCAATACTTGTTGGCATACCTCGACACAATGTAGTTCATCAAAATCATCGTGATCAAGTGCTTTAGATTCAACAGTTTGAAGTCAATATTCTCCTATTTTAGTTTGTACAAAATGGTTTCTTACCAGGACTATCTAAAAATGATGCGTAGATAGGTATTAAACTTGGAGAACAAGTAATAAAACCACAAGAACATACTACCATCATGAAGCAAAAGACCAAATCCTTTAACATATATACGGATATTTAAGATTGAACGCATCTAAACTGAAGATCAAAGTTTATGTGCATGCAATTTAAGGCAGAAGAGTTTAAGTTTATTATTTCTTGAACTGAACTGAAAACTAATTTCTGATAGCTCTTTTAGAACAAATGTTTTGTGGCTAGCAGCGGAATCCAGGATGCGGAATCTCTCTTATTTGGGACTCGTTAACTGAATGTACCTTGATCTACGTGTTTATGTTTAGATTTTGATGAATTACTGTTTTATTCGAACTCGAACAAAATATTTGCTAGGCTGTTGAGTTCAGATAGACACTAACTTGTTCAATGATAATGATTTGAATTTCTGCTAATTTATAGAATCATGAATTGTATCATTTTAAATAATTTAATTAAAGAACTTTCTGATGACTGTGATTAATTGATAACGATGAAATAAACATCGTTGTAGTTGTATTTACAATTTCACAAACGTTCTTCATTTACTACATGTATGTTTTTCATCGATTGTATTAGCAATAATGTGTAAAATAAAGCGGAAAAAAAGGAAAAGAAAAAACTTGTTCTTATTTGTTTGTCGCATGTAGCATGCTAATCTAGTAATTTATTTTATTTTCAATCTATCTTAGCAATTGGTTTATTTTAATAGATATGATTGTGTTTTGTCGAGTCTTTATGAACTGAGGTGGTTGCTATATGTGTTTCGTATGACTAACCATGATCTAGCTCGAAGAGCTATGTAGGCTTGTATAGGAGTAAGTTGTAAAAGAGTCGGGAAGTAGGCGGCCAAACCAAGACTTGGTATCGATCCATGATGTCATTGACTACTGGTCTGAGGCCCTCACGTAAATGGAGATTGTATCTGTGCAAATAGCGGTTCAAGATGCTGAGTAAAAGAGCTCAGAATCGGTCACAATAAGGTAGATGCATTCACTCTTTATCCCGCCCTAGATCTTGAGCTCTGGTTTTCTCTCATATATACTTTTTCTTATGACTTTTTGAATCATATTCTCAATGCTCGGTCTTACTCATTATCATTACCACAACACTAATCCCATTTACTTAGTATTTCATTTTTTTTGAATTTTATCTTGTTGGTCTAATGTAGTATAGCAACTTTACCCCGATACTGATTGTGAGTAACTAATGTATAAGACCGAGTTGTATTGGTATTTCAAGAATATAGCGAATGCATTCTATGGTTATATTTTAGGTCTATTATCCATAAAATTCAATCCATCATTAAAATCAAAGTTAGTAAATTTCTTGCTGGTGGAAGGCCTTTGCTCCTTCACGAGGGGTAACAGGCGTAATTAAGTAAGTAAGTAAATTTCTTAATTGAAGAAGATCGGTTAACAGGGTGTTTGTTTTGACTAAGGGAAATCTATTAAACAAAGTTCACTGGAATTTCACAATTCATGCGTTATTTCCTCTTCAGTCTATCCACTAGATCATTTGATTAGTATCAATTTTCTCACAAACATCACATATTTACTGAAAAATCAGTTCGATCGGTCTAATTCAGTAAGCTCATTTTCGTAAATGACTACACAAAATAATCCGAAAAATGCATTCATGACTCTCTATCAACTGGCTTTAGCCAGCAAAACAACGCACATTTTCCCTCGTATGATTCGAAAATAGGAGAAATAGTTTATCTCATCTTTTTGAATTTATGTCATTCAACTGCCACTTTGAATACATATTTAACAAGAAGTCATATGTCTGTCATTGTTTAATGATTAAATATGTAATGTTGTAGACGATTTACGTGAGTTTAGTAAGGCGACATTGACCGTTTTCATTTTAATCAAATTTACAAATGAAGATGAATTGGTGGATTTAACTTTTATACTTTTTGGAGCACTAGGGTTTGATATACGTGGCTGACATATTAATGTTGCAATTGGATATATTACCACCGAGATGGAAAGGATGCGAAAGATCGGTTTTATGAATTTATATTTGAACTTATTGAGGACGAATCATGAGATCCGCCTTACTGGTAACTACAATAGATACAAACCCTCGCATTTTCAGTTTTCTTATCGGTCGTTTCTGTTTATAAAAAAGGTACTAAATAGAGTAAATCGTTTCACGTTACCTTCAGTTGCCACTTACAGCTTACTGATAAAACACAATACACTACGTAGTGTGGTATCACCTAATATAGTTCTCAGGAGAAATACGTTGATGAAAGATTCTTCAATAACAAGTCATTAGTTCTAAACTGCCTAAGAAGATTCGCTTTGGTAATAAAGATAAACTGACGGAAAACATTAATGTCGGACTCTATCTTGACACTTCAGACGTAAATCAGTTGTCAGTATGGAACTAAAAGTGCTGATCTTATGTGAAAGCCTTGAAAATTTGTGTAATACTCTACAAAGCAAAATTATTAAGTGAAACTCCATTTCACTACTTCAGTACTTCTTACAAAGATAACCCATATTCACTTTAATGAATTTCTGAATTATGATTTTGTAGAAAGATTTTTCATCGTACCACATATCTATAAAAGATTCAAATCATAGAGACTCAGGTTGATAGAAAAGGAAGTTTTTCTGTTTCTATATCGCTATGACTTATAAATTAGGTCCTGTTTTCTCAAAATTTCGTCCTACAGTCTTTACTGACCATCGTAAGCCATTAAGTGATGATACCTGTCTCATTGAAATAAAGACACCCTTGTAATAAAACAAATTCGGTTTATTTGAGATATAAATAAACTTTAACTGAAATTCAATAGATTTGTTTAACAAATGAAAGTTTGTGGATTTTTAAAAAATGTTATAACGTGTGATCCGCCTATTGGAGAGCAGCCTATTATCGATCGAAACAGTGACGCATAAAACACGAGCGAGCAGCCTAGAGCTCTGATTGGTCCTGCTTCCCTGTCTAGCCCAGCCAATTGAGTCCAGAACACAAGTCTCAGCCTCGGAGATATGAATCGTTATATTTCAAACATACTCTGTTTATATAGCAATCAAACAGACTACATCGTACCATAAAATAGAAAGTAACATTTGTATAAGATTTAACCTTCAGAAAATGACACAAATAAATATTGACCAATAAGGAGATGACACGTTGGAAGAATGTTGACCAATGGGGAAATGACACTACTTCTCATTCAGGAATAGCATTAGATAATTTCTGGGGTATTTTCTGAATACCCCAACAAAAAAGTTATTCGACAATGAGTCTTAGATCAAGGTTTCTTGTTTACTAAAACCAATCATTAAAGCTAATCGGTAACCATGTATAAACTTTCTGTTTTCCCGATTCAAATCCTGTTTTACATTTCATACAATCAAATACATTGTTACTAAAGTACTCCTATGAATCGGACACTTATTTTTTACAATTCCTAATAAACACGAAATCATTCTAATACATCCGTTCACCCTTTACATCTATCTTTGTCAATATCAATACTATACCTTAATTTAACTTTAAAGTCATTCTCTCCTATAGTTAAATTCTTGTCTATTTCTAATTATTTTACAATATTAGTACTACGTAAAATCTGGGCAACTATCCTATTGATTAATTTACATTCTTTGTGCACATATTTATCTGTAAAAAAAATACATGTATATTTAGACGATAATTATCCTTTATCCTTTTATACCAAGTAAAAGAAACTTTATTGATTATTTAGTGCAATTGTGTGCATATGCATGCCTGCATGAAAGTATTCCTGGAACACTAGAATTTTCAAGCAATTTTATTGACTATTTTAAATGTATATGTGCGTGCAAAGAGGGTCACGTGTATTGTATGTTTATCAACAAATATGTGTATATCACATGTTCACTAGAAAGTAGATATAAAATATTATTTGATAATAAGAAATACGGTGGGAAAAAATAGGGAGGGGGGGGGAAAAAGATTTTTCTCTAAACTTTGGATAATTTGAGTAACATTTAGTTGTCTAATGAAAACTATTGTGATAACGATTTAATTATCTTCACAAGTAATTGTGTAGTTAATCTAATGATATTTGAAATGTACATTTTCTTCACTAATATGACAACTAAATGGATAATTGCGAAAAATCTCGAAATGAATAAATTTTGACTTATACACCAATGACTTTCGATTCATTGATCTAGAGATTAAATGCTCGTATATGAGATCAAACATCTTAGCTTTGATTCTCAGTGATTTCGTGAATGCACACTCCTGAGATGTTCCATATTAGGATAAAATAGATGTTCATCGCTTCACGGTTTTCAGTGATTGTATAATTAATATTACATCGTGATGTAATCTTAAAATTCAAAGATTACCGCAAAAACCCCTAAACGTTTTCTGAAAAACCGAATGTGAATAAACATAATACGCCCATTATAATACGTGTGGTGTAATATTTTCGAACCAATTAGACAAATTGGACTTGGCAGATGACCTAACCCTCCTACCCAGTACGCACGAAAAAAATCGAATAAAGACAGCCAGTATAGCAGCAGTCTCTACATCAGTAGGCTTCAACATACACGAGGGGAAAACCAAGGCCCTCAAATACAACACGGAGAACACCAACCAACACAACCACACTTGATGGCAAAACTATGGAAGATGTAGAATACTTCACATACTTGGGAAGCATCATCGATGAACAAGGAGGATCAGATGCAGATGTAAACACAAGGATTGGAGAATCAAGGGCCTCATTCCTATAATTGAAGAACATATGGGACCCAAAACAACTGCCTGTCAACTTATATCAAATTCAGAATCTTCAATACGAACGTCAAGACAGTTCTACTGTATGGAGCTGAAATTTGGAGAACTACGACAACTATCTTCAAGATGGTACAAGTATATATAAATAGCTGTCTACACAAGATACTCAACATCCATTGACCGGATACCATGAGCAACAATCTTCTGTGGGAGAGAACAAACCAGCTTTCAAGTGAAGAGCAAATTAGGAAAAGATGATGGAAATGAATAGGACATACATTATACAGTTCATTAAACTGCAAAACGAGGTAAGCCCTAACGTGAAATCCTGAAGGGAAGTGGAATAGTGGAAGGTCAAAGAGCACATTAGGTCGGGAAATAGAATGAAATCTGAAAAGAATGAATAACAACTGGAAAGAGGTGAAAATGATTGCTTTGGACAGGGTTAGATGGAGAGTGCTGGTGGGTGGCCTATGCTTCTTGATGAGAAGCAACAGGCGTGAGTAAGTAGTATTTCCGATGTCAGAAAAATGAAAATGATCTTAAGAAATCTACGGATCAATATTTTGTGCTTTTCAGTCAGATACAAATTGTAACGATGATGTAAAGATTCACATAGATCAGATAAAATACTAACTGAGAATTTATGATAGATTCTGTTTTCTTTTTCAAAGGATGAAATGATGTTAATAGTTGGAACTTACAAGAACCTGGAAATTTATCGGAAAACCACAGGTCCTACCGACAACCCAGTTAGCTCATAGCGCTTCTGGAGGAAAATTGAACATTGTTGGAGAGGTTTGTTGCACAGTTTCAAAAGGAAACGCGAAGACCAAGGCAACACTATATCTCACAGAAAACCCAGGACTAGATTTGCTGGGTCTAGACCTATTAGAAACACTACAATTAACAAATAACTCCATTAACCACATATGCAGCGCCGTAAGAACCAGTAAACCAGTTGAGAAGGATCTGAAGAATGTTGTGTTAGAAAGACATAGTCAAATGTTTACAAAAGAATTGGGGGAGTGCAAAAGGGCAAAAGCAGTACTAATCCTTAAACCGGGAGTTACCCCAGTCTTCAGACCAAAACGTCCTGTACCTTATGCAGCGTTACCTATTGTTGAGCAAGAACTAGAGCGTCT
This sequence comes from Schistosoma spindalis, assembly GCA_946903255.1. Classification (NCBI taxonomy): domain Eukaryota; kingdom Metazoa; phylum Platyhelminthes; class Trematoda; order Strigeidida; family Schistosomatidae; genus Schistosoma; species Schistosoma spindalis. The sequence goes on from OX336420.1 coordinate 87,055,414, forward strand.
GCAAAGTAGTGGAATAATAGAACCAGTGGACTTTTCCGATTGGGCAGCAGAACCACAACCATGGCCAAAACCGGACGGGCCTTGGCAAAGAATACACGCTGATTTTGCCGGACCAATACGAGGCAGAAATTACTTAGTTGTTGTCGACGCTTTTACAAAATGGCCAGAAGTATATGATATGCCGAAAACGACATCAGACAGTACAATGAGAAGATTGTCAGGATTGTTTGCTTGTTTTGGGGTTCCAGAGATTTTAGTGACCGATAACGGCACTCAGTTTATGTCATCAGCTTTCAAACGCTTTTGCAGTGAAAATGGCATATCGCATCTACAATCTCCTCCGTACCATCCTCAGTCGAATGGCCAAGCAGAAAGATTCGTGGATACGATCAAAAGAGCTCTGGTAAAGGGGAGAGGTGAGGGTATCCCAGAACAAGTGATCAGTAAGTTCCTAATGTCTTACAGAGTTACCCCCAAGCCGGTAGTACCAGAAGGAAAGTCACCAGCCGAGTGTATGTTCGGAAGAAAAATTCGGACAGTCTTCAACAGTATGTTGCCACCTAGAAAGACAATAAAACCGATGTATGAGTATCGTACGATCACTCGTAGCTTCCAGGTGGGTGAAAGGGTACTTGTCAAAGCCTATCAAGGTAATAGGAGATGGGAACCAGGTGTCATAGAACGTCGAATCGGAAATGTACTGTACCCAGTCCGGAAGGGTGTCGGAAAATGCATAAGACACAAATCAAATGCAAAGAGACAAAAGTACAGTGGTCCCAGGAAGCCGGCTCCCATTTCAATTGCTCGTGGATTCACCTCAGAAAAGCCGTCATGAGCGCAAACATAGAGGAGGCAAACGACACAAGGGAAAAGTTGTACAACCCTCGAGAGTGATGGACCGTAAGAGGAATGCGGCCACAAAGTTCCAGGTGGATCCGAGAAAGAAGTCTTACACAACGGACTTTAAAGGAGGGAGGTGTGACGACGGACCACGGGTGAACTCGAGGAAGCTATAAGAGGCTCAGAAGGAGCCGAAGATATTCCATCCAATCACCGTTAGGAAGGATATTCTAGAATTCCTACGTGTAGCTTCCCGATTGGACAATGCTAATAACCCCCTGTATGCGGATTGGAGGACTATAAGGATGATTTTTGTTCTTACTAAAACTATAAATACTTGACAATTTGTACCCATAATTGACACTGTTTGGAATAACATTCCTTTCACTAGTCTTCTGTCTTCTCTTTGCGACTTGGAAGGGTTTGGGCGTTCGTGTGTTCAGTTGTACGCGTTATATCAAGTAAATCAACCATTTTTAGATATAACAATATTTCTTTGGAGAAAAAAGTATTAGAATTCGTCTGTTGATTTCATTAAGTTATCAATATGTTGAGTAAACTAGCATAGAGTTTAAGACAATATTGTAGCAATTCAAAATGTTGTTTTTAGAAATAGGGTGACAGTGAAAACTCACAAAATCCGGGAAAACAAAAATATTTAGTTTCATATACAGGAATAGGAGAGAATGATATTTGAAATTGCGAGAAATGTAATAAATGAATATACCAGTATAGCTATGTCACCATAAACTTAGGACAATCAAGTTTTAGTATATTTAACTTGTGGTTAGCAGTGAAATCCAAGATGTGTATTTATTCTTATTCGGGACTCCTCAGTTAGAAGTTTGTACTTCGCCTAGTAGTTATTACCTCAAACAATACTCGAATACAAACTCTTACTTATTAAGATTACAATTACTGAACAAGTTGTAGGATATCAGAACTCAGTAGTTTTGTAGATAATGCATCGGTGTTCAAATCTGTACAAAAGTCAGCACTGAAATTCAGTTATACTCATTCTATGGGTCCAAAATAGAACGAAATACTCATCATAGGTTTCCCTCCTTACCACAATTTAGATATACCAACACTTGTTATAGTGTTAATTTCATCAGATTCACCTAGAATTCCCAATATTAACAATGATTGATCAAAATTCAGTTCTGATTACCAACAATGGGATAACACAAAATCTTACACATTGAAACAATTAACTTCTTTTCGACTAGAAGAACTTTATTCAATAAATTTACAGTTCTCCGTCAGTTCAACTAGAATATTTAGTCATCTTCGAAACCAGTAATCAATCAATATAAGCAATTATTACAAAATAATTAGTTTTAATAACTAATTCTTGGTGTTTATTGATTATTTCCTTAAAATAACTCGAACCGAATAGTCAAATAAATTACTGAAGCCCTTTTAATTTTGATAGTTACAATTTTCTACAATAGACAGGGAGTATTTGACTGAACAGTTATTTTCAGTAACTTCATCAACAGGTTCTAGAAACCTATAATAAATATATACCAATGGCTAAAGTGAAGCATGTACAAATAAGTGAACAACACGATGTTTTACGTTAAAATACTGAACGTTCGCATTGGCTACATCATGAATATGTCAAATATGTATTATTGGCGAGACTATAATTTATAGACGAACCAATCAGGTATAGGATAACAGGACTCGGATTTTGAAGCGAAGTTCACCCACCATTTGGCTATATAGAGTTTTAGCAATATAGCTAATGTCAGTTCGTGATGAAAACTCTAAATCTAATTTCTTACCCTAACCATCAACTATAAATCATAATTCTAATTCCTCACTCTGGTTTATAAACCTCATTTGTTCCTAGTTATTAGGTGAACACTCTCAAAAACACTATAGCGTCGCTCAAAGGTCATTCATAAATTATAGTCTCATCGCATTATTTGTAAATTTCCATGATCATTCAAAGAAATCGGTGAGAAAATTTCATTGTAAGTTGTCGATTTACAATTGTTATCTAAATCTTAACAAAAAGAACATATAGCTTAATTTTTTTTTCTAAAAAATGAAAATGATAACCATTTAAAATGTAAAAATATATTGAATTTAACTTTATTTCTTATGTTTTTTTTTATTTCCAGAGTTCAAGACGTTCCAGTGAAAGTACTAGTTCAGTTGATAGTGAAGTAATTTTAGAAGCAGAACGCTTAGAATTAGAACGTTTAGCTTTAAAAGAACTTGAATTAGCAGTTGTAAGTTAAAACAATTTATATTTGATTTCATTATTTTTCTTTATTACTTAATTGTATTTATTTATTATTATTAATAATTGATCACTAAATAGAAAGTCAATTATCAATTCATTTTATATAACATAGTTAATAGTATTTTTTCCTGGTTAGCGTTTTTTTAGTGAGTTAGTTTTTTACGGGATGGGTTGGCTAACCCCATGTCCAACCCTCCTCCTCTATTCGGGTTTGTGACCGGCAGTAGCCTCAGAGGGGTTCCAGGCGGAGTTAACTGGAAAGGATTGCCCATAATATAGTTGAATCGAGAATGTTGTTGAAAGGCCTATGCTCCTCCATGAGGGGTAACAGGCGTAAGTAAGTAAGCAAGTAAGTAATTACATGCTCCATGTTATGCTGAGCATAGTTTACGTTAATTTAATACAAGAATATCGTATCTTGAATAAATATTACACTAAAATATATCTATGATATACTAAGTATAATATCATACTACAAAATAATACAAATATTACACTGAATAATTCTCATATTAAACTAATAACGAAAGTAATGTTAGACAAGATCACAAATGAGTAAACAACGTCATTTTACTTTTGACAATGCAAAATTGTCTTTAGTGAATTTTAGTAGATAACATAATTTCGTAAAGATAAATTAGCCTTTATTCTTAAACACTTTCTCTAAGACATGCATTGGTCGAAAGCAATCTGGAATATTGGTATTGTTTTACTTGAATCTACTCATTAATGTTTAGAACTGCAATTGATCAGTCTCTTATTGGCATATATGTATACTGTGTGTATTGACTCGATATTGCCTTAATTTACAAGCATTAAAAGCCACTATCCATCTTTGCTTATAATGATTGTAAATTATCAAGGCAATATTGAGGCAATACACACAGTATGCCCATATGCTGATAAGAGACTGATCCATTGCAGTCCTAAACATCAATGGGTAGATCCAAGTAAAACAATACCAATTTAATTAAGCTTCACCTCATAGCACAAGCAAGTGGCAATCAGGACTCAGTAGTTAAGTGGATAATGTGATGGCGTTTGAAGAGAACGGTACTGGGTTCGAGTCCCAGAGTGAACATAAACTCTGAGAGGCAGGTACATCCAGCTGACGTGTCCCAAATAGGACGAAACGCGCGTCCTGGACTCCACTGCTAACCACTATCCATCATTGCTTATAATCTAGAATATTGTTTTGATTTTCATGAGTCAGGTAGAGTACAAGTCAATGCAAAGATCAAACAATTTATTCATTATTGACGTGTATTAAGTAGGTTTATTTTTCATTAACACTAGTCTTACTTACTTTCTGTAAATTCCTCCAAAGATTTTTCTTCCTTAAAATTATCTTTTCTTTTTTATTAAATCTAGTCTAAACCTGTAGCATTTTCAGTTAGAACTAATATAAGTTTTGATGGAGCTTTATATGGTTTGGATGCACCATCACCGAGTAGAGTTGTTAGTTTTGGTATTAAAGATTTTCTACATATTAAAAAACGTTTCAATCAAGATTGGTGGATTGGTCGTGTAGTTCGAATAGGTAGTCCAATTGGTTTTATACCTAGTCCATCTAAACTCGAAGTAATCAATAATATTATCTTATCAGCTATTACTACTGCTGCTAATACTAATGTGGTACACTTTGCCAATGATATTCAAAATCCGACAACTAAACCAGGTAGATAGTTTATTTTTCTTTATCGCCTTTGTCAGTTTACTAATGTTATTAATCATATATGTTCAAAGAATACTGAAAACTAAAATCATTAAATATTTGATTCTTTCTAGTTTACTGCTTCTTAGTTGTATACACAAGTGGCTCTAATAAGGAATTAAACTAGGCCTTGGGGTAGTTGTATTAGTCTAAGACTAATGAGCTGGGAGTTAGACATATGAACTACTGAATTCTGACACAATAACCTACAGATAATGGGTTGCGCACAAAGTGTCAATCCATTTGTTTGGTTACCTAAAGCGTTAGTGAATAACACTGTCATAGAGTTTCAAACTGTGTGTCGTAAACTCCTAGTCACATTCAGCAAAAACACGGTCTCTTAACCCTTAATTCAATCAGCAATCCAATTAAAAATACTGGGAATTCTTAGAAGGTTTTATTTCAAAGGTCGAATAACAATCTAAGCAGCCCATGAGTATATATATAAATTATCGGAACAAACTTCCAAAAGATATTTCGATGTTTACTTTGTTTAGGGAGATAATGAGCTTACACACAAAAGCCTACCCAAACATGGATTTTTTACCTGTCATATGGCCCTGAGTAATTATGTGATTTGTCTGACATTTTAGTAATACATGTCATGTCTGAAATCTCAAGATCTGTCACCTCTTCCTCTTGCTGCTCGGTTATAGTGGAGGTTAGATTAAATCAACAGGAAAAAGTAGTTGGTTATCCAAGGCTTTCAACTTCTCAGTGTTTTTTCAGATAATATAATTCTTCGAAAACAATCATCACCACAAATATCACATCCTGATACATGATTTTGTTTATCATTTCAAAAAATATTTAAAAATGGAAGTTTGAATTGAGAAACAGGAATGAATTAGAATTTTGCTGGATTCTCGACAACCTTTAAAACTTATAATATCCAATAATGTATACTATAAGTGGAATTTAGCTTAGTTTTATACTAATGTAACTGATCAGAAGTTAGTTTAAACACATGTCCAAATATTTAGTAAAGCTTTTTTTGATCTCTCGTTGCTGATATTGAGGACATGTGACAAATCGTTACATCAAAGAAATCCATTCAGGATACACCTATACCGAAAGAGACAGACAGATTGCAGTCCCGAATATCAACAACGAGAAACTATAAATCCTTATTAATGCCTTCAAGGTTACTAAAAATGTTAATATTTTATTGGATAACGAGTTGGGTTTTGAAGTGAAAGTACATTATTCGAGTTCCAATATGATATATACAACAGATCAATCCTAATCGAAACGAAGAGTAGTTATCATGAATTCCACTACTAGCTAAGATTTAAATGCACTAATATGTATGAGAATACTTTGGTGAAAATTATTTAAACTCGACTGACTTCAAAAAACTTTAAATAAAATGTTTTCATTAAAAACAGTAAATTATGTATTTGTATTCAAATGACATTTGTTTCTAGTGCAATTCCAATACATGATGTAAACAACAAGGAATGGAATCATCATTTTATCCAGTTCACATTGTTCTTTCTTTTAAGTAAAATAAGAACAACAAAGATTGTAGAATAAAATGATTTCATCATTCTATTTCAAAGTGTCAAGATACAACACAGCATGCACCAATCCAATCACAATTGACGGAGAAGATTCGGATGATGTACAAACCTTTACATATTTGGGCAGTATCATTGATGAACACGATGGATCTGATGAAGATGTGAAGGCACGGATTGGCAAAGCAAGAGCAGCATATTTACAATTGAAAAACATATGGAACTCAAAACAATTGGCAATCAACACCAAAGTCAGAATTTTCAATACAAATGTCAAGACAGTTCTACTGTATGGGGTGGAAACCTGGAAAACTACGAAATCCATCGTCCAAAAGATACAGGTGTTCATTAACAGTTATCTACGCAAAATACTTCAGATCCGCTGGCCGGACACTATTAGCAACAACCTACTGTGGGAGAGAACAAATCAGATCCCAGTGGAGGAAGAAATCAGGAAGAAGCGCTGGAAGTGGATAAGACACACATTGAGGAAAGCACCGAACTGCGTCACAAGACAAGCCCTCACATGGAATCGTCAAGGTCGAAGGAGGAGAGGAAGACCAAAGAATACATTACGCCGAGAAATGGAGATGGATATGAGAAAAATGAACAAGAATTGGATGGAACTAGAAAAGAAGGCCCAGGACAGAGTGTGCTGGGGAATGCTGGTCGGCGGCCTATGCTCCATTGGGAGTAACAGGCGTAAGTAAGACCTTCACTTGGCTAGTCACGGCTTCTTATTGAAATTCCAGGAACTGAATCTGGAATCTAGTCACTAGTGAGAAAATGATTACTATCAGTACAGAGTTTTGTGGAGATTGATTTGTATCAGAAGAGGTTTTGTGGAGATTTTAGTAATTTCGATAGTTGAGACCATGAGTCCATTGAAGCTAGACCACCATGGAAAACCTGGAAGCAATGGACGATCGTTTCGTCCTACTGCGGACTCCTCGGCAGTGCGCATCCACGATCCCACCTCGCGCGATTCGAACACAGAACTTATCGGTCTCGCACGCGAACACGTAACCACTAGACCACTGAGCCGGCATCCAACGGTGTTAATATCTAACTTCAACTAATCCACGAAATTGAGCAACACATCCACTAATGTCATCAGTGAGTCACTATCTCACAACAGAGCCCGTTGAACTCCATTGGTCACTGCTTATCGCTAAAACTCCAGTAAATACCTCTTGAAGTCAGTCACTAGTGAGCATATGTTGATTAGTATTAGAAGGGGTTTTGTAGAGATCGACTTGTTAGAGAAAAAACCTCAGAGAAAAAATTGATCACGTAAAGTATTAGGGCTTTTTAAGTTAGTTGAAGAGAAAAAATGTAGATGAAATCTTATTAAAAGAAAGACTAATATTTTGTCTTAAATTTGTTTAAAATAAAAAAAAACTGGATGCCATTCCAGTGGTCTAAAGTTAAAGCGCTCGATACGAAACCTGACGTTGTTGGGTTTGTCTTGAGGCTAGCTCGTGGATGCGCATAGTCAAGAAAACTCATACCAGGACGGAACAGATGTCCAGTGTTTCTTGAGTTCCAGTAGTTATCCAAGCGAAACCAATACTAGTGTCAAACTAAAAATATTCAAAGATTCGCATAAACCTATACTAACAGTTATTTGTGTCAACTTGGTTTAAAAAAGGAAAGCCTTATTTGAAATTTGGTTTCTTTTTTATAACGAAATGTGATTACATGAGAAAACGTTATAAACTGTAAATGATTAGACAACTGTTTCTTCTCACCTTTTTCGAGACTTAACAATAATAAACACTGAAATCTTATTTTATGAAATAAGTGATCTATATTTTTCATGATTCTATTTTTGTTTACATGAACCAGCCCCAGTTGGTGGATTCGGATCTGCAGACACAACGTTAGAACGCGGAGGAAATCGTGGATTGTTGTTGTCTAGCGAGTAAGCTTTATATATATATATATATATATATATATATATATATATATATATATATATATATATATATATATATATATATATATATATATATATATATATATATATATATAGTGAACGAGAACTCAGGCGGTCTAAACCAATTTATTGTTATACTTAAATTTACACAGTGCTTCTATAACATATGAAACTAATACTTTAAATATATTGTTTGTAGTGTAAATAATTATTCTTCCTTTAAATTCGGTTGCTATTCCAATTTCTCTGTTTCTCTTCTCGTTCTCTTCGATTTGATCTTACTCACGGAGGCATTCCACTCTTGATTACTGAAACATACTACTTATCTGACATCACAAGTAGAATATACCACACTGATACCTTGACTCAGTGACCTGACATGGTAATTCTTGTTGATTCACAGAATTCTTCTGTTCATAAACTTTAATCAGTACATGAAAAAAAGAGCAAAATGTAACTCATTTCGAAATGGTGAAGAAGATTTCTAGCTCAGGTGGATAGTTGTTCTAAAGCTCAATTTTGTTATATTGTTGGCTGACAATTATAACTTATAATTTATTGCCAATAAAAAGCTGAGAAGATTTTTGAGTTTTATTTAAATCATAAACCAGTCAATGTTAAGTCCACATTGAAAACCAGGAAGAACTGAATTGCCGTTGCACCCCAGTATGGAAATCTCCAGCAGTGTACATTTAAGACCTTAAAAGCGGGAATCCAACCCAGGACCTTAGGTCTTACTCGTGAATCCTTAACCTCTAGTGCAATAAACTAACACCCAACTGCGTTAATGTTTAACTTAAATTTTTATTACAAAATATAAATGATGGTTTCAATTGTTATCTATTTTAATTTTCAATATTTACTAGTGTAGATCATCGTGGACCAACTTTAAGTGCTAATCGTCAAAGGCAATCGGAATCACCTCCAGTTCATAAAAATTGGAAAGGTAAATTTTAAAATACATGTGGTGGAATGTTCATTGAGATGAAATGATTGTTTTAAAAATAAGTAAATTATTTGAACAACTAATAACAACAAACATAAACGGGTAATATGATTTCAATGAAATTACCATTAGGTTTTATTTTAATATATATCCCAGTATTACCGTGCATCTCTGAAAAATATCAGCTTAGTTAAAGCTTACACACAAGTAACTAATGACGCAAACTAAACCGTACAACTAATAATAATGAGTAAAGAGTAATAAATACATATTTTAATCATTAAGATTAGCTTTAAATATCAATCTCATGGATACTTATAACAAAATAGAATCAAATAATGCTTGTTTTCAAATATCTTACTAATGAAAGATAACCTGGAAATAAAGAGGGAAGAAGCCAATAATAGTTTGGAAAAACAGTATATCTGAATGTGAGGTGAATCAGAGGAATATGAATCCTACAGTCTGGTTATTTATAGGGGAGGGAGAATTTCATATCTGATGTACCTGAGTATGACCACGGTGGTTGGCTGAAGATCTTCAGCTAGCAGTGTTCATTATTTCTAACAGTGTCAGCAACAATGTTACGTGTTTATAAAATCATTTGTTTTAGGCAGTTATTCACCACAACGGATGTTAGAAGATTGAGTTGATGATCAGCTGACTGAATTATAATTTTACGGATACAATATTTGCTACTAACAATAATTATGAGTAATATATAAGGATAAAAGACGATAACAAGCCAACTAACATATGCTTCCAAATATCTAGTCTAAAAATAAAAAAACAGATTTGTTTCAAATAAGTTCTGACATCTGACAGCAGATATCATATTCCTTCAGTGTCAATTTTTAAATTTTTCTCCCGATACATGTGTTCAGTATTGTCAGCAGAAATTATAATGAGTTTTAGACACTGTAATATATGTAAGCATTAATATATCCAACTTTAGGAACTCATGTATCCTAAGGTTCTTTTGCGATATAGTTGAATGGGGACAAAAATCTATATACTGAATATGAAGTTCAGATTAAAGTACATGTTTTGTAACTTTTTCTTATGCATTACAAACAGTTACTTCAAGGCCAAAAGATAAGTGAGAGATGCCAAAGAGTGGATGTTATTGGCTTAACTATTCAAGGGATGGAGATATTCTCTATTGATTGGAAATCTGCCTTAATTTTTTAGGGGCATATATCTTTATCACCAGACGGGTTTGTGAACATACTTTGATTCTGGTTACTTACTTACTTACGCCTGTTACTCCCAATGGAGCATAGGCCGCCGACCAGCATTCCCCAGCACACTCTGTCCTGGGCCTTCTTTTCTAGTTCCATCCAATTCTTGTTCATTTTTCTCATATCCATCTCCATTTCTCGGCGTAATGTATTCTTTGGTCTTCCTCTCCTCCTTCGACCTTGACGATTCCATGTGAGGGCTTGTCTTGTGACGCAGTTCGGTGCTTTCCTCAATGTGTGTCTTATCCACTTCCAGCGCTTCTTCCTGATTTCTTCCTCCACTGGGATCTGATTTGTTGTCTCCCACAGTAGGTTGTTGCTAATAGTGTCCGGCCAGCGGATCTGAAGTATTTTGCGTAGATAACTGTTAATGAACACCTGTATCTTTTGGACGATGGATTTCGTAGTTTTCCAGGTTTCCACCCCATACAGTAGAACTGTCTTGACATTTGTATTGAAAATTCTGACTTTGGTGTTGATTGCCAATTGTTTTGAGTTCCAGATATTCTTCAGTTGTAAATATGCTGCTCTTGCTTTGCCAATCCGTGCCTTCACATCTGCATCAGATCCATCGTGTTCATCGATGATACTGCCCAAATATGTAAAGGTTTGTACATCATCCAAATCTTCTCCGTCAATTGTGATTGGATTGGTGCATGCTGTGTTGTATCGAAGATTCTTGCTTTTCCCTTTGTGTATATTGAGACCTATTGCTGCTGAGGCTGCTGCTACACTGATCGTCTTCTCCTACATTTGTTGTTGCGTGTACGATAGAAGAGCCAGATCATCTGCGAAGTCTAGATCGTCCGACTGCATCCTAGCTATCCACTGTATCCCGCGCTTCCCCTCAGATGTTGATGTCTTCATGATCCAGTCGATGACCAGGAGAAAGAGAAAGGGTGAGAGTAAGCAACCTTGCCTGACACCGGTCTTTACTTCGAACGACTTTGTCAACTGTCCTCCATGCACGATTTTGCAGTTTAATCCATCATAAGAATTCTGTATGATATTGACTATCTTCTGAGGCACGCCGTAGTGTCGAAGAAGCTTCCATAGGGTTGTTCTGTCCACGCTCTCAAATGCTTTTTCGTAGTCAATGAAGTTAATATAGAGTGATGAATTCCATTCAATTGATTGTTCCACAACGATCCGTAGAGTTGCGATTCGGTCTGTGCACGATCTATCCATACGGAATCCTGCTTGTTGGTCTCGAAGTTGGGCGTCTACGGAGTACTTCATCCTGTTTAACAATACCCTGTTGAAGACTTTTCCTGGTATTGAAAGAAGAGTGATTCCCCTGTAGTTGTCACAGTTGCTGAGATCGCCTTTCTTTGGTATTTTGATTATAAGTGCCTGTTCCTCATTCCAAATCTTTCTGAAGAGAATGTGGAGTATCCTTGCAGTTGCCGCTACGTCTGCTTTCAGTGCCTCTGCTGGAATGCTGTCTTGTCCTGCTGCTTTGCCACTCTTGATTTGTCTGATAGCCATGCTGATTTCTTCAATTGTCGGTGCGCCAACATCAATTGGGAGGTCCGTGAGTGCTGCTTCGATGTTGGGTGGGTTCAGTGGGGCTGGTCGATTCAAGAGTTCTTTGAAGTGTTCTACCCACCTGTTTCGTTGTTCTTCAATGTTGGTGATTATCTTGCCTTCCTTGCTTTTCACTGGTCGTTCTGGTTTACGGTGATTTCCAGAGAGTTTCTTTGTTGTGTCATACAGTTGTCTCATGTTTCTTTCTCTTGTAGCCTTTTCCGCCGTCATTGCCAAATCTTCCACATATTTACGTTTGTCAGTTCTGATGCTCCTCTTCACTTGCTGGTTTACTTCTGTGTATTCAGCCTGTGCCTTGGCTTTTTCTGCTCTTGTTCGGCTGGTATTGATTGCTGTCTTCTTATTTATCCTTTCTTGAATCTTATCCAGTGTATCGACCGTGATCCAATCCTTGTGATGGTGCTTCTTTTGGCCCAGAACCTCATGACATGTTGAAGTGATTGCTTCTTTTATCTCTTTCTAGTTGCTCTCCATAGTAGTTCCTTTTCGATTGAGTAGATCATGAAAGGCTTGGAACTTATTGCTGAGGGTTATCTTGAATTTATTGAGTTTGTCATTATCCCGAAGAAGAGCCGTATTAAATTTTTGTGATATTGTCCTCCCCGTTGTCCAGTGCCGCTTGAGTTTCAATTTCATCTTGGCGACCAGCAAGTGATGATCTGATGCTATATCAGCTCCTCTCTTTGTTCTCACGTCCTCCATCGTCCTCCTGAACTTTTTGTTGATGCAGATATGGTCGATTTGGTTCTGTGTGCTGTGATCCGGTGAAGTCCATGTGGTTTTGTGTATGCGTTTATGTGGGAATATAGTCCCGCCTATGACCAGTTTATTGAAGGCACATAGATTTGCGAATCTCTCACCATTTTCGTTCCTTTCTCCCAGTCCGTGTCGTCCCATGATCTCTTCATATCCGGTGTTGTCAATTCCAACCTTGGCATTTAGGTCTCCCATCAGAATAGTCAGGTCTTTTGTTGGGCACTTCTCGACGATTGACTGCAGCCTATCGTAGAATTTATCTTTAGCGTCTTCATTGTAGTCGTTGGTAGGCGCGTAGCATTGGATGACGTTCATTGTAATCCCCGTTTTCTTTGTTTTGAAGGAGGCTTTGATGATCCTTGGTCCATGAGATTCCCATCCTATAAGTGCATTTTGTGCTTGTTTGGACAGCATCAATGCAACTCCTTGTGTATGTGGAGCATTTTCTTGTTCATGTCCGGAGTATAACAGCAGCTCCCCTGAAGCTAGTCGTTGTTGTCCAACTTGCGTCCAATGTGTTTCACTGATCCCAAGCACCTCTAAATTGTATCTCCTCATTTCTGCAGCAATTTGGAAAACTCTCCCAGTCTCCCACATTGTGCGAGCATTCCATGTACCTAAATAAATGGTTGCTCTGGTTGTCAGAAGGGGCATCGGCCTCGTGACTTCCGAAGAAACTCGGCTTTCATCGTGAGGCGTCATAATTCTTCTAAACGAAGACCTTCTGACTCCCAGGGCAGAGTTTAAATGGTTTGAATAATTTTTTCTGGTTAGCGTTATTTTAGCGAGTTAGTTTTCTACGGGATGGGGTCGCTAACCCCATGCCCAACCCTCCTCCTTTATCCGGGCTTGGGACCGGCAGTAGCCCCCGGAAAGGGACTCCAGGCGGAGTTTTTGATTCTGGTTAGCTAGCAAAAACTTCCTTATCACTCTTGGTTTTCTCACTCAAGCAGATGGTTAGGCTAAATTATGTATCAGTATAATGCTTCTTCTTGTATACATACTAAAATATTAGGAAGTCACTTATTTTGCAAAATGATGGTTAATTTTAGGCGTATTATTAATATCCTATTAATCCAGTGTTATTTAAGATGTGTCGGTAGAATGTTCATTGTTTTGATGATTGTACATATTTGATACATATAATAGTTCCCATACTAAGAACAAAAGTAACTGGGGAAATTCATTATCTGTGCTAAGATGACGATGAGCGAAAAAAATCCTAGTTTACAAAACTCTGTTATGTTTATGGCTTTCAAATTGAATTGCTCAGACCATAGATTATAGTAAAGCTACCCATTGATTTTGCTAACTGTTTATTAAAACTGCATTCACTACTTATGTTTAATCTTAGTAGTATACGTTACATAGAACTTATTTTGTATGTTACTGAAAACTGTTTTTTAGATGTTGATGCATATGATGAAGATGATTTACGTGATGCACCACAAACTGTAGAGGTACCAGGACAACCAATTACCAAGAAACCCCAACCTGTTGGGCCTGGAGTTAAGAAGAGACCATTCTCTAAAAAGGTAATATCATGCTAACTAGGTGCTATTGTTTTAATTATAATTTCCATCAGCAACTTTCTCTTTGATAAAGATTGAGTCAATATTTACAATTTAATTTTTGTTATTAGTTTATGGAGTTATTCATGCACAGTGGAACCCGGAGCGTATGTAAGTTGTTTCAAGTTGTCACACCATATCAGGACAGTGACGTGAATTATCAAGTGAAACCCTGGAGCAGTAAAATTGGTAACGGTGTCAGTGGTAGTAAAAAAATGTTAAGCATAAACAATATGATCAGAGAAAGAAAAATGGACCACCGTAATGGAAATGTAAAATAATTTTGAAACTCAAAATTTAAGCGAAAACAAAGAGTGAATACTTTTGTCTGAATTCGACGGATTCTGAGTTCTGTCATCCTATCCTGTAGACCTGAACCAGATATTGTGAAATGGCCAAAATAGCTCGGATAGATGGTCACTGAATGCATGGGATGGTGCCCCATTTTAAATTGGTTGTCCCTAGCTTTCTTCTAACTTACTCCTATGCAAGCTAATATCACTCATCAAGGTATACGTAAAATATGTCTCAAACAACTTAGTCGATGAAGATTCACTACATCATGAAGTGACATGGTATATTTACGTAATACATTGAGTCTTCTTTCAATGTTACCAACTTGATGATCCTGGTGTATGCGAGAGACACTACGAATGTGTTTGTGAATTAAATATGAACACCCAAAACATTTTCAGATGTCATAACATTTGCTATCTTCCAAAAATAAGCTATTCTAAGGACAGATTTGGTTACAAACTAGAATCAAAATGACAAACCGCTAATACCCAAAAAAGAGTTTTTCGATATGTTTCTTACTAATAAAAAATGTGATAACCAGTTAACATTAAAACATCAGGTTTATCATCCGAAAAGCTACTCTTCAGTTGTTAATGACCAATTTAACCTGAGTTAGCTCACCGAAGAACATAGATATCATCTCGTAGATTCTGTATTATATTTCAAAAGAAAACAAGAGAGCTATCTAATGGTACCAAGTTTTCAACTGAAATGCTTTCATCACAATCAAATCTGTTTTTTAGTGGGATAATCCTTTTAAAAAAAGCTACAATCTCACTGTTGAAGTTTTTAGACCATCATATCATGAAATCTTTCATTCGAATTATATATCTCCGTGATTCAACAATGTCTTATTTACTGCCTAAGATATTTACTATTCATTTTAAAACCTTTCGGTCTATGTAAATGAGTGCTGAACATTAATATGATAATTTACATTCACATTTCCAGTGTGTAGTATGGCTCTATTTTTGTATCACAGAACATTTTATGTTTACAATTGTTTGGTTATATTGGTCACTATTTTTATGTATATTTACAGAATGAATTTGTGCCTCCATATGAAATTGTACCTTGTATGCGCCCTGTTGTATTTGTTGGTCCAGCTTTGAAAGGTTATGAAGTGACAGATATGATGCAGAAAGCAATATTTGATGCAATGAAAAAGCATTTTGATGGAAGGTTTGTATATTAATAAAATGTCTATAATTAATACGAATAGGTATTCTGCTGAGTAGTATGTTTTTACCACAAAAAATCTAATGAGTATATCATTATCATTTTGTATACCTAAATGTAACAAAGCAATGTGTGTCTGCAGTAATTTGGAAAACTTTTGTGGTTTCCCACATTGTACGAGCATTCCATGTACTTAAATAAATAGTTGATCTGGTTGTCAGAATGGGCATCGACCTCGTGACTTCCGAATGAACTCGGCTTTCACTATGAGGCGTCATAACTCTTTTAAATGGAGACCTTCTAACTCCCAGGATACAGTTTAAATGGTTTAAATAATTTTTTCTGGTTAGCGTTTTTTTAGTGAGTTAGTTTTCTACGGGATGGAATACGCATATATAAATGTATTTCTGAATTAATATTCAATAAAGAAAAGGAATAATTTACAATTTGTACACACATTTCATGGAATCAAACTACTTTTTATTGTACATGTAACCTTGAGAAATCATTCATTTAAAGACTTTCTGTGTTGACATATAGTTTTTCTCCTCAACTTTTTTGTTAACGTACTGAAATGATGGTAAAGATTTGTAGCTCAAATAGATGATTTTTGTAGAGGTTCATTCTCTAAACTATGGGGTTTAATTATAAAACTTTGAATATGAATCTGGGCACCATTATCAGTACAAAATTTAGACGCATGTAGACTAACAGTTTATCCTGTTGATAGAAGGATAATCGAAGGTTTACGAATAAACCGCTTTGATCAGAGATTGAATTTCCATCTAAAACTAGAAATAAATAGTTAATCTATGTATAATAGTTTCTCAAATTTTTCATTGTAAGGCGAAAATCTACCTATAATGGAAAGAAATATCAGGTAGAACGTTGAGTGATATTGACTGGAGCTTTATTTCAACAAAGCAATAGTGATTATGTTTACAAAATATAATGACTTTACTGTACTTTGCTGGTTTACTTCACTTACGTAAGAGATAATAGGCTTAGTTAGTTTGGAGTATTTCTATAATTGTAAATTAAGCTACAAACTGTTAATTAGAGCATAATAAATTGTTTAGCAGATTATTTTTATATAATTGGAATGGATGGAGTTGATCTTGAGTATTGTTATAACTGATGATAGTTGTCACTTTTTCTTAAGAGACCTAAAAAAGAAAATGGGTTAAAGGTGATGTGTTGACTTGGGAGTGTGATAAAAGAACTGGATGAAAAACTGCTTGAAGACGGTCAAACCTTGCTTTCTTGTGAAAAGTTCTTAATGTATTGGCTCTTTACTTTTCAGACATCAAAGCTAGCAGAGGAAATCCTTGAACCAAGTTGAGGTGTTTTATTTCTAGGCTCTATATTTTCTGACCTTGTCCTTTGGTTTTAGGAAGGAGGAATCTCTGGAGATTCTGGTTATCTGTAAGAAATTTCATATTGTTACCACATCCATGTACATGTGGCATTATAAATTCTCTATTAGATCTTACGTTTTTTGTGTTTAGTCTGACCACTTTGTAACTAATCTGTCTGGCATAATAGAATGCAAAGGTATATGCTTTCCAATCATTATACCTAGTTTATGTAATCGTGATATGTAAACCCAGTTACCATATCCATGTAGCAGTTATGTTCGGAAATCAGAATGCTACTTTTCTAGTGTTTTGAAAATAACTAACTAATGTTCATAATGCATTCAAGTATTTATCTCTTAACAAATTTGTAAATTATTTGACTAAATATAAGATTATATAAACTATTTCAATTAACTATTCCATTTATTATAGAATTATTGTTAGTCGTGTCAGTACAAATATATCATTGGCGAAACGTGTTGGAGAATTATTACATTTGGATAAAAAGAATATTATGGAAAAAGGACGTAGTCGACAGCTTGTTTCTCTAAGTAATTCTTCTTTGGAAAATTTATATTATGTATAATGAATATTGAAAAATTATACTTCACTGTTGATCTTTAGCGTTCTTAGAGTGGACAGGACAACACCATGGAAGCTTCTTCAACACTACGACGTGCCTCAGAAGATAGTCAATATCATAAGGAATTCTTATGATGGATTAAACTTCAAAATCGTGCATCGAAGACAGCTCACAGACTCTTTTGAGGTAAAGACCGGTGTTAGGCAAGCTTGCTTACTCTCACCCTTTCTCTTTCTCCTGGTGATCGACTGGATCATGAAGACGTCAACATCTGAGGGGAAGCATGGGATACAGTGGACAGCTAGATTGCAGCTGGAAGATCTAGACTTCACAGATGATCTGGCTCTTTTATCGCATACGCAACAACAAATGTAGGAGAAGACGACCAGTGTAGCAGCAGCCTCAGCAGCAATAGGTCTCAATATACACAAAGCAAAAAGTAAGATTCTCCGATACAACACGACACGCAACAATCCAATCACAATTGATGGAGAAGATTTGGATGATGTAAAAACCTTTACATATCTGGACAGCATCGTTGATGAACACGATGGATCTGATGCAGATGTGAAGGTGTGGATCGTCAAAGCAAGAGCAGCATGTTTACAATTGAAAAACATATGGAACTCAAAACAACAGTCAACCGACACCAAGGTCAGAATTTTCAATACAAATGTCAAGACAGTTCTACTGTATGTGGCGGAAACCTGGAAAGCTACGAAAGCCATCATCCAAAACATACAAGTGTTTATTAACAACTGTCTACGCAAAATACTTCCGATCCGTTGGCCAGACACCATCAGTAACAACCTACTGCAGGAGAGAACAAACGAGATCTCAGCGTAGGAAGAAATCAGGAAGAAGCAATGGAAGTGGATAGGACACACATTGAGGATTGCACCTAACTGCGTCACATGGCATGCCCTCACATGGAATCCTCAAGGCCAAAAGAGGAGCAGAAGAGAAAGACCAAAGAACATATGACACCGAGAAATGGAGACAGACATGAGAAGAATGAACAACAATTGGATCGAACTAGAAAGGATACCGAGGACAAAGTGGGATGGAGAATGCTGGTTGGTGGCCTATGCTCCATTGGGAGTAACAGGCGTAAATAAGTTGATCTTTAGGAATTTGATTGAATTAGTTAATGAACCCACAGATTGCGTAAATTAAGATTCTATTGCCTAATATGGATGAGTGGAAATGATGATTTTACTTATCTAATGAACTCTTAAATGTTTATAATCGGTATTTTTGGAATTTAAAATACTCTACATTCAAAATTAAATCAGTTTATATTGGTGATACCTTCTAAAGTTAAAAACAGTCTGATATATGTATTTTGGTATAGAGTTGTGGAGATTACCAAATTATTGATTGAGATCATGAACCGATTGATGTTAGACCATCATTGAAAACCTGGAAGAACTGGATGGCCATTTCGTGTTATTGTGTGGTCGGGCAATTTCGTGGATTGGTTGGGGTTACAGATTAACACCGTTGAATAACGGCTCAGTGGTCTAGTAGGTTGAGCGTTCGTGCGCGAGACTGAAGGCCATGGATTCGAATCTCGCCAGGCGAAATCGTGGATACTCACTGCTGAGAAGTCTCACAATAGAACGAAACGGCCGTATAGTGCTTCAAGATTTTCAATGGTGGTCTTATATCAGTCGATTCATGATCTCAAACAATAACTTGTATTTTGATCATCTTTTCAAGATTTTTATGCTAACTTACAGAAATATCGACGAAGAGTCACTTTAAAATAACGAATAGGAAAATCTATTTGTATTAAGCATTCATACCACACAGGAATTTCTGTTATTTAATGTATTAGTAATATAGAGAACGTTATGGAAACTTCTTAGACACTACGGAGTTCCTGAGAAGATTGTCAACATTATCCGGAACTCATATGATGGACTACAGTGCAAAGTAGTGCATGGAGGACAGCTGACAGACGCATTCCAAGTAAGGACCGGAGTAAGACAAGGCTGTCTACTCTCTCCCTTCCTGTTTCTCCTGGTGGTCGACTGGATTATGAAGACCTCGACATCTGAGGGAAAACACGGCATACGATGGACAGCTCAGAACCAATTAGACGACTTGGACTTCGCAGATGACCTAGCCCTCCTATCACATACACACGAACAAATGCAGATAAAGACAGCCAGAGTAGCAGCAGTCTCTGCATCAGTAGGCCTCAACATACACAAGGGGAAAACCAAGGTCCTCAAACACAACACGGAGAACAGCAATTCAATCACTCTTGATGGCGAAACTCTGGAAGACGTGGAATCCTTCACATACCTGGGAAGCATCGTCGATAAACAGGGAGGCTCAGATGCAGACGTAAAGGCGAGGATTGGCAAAGCTAGAGCGGCATTCCTTCAACTGAAGAACATATGGAACTCAAAACAACTTTCAACCAATATCAAAGTCACAATCTTCAATACGAACGTCAAGGCAGTTCTACTGTACGGAGCTGAAATTTGGAGAACTACAACAACCACCATCAAGAAGGTACAGGTATTTATTAATAGCTGTCTACCCATGATACTCAACATCCATTGGCCGGATACCATCAGCAACAGCCTTTTGTGGGAGAGAACCATCCAGCTTCCAGCTGAAGAGGAAATTAGGAAAAGACGATGGAAATGGATAGGACATACATTGAGGAAATCATCAAACTGCATTACGAGACAAGCGTTTACTTGGAATCCTGAAGTGAAGCGGAAAAGAGGAAGGCCAAAGAACACATTACGTCGGGAAATAGAAGCAGATATGAAAAAGATGAATAACAACTGGAAAGAGCTTGAAAGGATTGCTTTGGACAGGGTTGGATGGAGAATGCTGTTGAGCTGACTATGCTACTTCACGAGGAGTAACAGGCGTAAGTAAGTAAGTAAGTAAGTAAGTAAGTAAGTAAGTAAGTAAGTAAGTAAGTAAGTAAGTAAGTAAGTAAGTAAGTAAGTAAGTAAGTAAGTAAGTAAGTAAGTAAGTAAGTAAGTAATATAGAGTTTACTTAGGGCAAAAAAACGAACTTATTATCATTGATTACTTTTCAAACTCAAAGAATATTCAAGAGAATCACAAGTTTATGTGATGTTGCCATCACATTTAATCATTTTCCACTTCACGATGCTGCAATAAATTTATTGTAAACAATTTATTCTTGTATTTCTTACTGACTCTTTCATAAATTGAATGTCATTCACCATAACATTTTGAATTTCTTTCAAATAACTTAAAATGTCACTCTTACAATTCGGTATCTGTCAGAAGTATAGCATCGTTTCAACAAAACATCTAGTCAAAAGAAAGATTGATTCATAAATGAAAATCATAAGTTATTTAGCTTCCGTAAAAAAGTCTCATAAAATATTCTATTTGATGCTTTTAAGTTTAGGTCATGATGTCTATTCAGTTACTTAAGCTTATTTAGCATTTCATTTCAAATAGATTCTATTTTTATTTGAAGATAAAGATCGAACTAAAAAGAAGTCATTGAGTTAATTCAAAAGTAGATCTAATTGATTGCAATTTATTGCCTTGGGATATTACTGTCTCAGTCATAAAACCTAAACGGAAATTCCCCTTAAATAATTTTGTCTGGTATAATGCATGTTAGAAGTTTACAAACAGGTAGACTATACTTCACATAAATTATCCAGTTAGGGTTTATTATCATAATTCGAATAAAAGTTCATTCGCGTAATGAAAAGTTGGGGTTCATGTAACAATGCTACATATTTATGCAGCGCAAATTTCGGACAATGTAATCATGCACTTACTCTTCAACGGATTTCATACAATAATTGAGAAAGATCACATCTTGATTTTAGTACGTGCGATGTTAAGTCCCTTGAACTAGTATCCCCATTGTGATAGGACTTGATCAGCACTAAAGAAACAGACAAATAATAGATTAATTACTAGCTCAGTATTAGCGTCCCAAACTGAATCTGAGTGGCTCTGGTTTGAATTCTATAGAGATCACTAATCCCATGAAGACACGCCTTGGTGACGAGAGCTGATTAGTGTGACTAGTTTCAGTCATGTAGCATCAAAAAATAATAGACCAGATGTCAAGTCATTTATGTTAATGACAACATTGCAACTCAGTCTTTTTTATATTATTCCACTTTGGAAATGACTTTTATCAGGGAATCGATCGAAATTATAAACATAGACCACTGATTCCTTACTGAATATCCTCTTAAGTTAACATGACCTATACTCAGTTGTAATTTTGTCACTACAAACAAAACAGTTCTTTAGCACCTCATAACTTCCAATGGTTTTAAAACCCGCGCTAGTCTATGGTAATAATTATTTCTGAAGTATTTTAATTTTACAATAGATGGATTATTACTAGAAGTAAAATACAATACAAAGGCTCTTCATTCTATTCAAGACTTGTCAGTTGGACGTACCTACATTTTAATATCGTTGGTCACGTTCAGACTCAAACACAATGTCATTCTTTCCGAAGGTCTACTGAGCTAATAAGTCTTGAAAGCCTTTAACGTGTTCAACAGAACAATTTAGACCCTTACTAATAATAATAATGATATTTTTAATGTTATCCGACAATATGATATGATATATGTATATATATATATGGTTTATTCTTTTCATTCCTTTATCAAGTTGAAGTTCAACAAGATTTAGAAAGAATATTTCATTTGGGTAGTAAAATGCAATTACTTTTATTAGATTGTGATACAATTAATCATCCAAATCAAATTACTAAAACATGTTTAGCACCTATTGTAATTTATATAAAAATTGCCAGTATACGTGTATTAAATCGTTTAATTAAAAATCGTGGCAAATTACAAAAAAAGAATGCTGGTGTACAAACAGCCGCCGCTGAAAAACTATTACAATGTTCACCAGTAAGTTACATATTTATTACTGATTAATTATTTCATCTAGTTTAAATAATATTTTTAGGTTGTATTTGTTACAGATTGATTTCAGTTAGATAGGGTCCATTTGAAAACCAGATAGCATTAGATAATGCTTTCTTCTCAATATGATATCTCTCAGTAGTGAGCACTGGTTGATCCCACCAGGTGTTGAACCTAGACCCTCAGGTTGCACTACAAACACCTGTTCATTAGACGAGTTCAATGCTACGATGAAACACCCGTCTAATGCTGCTTGATTTTTAATGTTACTTCAACTGAGATTAATTTGTGAAGAATGAAACCTACAAATTAGATCTATTTCTACATAACCCATTCAATTAAGGTAGTCATGAAAAAATTTAATTTTTTGCATAGAATTCACTTATACAATAAGAGTTACTTACTTACGCCCTGTTACTCCCAATGGAGCATAGACCACCAACCAGCATTCTCCATCCCACTCTGTCCTCGGTATCCTTTCTAGTTCGATCCAATTGTTGTTCATTCTTCTCATGTCTGTCTCCATTTCTCGGTGTCATATGTTCTTTGGTCTTTCTCTTCTGCTCCTCTTTTGGCCTTGAGGATTCCATGTGAGGGCATGCCATGTGACGCAGTTAGGTGCAATCCTCAATGTGCGCCCTATCCACTTCCATTGCTTCTTCCTGATTTCTTCCTACGCTGAGATCTGGTTTGTTCTCTCCTACAGTAGGTTGTTGCTGATAGTGTCTGATCAACGACAATTGTTAATAAACACTTGTATCTTCTGTATAATTGTTTTCGTAGTTTTCCAGGTTTCCGCCACATACAGTAGTACTGTCTTGACATTTGCTGTCCAGATATGTAAAGGTTTTTACATCATCTAAATCTTCTCCGTCAATTGTGATTGGATTGTTGCGTGTTGTGTTGTATCGGAGAATCTTGCTTTTAGCTTTGTGTATATTGAGACCTATTGCTGCTGAAGCTGCTGCTACACTGATCGTCTTCTCCTGCATTTGTTGTTGCATGTACGATAGCAGAGCCAGATCATCTGCGATGTCTAAATCGTCCAGCTACATCCTAGCTCTTCATACTTTAAGGGTTACGTTGTATTATTGTTTCTAACATATATAGTATCTATCAAGTCTAAGTACATAAACCTATACCCATTCATTCATCTGTTTACGTAAACATCTACAGCTAAAACGTCAGTTATTCTTTGGTTTCATTCATGTATAACAAATAAGCCACATTACTCAAAATCAAAAGTCTATGTTTTTAATTCCACCAATGTCATTTATGTATGTTGAAAATTATTTTCAAATTAAATTGAATTACAAATCACTGATCATAAGTGACTATTTTAATGTTTTTTTAATTCGAAATTATACTGTATGAGGTAAGTTACTTCAGTAAACATGTGAGATGCTGACTAACAGTATTAGTGAATAGTTACAACTGTATTGGAATAATAGAACAAAGCATCTCCAATAACTAATTAAATGATAACATTTAAGCTGTCATAAGCAAAGTTTATGAATTTAATCACTCGTAATTTAGAGATTAGCAACCGATGGTTAGAGATCTTGAATGACATGGCTCAAAATAGTTTGCAATGGTGTAGATACATCCACTCTTTGTGTTCTCCCAAATTCTAATCTTCCAAATTCTTCGTGTCCCTTCTTTTTTCCTCTTTTCAAATTTATTTCACATGTTCAAACCCTAATGTTTCCGATTACTGCTTATACTCTTACCACCTCTACCACTACGGGATTTGATTCGACAACTTCATCTCTGTGCTAATATGGTTTGCGATTCGAACTGATGTACGTACGTACGAAGTTCCACGTTGTTACTTACTTACTGACTGACTGAGAGATTCAACATCTTTGAGAAAATCATGATATATTATGAAATAATGAATATATATTAAAACAATTGGTCCCTTTTATAAATTTCGATAATGTAATAAGAAGACGGAGATTATCAAAACTATATGATATATTAGCGCAATACATTTCGAACAATCTGATCACACATATACTTGTTAAGAGCATTTATATATAAAAATAAAAGGTCAACTAGACTGGAAATGGGGTAAGAGGAGATAAGGATAATAATAAGAGTAATAATAATAATAATAATAATAATAATAATAATAATAATAATCTGAACACAATTCAAAACCTAATCACTCTGGATAATAAGTCAATATTACCAGGGTAGGTTTAAGGTAAGAACAAACTGTTTTTGAATACACAAAGGGGGTTTGAATTTTCGTATGGCTAAGGCTTCAATAAACCTTAGTATACGCCCTTTTACACTTTTATATAATACCACAAAAGCCGAGTTTAGATCAATCTTGTGCCCTGTTTCAATTATATGTTTAGCAATAGAGGATGATGGATGTTTATCCTCTGCTCTTATTGGGTCACTTGATTGTATTTGTTTTTGCAGCCATTTGGGTACATGTTCACTCACCCTAATGTTAAGATTACGATTATTTTTATATATAAATGCTCTTAACAAGTATATGTGTGATCAGATTGTTCGAAATGTATTGCGCTAATATATCACATAGTTTTGATAATCTCCGTCTTCTTATTACATTATCGGAATATATATTAGTTAGAACACGTATTACATGTGGTTAGACTTTGTCTACCTTGATAATCCAATAATAACTGGTTTATAAATTGGAAAAACTCTAAACATAGCCAAACAAAGTTATGGAATCAGTTTATTAAATCGATAACCATTGAGCTGAACAATTTTAACGACAGCAGACTAACTGGTTGTGTCAATTGGGTAATTATGACATAACTAAGAATCATTTACACTGACCTTGATACGTTTACATTTTATCTTGTTCTAGATCTTGAGCTCTAGTATCTCTTCATGTATACCACTTGAACGATATTCATGATGTTTATTATTTCACATTATCACTGGCATTACATTATTTAAACTTCTTTGGTATTTGTTTTCTGAATGTCATCGTATTGCACCAATGTGATATAACATCTTTTGATAAAGCTCACTTGTACCACGCTCTACATTGAATGTGACTAACATATTGCCAACCTTTTCAAATATCGAGTTTATAGGAATAACTTCTCCTGGGAAACACTTCACAACCAATCCATAAACATCGATCAATACGATTAAGTTGTTGCTATGTCTTTTTTCGTATAGATTGAAAAAAATTCAGACATAAGCAGTCCAAACACCTTCTCTCTTTAATGAAGTATTTTTTCAACTACACTTTAAATGTCTGTAGTTACAGGCGTAAGCACAATAAATTATTTAAAGACAAAATGAATTACTACTCACTGTATTGTTATCAACTTTTAACAACTTTCCAAGTGTTGCTAACGTAGCAATCTCTGTATGAGGAAGATACTTAATAAATGAAAAAAACATTTAAGGGAAACCAATCGGTTTTGATGTCAGTCCGAAAATCTGTTTTGATTTCTAATTACTAAGTTAATTAAACTATATATATCATTATATCTGCTTTGCCTCTTGCTTTTTTAGGAATCATTCGATTACGTAATAGATCAAAATACTTTGTCCACTGCAACAGAAGCATTAAGTCATTTCTTAGAAGGTTATTGGGCAGCAACACATCCTCCTTTAATAGTTAGTAAAGCTGAACGTCTTCTTGGCTCATTTTCTGCTCCAGTGCCTGAAACGAAAGAAGTTGACTCAGATCGTCCACTTGTACCTATGACACCTGGTCATCCAGGGCTGAGTGTAGTTACCAAAGTAAGAAATAGGGATTTGATTTTGAAGAAACTATATTTTTTACTAATAAGAATACTTCAAATTACTGAACTTTTACATTTGTAAGTTTTATATTCTTAGTGTTAAAAATTAGGTTTCCTAGACAATTTCAGTTGAAGTTAGACTTGTACACCATCGGATCCAAGCTTAGTGGCCTAGTGGTTAAGCATTTGAGACCGGCCATCTTGGGTTCAATCCCTGTATGCTAAAGAGTTTCATACAAGGACCAAATGGCCGTTTAATGCTTCCAGATTCCCAAAGGTTATTTAACATAGATTGGTTAGTGATTTCAGTGCAATTTCGGTAGATTATATTTATTGGTAGCATTTCAAAAATATAGCTTTCAGGATTAGTCACTGTGTTATGACCAAACTCATGTTTGTCTGGTCCTCAGTGCATGATATTGGTCTGTAGTTTATGACATGTTAAGTTAGAAACGGAACATGGAATTTGTTTGTTATAAACTTTTGAAAGTTTCAACCTAGAAGCAATATAGGAAGTATAACCATAGTTTTTCTTATCTCAGTTGGAATAGTTCGCTGATAAGATTTCAACATGCAATACATAACACCTTCAGAATAAAGTCTAATTTAAAGACTTATAGTCAATAGTTTATTGTTTAATGTAAAATCACAGTGGATCGGTAATATATGAAAATCATACACCAAATACATTAGTTGTGTTATCCTTCGCCGAATCAACTATTCCTTTGATTCTGTTGATATTTTAATTTCTCTCCGATTTCCTTCCTGTTCTGTTCATTTCAAACTTCTTCTGTCAGACATTTTCACTTCAGATTGGTGCTACATACTGCTCATATCTGTCAGCATAAGTAGCAGATACCGCGACAATAATAATATTGATAAAAACAACAATACAGTTCACGCCGATATACAATCACTTGATCTAATGTTTATATTTTACGATATAATCTAATATTATGGATGGGAACAATCAGTATGGAAAAGTAATTGATTAGATTAATCTACACTAGAAACTAAAAGAGGTTAAATTAATTCACAGTTATATAATATACCCTTGTGGGCCAGGGTAATTTTACATTGGTTTTCAGGAGAGCGAGAAACCGTATAGGCTTTAACGCTACAATCTGAATAGTACAGCTCAATCCTGTGGCACAACCACACAGGTACCAAGCACCCTGGTGGACCTAATGACTAGTTAATGTATTTGGTACACCATTACCTGTTATGAAACATTAACCAAAATTAAAATATTTCCCCTATTTTTTTCACTTTAGTCTGCATTAAGTGCAGGATTTACTAGTCAAGAAATTAGTGAATTAACTGGAGCAAGAGCAACTGGTTGGTTAACAGAAAATGGTGGACAAGTAGAAAATGAACTTGGACTTACTGGTGTACATCATGCTGGTAGCGTTGGTAGTGAATTTCATAATACACATTTTGGTGGAAGAAAACTTAAGACTGATCATAATAACAGTCCTGATGGCCTTAACACAGGACATTTTTCAGATGATGAAAATGAAGGTTCACGTTCAAATTATCCTCGTAATGGTCGATTACATATGGGTGCTGCAAGTGCAGCAGCAATTGCTGCTGTCGCCGCTGGACTTACACCTAAAGTTCACTCGTTACATCCATCATTATTTCAAGGTGAAAATAAACGAAATGGTTCAGTAATTCGTGATATGAATGGCAATACTACACATGAAGCACCTGGTTTAACTATGGGTTTAGGACTGGGTATAGCGAATGGGGTTGCAGCCACTATCAGTGCTGCTCTGTTTCCGAGTCATAATAATACTAGTCATCATCAGCATCATTCAGCAGAGACTCATCATCAACCAACATCAAGAATACCACCTCCAACAATTGCTGCCGCAGCTGCAGCATCTGTAGTTTCGCCACCATTAAAAGACTTAGGTATTCATCAAGTGGAAGGAAGTGATGGAACACAAGGTAAGCAAAATTATTACTAGAAAATCTGTAATAAACATTCAACTCTTCACCAAGCGGACTCGAAACAAATAAAGAGACAAATTATTATTGATAGAGAAACTTCTAGAAGATTGTCGAATTTTATAGTTTACGTCAAGGGTGGACCTAAGTAAAACGACTAATTAAAATTAGATGTCACTAAATGGTTGCTTCTTCCTAGTAAGGTACGAATAGAAAGTGAGCATATACGACCCCATAGGGTGTCAAATCCAGGACCTTCAGGTTCAATAGTTTGTAGTTCAAACTTTAATGAATTTATAATACTGTGCAACTAATATCTGTTCTGAGAATTTGCGTTTCGAAAGGTTAACATTCGGAGATCGTTACAAATTCTCTAAATCTAAATCCACCTTATATATATTCGTAGATTGCACTTTCATACATTTTTATATGGATTTATTCTTTTTTCAGTCTATCAAAGTCGATCAGCTCGTCAAGCAAAGCAACGTGAAGAACAATTAGCACGAGTAAAACAAGAAGTTGAAGCTAAAGCTTTAGCATTACAAGCTACTGCAGGTGGTCGACGAAAACGTCGAGATAAAGAAAGAAGACAAAGAAATCTTGATGGTTATTGGGATTCACATGATGAACGTTATCATACTCATGGAACAAATGATTTATCACAACATTCTCACCAATGGAACGGACCACCTGTCCGATCTATGGCAAGAGCATGTCCACCTGATGATTGATTAATTGATTATTTATATACTTATTTCAGTAAACTAACAACTTCAATGACTGATTTCTGTCTCTTTCTTTTTTGGTGGTAACTTTTTTTTATTTTACACATTGCTCATGATTGCTTTCACATTCATTATTATTTTTTTGTTTCTGATTTACAAGAAATTTATCAGTATAAAATTTAAATCAAAAGCCGGTCAGTCACAATGTAGAACTCCGTACGTACGTACATCAGTTCGAGTTGCCATACCTTATTAGCACAGAGATGCAGTTGTCGATTCAAATCCCATAGTGGTAGAAGTAGTAAAATTATAAGCAGTAATCCGAAACATTAAGGTTTAAAGATGTTATTCAAGGAGTAGTATAATCCAGTGAAATAAATTTGGAGAGAGGAAAAATAAAGGGACATGAAGAATTCAGAAAATTAGAATTTGGGAGAACATGAAGAGTGGATGCATCTGCGTCATTGCAAACGATTTTGAGCCATGTCATTTAGGGTCTCTGACCACCGGTTGCTATCACCTCGCGGATCCCAACCAGGTAGTCTACACCTACCGACATGGCTCACACAATCCACTTGTCAGTGACTTCATAGATTTGTGCCATATTTTGGTCTGGCCGCCCTTATATTTCTTATATCCTATTCCTATGTCATAAAACATTGCATGTCGGGGCTGTCGGTGGTTGGGCATACATAACACGTGTCCCAGCCATCTCAACTGATGAAGTTTCACTACTTCATCAATTGATCTGCCATCCTTACCTATTACCCGTTTCCTAACAACTGCATTACTTACTCAGTGGTCCCAAAATATACAAGCAATGCTTCGAAGATACCTATGATCAAATACTAGTAACCTACGAATATCCTCTACTGTTAACGGCCATGTTTCACTGCCATAAAGTAGGATGGAACGTACTACTTCGCAGTAAACCTATCCTTTGGTTTGATAGACGGATTTGTCGCCTACACCATAAATAACGCAAGTTGGCAAAAAGCCAGTTGAGCCTTCTGTATCCGTGCTGAGATTTCGTCACATACTAGACTACAAGGGCTGATGAGATTTAAATCATAAGTGATTTAATGATTCTGTAACTATATTTAAAATATGAGAAACTTGTTTAAAATATGTATCCACAATAAAGATACAGAATAAGTAGATGAATAACAATAATGATAAATAAAAATTAATGAAAATCAAATTATCTAAAAGGAAACAAGATGATTTAAAAACAAAACTATTGCACTTTCTTTTGTCACATACAATCAACTTTCTTTATAGATTTGAACAAAGGCAAAGCAAAAAACACAAACAAGCAAAATAGGATAAAATTAATTAGTTTTATTTTACGATTTATTTTCGACTGCATACAAACATATTTGTATGATGTACTTGAGTATATATATGAATGGTAGATAACAGTGAAATCCCATGAACGTGCGTATTATCCTGTTTTGAACTTATCAGTTGGATGTGCTTGCATCGCAGAGTTAATATTTACTCAAGTACTCGAACCTAGTATTATTTGCTTCGAATGACGTTGAATTATCCATTTAGCTACAGATGTATACCCATCTGATGAGTCATAAATAGGACGAAATGCTCATTTTTAGGATTTCAATGTTAACCACTAATATCTCTCTCTCTCTCTCTCTCTCTCTCTCTATATATATATATATATATATATATATATATATATATATATATATGATGAAATCATCTAGCAATTGAATTGGTAGGTAGTATGATGATAATGATAACTTACACAAATTGTTCATTCTATTTATAAGGTAAAGTATAATACAGTAATCATTATCGATATTAGAACATTTCAATTAAAATTTATGTATCTGTTCAGATTTTCTAATGTATTTAGTTTTTTCCTGAAAAAAGAAATTCATAAAATTAGAATGATGAAATTAATATGACAATTATGTGATCCCTGTTGTTATATTAATTAATAATAGACAAGTTGAAGAAATTTTTTGTTTTTTGATGGAGTTTTAATCTCGGAGCTGGATGGTTTGATCATGGAGCTTTTATTGTTCTTCTGAACGATATCATCAGCACAAACTTTAGGTAAAAGTTTACCTGTCTACGAACAAACCATCTAGCTCAGAGAACAAAACTCTATCGAAATCATCTACTGATAAGTCTTGCAATTTGAAAGCTATACTTGATTCCTAAGCTATTCTTGAAACCCACAAGCTAGAACTATACAGCGACCTGAACACGAGACAGAAGGCGCAAAGTATGCAAAAAGTACTTTACTTCAAGGTTTTTTTAATACAGAAAATACAGGGTTTTTATAATATTCTAAATGTCCTTGGGTTGCTCGAAGATTCTGGAATGCTACTAAACATAGTAGCAGTATAACAATCAACCAATTAGAACCTCTACATGTGACGCTTCACATCCTTGATGTTTCTGGCTAAACTCCAAGTGAACGCTGATTGGATGAAATGCTTCTCAGGATATCCTGATCCTTGCGTGTCTTTTGCGAGAACTTTTCTGGATCATCCCAATATCTACCTAACCTATAAATCTTATCCATCATCTCAAAAAACTGAAGGAATATATTATTCACTAATAGTTAGTGTTGGACAATCTAATCTCTAAGTAAATTAGTAATTTAGTAATAACTAATTTCCTATTGTATTTGTCATTTTTACCGATTCATTTTATTTGATTGTGAGTTGTAGGAAAAAAAATACTAATCGCAATAGTTTTTCCGACCAAACAAGTAAGTAAGTGCTGAACATTAATCTGATAATCAACATCTCAAACAAACATTTTAACTGAAATTTATTATAATTGATAACAATTTGAATTTTCCCATCTTTCATATTCAGGGCTGATTTTTTATCTTATATGTATGGCATATGGGCCCTCAAATGCCCTGGTACGGGTGAGAGTGGGGAGGGTGATCTCTCCCACTCGAAATGCTCTCACATAGCCACGCGTATGCAGCTATTGCCAGGGAAGTCATACTCACAGACTTCTCGCGGCATTACTGTCGTTTATGAAATTGAGCGAATGTCCGACGCTTTAACTGGGTTGGTGGATAAAGGAGGATCGATCTACGGGAGTTGGAAAATCCTGGTTCCAGGATCCTGAGGAAACAGATGGCGTATGAACCAATTATTAGTCACCAGCTTCCATGGAACTGCGTCACCTGACGTTGCTCTACTGCCTTGTGGATCAGACCTTTAGGTAGAAGGCTGAGGGTGTGGCCCCCTAAGAAAACCACTT
Organism: Schistosoma spindalis; assembly: GCA_946903255.1. Taxonomy (NCBI): domain Eukaryota; kingdom Metazoa; phylum Platyhelminthes; class Trematoda; order Strigeidida; family Schistosomatidae; genus Schistosoma; species Schistosoma spindalis. The sequence goes on from OX336420.1 coordinate 87,087,758, forward strand.
ACTTAGGTCTTGGCATCCGGGCAGTATTACAGCCCACATACAAATCAAGTGACTTGTGTGGTGCATATGTATTCGGAGCACCTTTGTACCAATATTTATGTGTTCAAATAAAATAATAAATAATGGCATATGGGCACCTTGAAAGAATAAATTGATTTTACCTGTAATTAAAAGTCTATGATATTTTTAGACAATAGGATTCAGGGCACTTTAATTCTAGACTGATATTCGAACCCATTGCCTAACATTTCAAATTCTAACACGTTCACCTACTAAGCTACTGAGTTATGATAGCTATCAGCTTGTTTAACAGACATGATCTTTATTATTATTCTTAAAGGTTGGTGTGTTTTCCCGCTGTTGGTATTCAGAACCGAACTTGACCATTTTCGCTTGTAATGAGCCCATCAAATTTTTTGTACCCACCTGCTGTAATTTTGACAATTAAGCCACTATGTAAAAGTGCTAGTGAGTCTGACTGAACAAATGTCTTCACCTCAATCTCTATCTATCCTCCCATTGGTTTTAAACACCAGCAATCGATTAATTTCATAAAAAACATAGATATTTCGACTTGTAGTTTACACACTCACTTCACAGTGTGCTTTTCCTCTTGTGCGCTTGCAGATTTTATTACTTATTAACAAAACACTTCCAACTATTGGTGTTATGGCTTTCGAATAAATTCACAGCTCTACTTGAAGAATTGACCTGCCTAAATCCTCAGTTAACGAGATTTCATCTATTGGAGTCAAATGAGGAGGAATTAACCTCTACGAGAGCTTGTACAAACGTACATCTATACTAAGGCTCTAGATTAATTGGACGATAGAATCGCACTACAGAATAAACTGATGATTTGCACAGTTATATAATTTGCGATTCAGATTAAAAGTTCCTTAATCATCTATGAATCATTGTGATTTGTTAACAATGACAGTGACAGTTAAAGAAAGTGAGAAGCACTATATAAATAAACATATATAATTACTATAGAGCCTAGTAAAAATGTGTAAGCACAGGTTGCCACACCTGATTAGCGCGACGAAATGAAAACAACAAACCATATCGAAATGATGTAGTATCAATGATAAAAAGGAAAACTTGTGGAGCCCGTTGAGTTCGTCGTCCGCGGGCTCATCAATTTTTGTGGGGCCCTTTATTTTGTCGTCATTTAGATCGGACAATGGTGTCGACGGACTTTATAATTTACTGGCCCGAGTTCTGACTCCAAGTAGATCGTATAAATGATTGTTATATATATATATATATATATATATATATATATATATATATATATATATATATATATATATATATATATATATATATATATATATATATATATATATATATATCGCCTATCCTCGTATATAAGGATCGACTTAAATCGCGTTAGTTAATAACGGAATCAAATAAGTCAAATAATGAGAATGGACTTTGAATACATATATTTTGTATATGAAATGAATAGAACAAAGAGGAGGGAAGCAACGCGCAGTGGAGATGGAGGGTAAGTCAACTCCCTTTTAGTCAAGCGTTAATCAATAATTATAGTTACACAAAAGTAAGTTACAGATATGTGATGAGTAATGAGATAAGAAGTGTACACACACCTACGCGCTCATATAAAAACAGTCAAGGTTGGTAAGCGAATAATTAACAAGGTCAGAATGTGACTCAAGTAGAATGAATAGATTCGGCTGTCCGAAAGCTAGAATAAGGTATATGAGCTTAACATAATAACAGGCACTACAAACTACACAATATGGACTTACTCTTTCTTTATAACGACGTTCATAATAATCTAATTCTGATTCTCCTGGACGACGCATCTGTGACTCAACTTCATGACGTTCACGTTCAGCGCCTATAATTTAATTATGCAAAATGACTATTTTACTAGTAATTAAAATGATAAGACCTTTAAAACAATCATCATCAGCCTTTTATTGCGAGTATCATTGCAAAATACTATTTAATAAGAGTTTTATCAATTAAGCGATAACAGAATACAGTTGGTGACCAACATACATGTTCGATGTTTACTGTACTCTAATATGTGATAGTTATAAGCTACCGAGAAGAAATCTTGGACTTAAAAATATTTTGTTGGTTGGAAGTCATCAAAAAGGAATATAGATTGAATAACTAACTATCAACATACCTGTGTTTGTGACAATAATTGTTAGTAGTTCGAATTTCATGGAAGGCATCAGTCCCATCAAGATTATAAACACATCTTGTCAATGTATACCAATCAGGACAAAAGCTATGTCTATAACATCCTATCGATTGCCTTCACCTACCTAAGCCCTAAGAAAAGTACATTCCAGTGTTACATCACTCGGACTAGATAACATATTACAACTTTATGGATGAAATTTTTATAGGGATTGAAGATTAAACAACATACTACTGATTATTATTCAATGATTAGTCAGTGCATACTCCGAAATACTAATATCGTTCTTCATTATTCATTGCCTAGCTTTCAACGTTCATTCTATTGTACATTTCTGTAATACATATTTTACTTACAAACACAAAACTTAAAAGATAACTTTGTTCTAAGGTCAGAACTTCTGATAATCATTAAGGTTCTTAAAGTCAATACTTGGAAATGGAGATTTCGCAAGCCGGAATTCCTATAGAACATTGTATTTGGCGCTCATTCAATAATTTAAAATCAATGATAGTCACACGTCATTATGCTTGTTTGTTCAAAAATAGTTGTCTTCAACTCTAAAATAACTAAACATATATATGTGATTTATGTCCTCTTGTTTGTCTACTATATGTGATTGCTTAGAGTACAGCCATCCTTTAAATATAACTCATTCGATACATCGATTTTAAAAAAGTCACTTGGTAAGGGTTATGACAAGAACCTGAACATTGGTGATCAAAACGGTATTGGATTTCATTGTCAATTTAGTCGAATAATCCAATTGGTTTGATGTGAGTGAATAAAATATACTTTACCTTAAAAAAAAAACTAAATTACCGTCCATATCGTTAACTGCCAACTTATAATTAAAAACTCCTTGTGCATGACTACGGAGAAATGGATTATCTACAGATGTAATTGATTTATTCATTTCTTCCTCGGATAATAATTTGCCTGCACCGCTTGTATCCATACGTGTTATACCAGGTGCAAGTGAACTAAATCCAGTTAGTCCACCCATAGCTTGATATGGTGAAGTCTGACCTATTGGTTTACCTCTACTATGACGTTCTTCGGCAGTTTCCATCTGATTGTAAAAAGACATAAAGAAATAATAGAAAGTTATTTTAAAATAAACTTTGCAAACGTTTACTGATATTCTACACGGTTAATTAAACTATTGGAAAAGATTTGAAACATTAGATCTAAATGTACATTTGCTTATCAGTCTAATAAATACGCAAACTGAGGTCATATAAACCTCATTTTATGGAATTTAGGATATATCAATTCTAATTCCATCAAGATACTACTTATTAATGACAATACATTAGTCTTGTCGCTTTTTTCTGTGTTTACAATATCCCTAAAAGTCCTCAGAGGCCTTATTATTCAGCTTTCTCGCCATTTCATGTTTTATTGTCTCCGCAACGTTTCATTGCCATTCTTACATGACCGTGTTTATATATATATATATATAATATACTTACCCATCCAGTGCTTAAAGTTTTCCGAGTGTCTTCCGCCATTTTTGTGCATGTTAGGATTAACGTCCAAAACACAAAGCTTCAATGATACTTACATCTTACAGATATGGATGTGTTTCTTGGGTCTGTACTAGAGAGATATAGAGTTCTTAAGATCGTTAAGCTTTTTTGGTTCGTCATCTTGCATCAAGCGGATATTAAATTAGTGTCTGAATGTAAAGTGATCAGTGAAAGTATAAAAGTATTCAGTAGTCTTGTATAATATCGATTACTACCTCCGAATACAACAAGAAGATGCTCTTTATGTAATAACAGCACTCTTCAGTATGATATCACTTGTATCGAAATTAGTTTTAAGTTAGGGAATGTTACATTTCAGTATACAGTATTTTTTGTGTATAAATGACTGAATTTAGAGATGTAGAACTGGTGATTTGCAAATGGTAATGATAACTTTACGGGCATAACAAAATACCATACTTACCATCGTTTTATTGAGAGCTGTTCAGAATTACTGGATTCCTCAATAGTAAAGTATATTAGATGTTCAGTATTTTATTTACTAGGGCACCAAATTTGAGAGCATTCAACATTCACCATTATATCTATAATCCTGATGAAGCTTTCATGATCTATGTTTATTTCATAGATGAATCAAAAGCGATAGGGATCAAAATTTTCCAACTAATTTGTTGTGTCAGTAAATTATCTGTTCACTTCCCCATAACGCTTAACTTTCATTGGATAATTATAATCAGAAGTGGTTTTGTGGATATTGTATTAATTTCAATGGTTGAGACCATGAATTAGTTGAAGCTAGACCACCAGGTTTTCCATAGTGGTCTAGCTTCAACTGATTCATGATCTCAACCATTGATAATAATAATCGTTTACTTTCCTCTCTAAATGAATGGATATAAATTCGACACACCTTCATTGTTATTATCGGTCTCAAATTAAGTTGAAATTCTTGTCTTCTTTATAGGTTTCAAAATAGAAACGCTAATCAATACTAAACTGGATTAACATTTACACTCACAATCATTTCGTGTTTATGTAACTCGATACCACAGTCACATCGCATACTTGTTCTGAAACCATTGCAATCGCAACCAGATTTTGAACAAAAATAAGGTGTTACCTAAAATCAAATTAGAAGAAAACAACTCTACACAATATTCTGAAAGAGTACCTTAATGGAATCACAGAATATCCTTAAAACAATTAATACTTCTTTTAAGATTCATATTCAGTTCACTTTATGCTAAAACTAGATCTTTAGACTCAGTAAGAAGCTATCACTGAAAATACAAGGCAAATCCTACTACTTCCAAAATTGTTCTCAATATCTCGGCACTGCATCCGAAGATGTGACCTTGAGAATATCGTAGCTGAAATTGTCGTGTATGCAAGGAAATTTAAATAGATGATATTGAATTGCATGCTTTAGTTTTTACAAACAATCAAGATCTATGATCTTAACTTTCTATCTTAGGTTCAAGTCTCATTTTAATTCACTCTAAGTAACCATATAGTATTCTCGATACACATAGAAGACAAGTTAGGTTAGATAATTACGAACTTGCATTTCTTTCAGAAGCATAATTTAGAATTTTATTATTTCTGCTATTTTGTAGTATGCTACATATAGATCCTTCATAGATCTATATGTTTGAAGATAGTTTTTAGTTTACTCTGGCAATTTTTGACGTTTGATTCTATTTTATTATTATAATACAGCGATCAACTACAAACTGACAAAATTAAAAGCAACTATCCTAAAAGTGTAACAAAATTGTGTAATAGAAATTATTTCATTAAGTCGACTTACGTATGGAAGTGTAATTAAGATTACGAGATTATTATGATTCTTTGAAAGAATAAATGTTTACAATATCCGTTTTAGGTCTATGCTCCTTACATTTTTCTCTTTGATATTATTGATGATATGGTAAATTCAACACTAAGGATAATATATTTTGTAGTCTCTATAAGTGATCAGTTTCAAAGGGATATATAATTTGTATACTGAAATAAAGACCACTTTATTACTTAAATTTAAAAACAAAATTACTTACGCCTGTTACTCCTAATGGAGCATAGGTCGGACCACTTCATTACATTGTTTTTAATTTTTGAGTAATATATGAAAAATTATAACAGGTTATTATTTCGCCAGAACCACACAAATGGACTAATATAACATGTTCTAGTATGATCATTTGGGGGGGGGGGAGATAAATAACCTCATAAGACTAAGTAATATGTTGCCTCATACTTAAAGTAGATCGTCACAGAAAATTTTGAACAGAATAATAGAAATCCTTGAAATAAGAGTTAAGTTAGTGTTGTTAGGTCAGCGGACTCCAGTATGATTCTCGTATATCAAATAGATGTTGATTTCAATAACATCACTGATGTCTTCAATATGGCAATGAAATATTTCCTGACAGAAGCATAACTATCATAGTTTAAATCACGAATTGATCTTAATTAGACCACTTTTGTAAACCATAAAACACTGAACAACTGTTTCGTTTTAGTATGGGACTCGTCAGTAATGCACATCCACAACCCTGCCACAGAGAATTGAACCCACAATCTTCAGTATCACACGCGAAAGCTTAATTTCTAGACAATTAAGCCACAGTTCAACGGTGAAAGGTGAACACAATAATCAGTCATTTTAGCCAGAATTATATCAATATCCAGTTTGACTACATTTATCGTATAGTGATAGGGCTTGATCAAAAAGTGATCAATTATTGTTTATTGAAACTTTAACGAATATTATTATGGCAGATTTTTAACGCCGAATCGTGCAAAATACGATTACATTGACCTATTTATTGATAATTATGATTACCATAAGGATAAATCGATTAAAAACAATGGTGCTTTAAAAAGAAAATTTATTTAGTGGAAAGCCAATATTGAAAAAGTCCTAACACCAGTCAAGCACTAAACATCATTTCAAATAACTTCATCAGTGTTTAAAATAACCCTGTATAACTTTTACTTAATACGTTTGTACTATTTGTTTGCATACGAATACCACACACGGGAAGCTTATATTATTTAAAAAATATATATATTCTGCATATCATTAAGCTTTCAAAAGAATTACCCAGCATTTACAATATCTTATCCTGCAGATGGTAAGACACTCTACACTGCTTATATAGGAACAATGTATTAATTGATTATTTTTGTTTAGGAGATGAGATCGCCCCTTTAGCGATCATAATATCAGACAGAGAAACATTTGTACTTTTAAGCCATTTTTCTATGTTTTGTGCTCACAAATAACGAGGAATGCTGTAATGGTCTATAGATTCTCTGGAAAGAAGTTTAGAACTATTTATTGCTAGCTTACTATTTATAACTAATAAAAGTATGTAAAACTGACCACACTGTGATCGGTTGCATAATGTTTACAATGACATCGTGCAATTTGGCTCCCGAATTTCGGCATCACATGAAAACTCAAACATCTGCAATGTTTACATGGTAACTGTATAGGACGTTGTGCAGGTATTGTCTCGAAATCTGTCTTATGTTGTATAAGTCTAGCCAAAAAAAAAGAAAAAGAAGAATGAATACAAAGTTCAAGACATAAACTAAGTCAAACTGTATACATTTATGATACGACCCGTATTTCACAAAACAATTAACTCAGTGGTGCGCGTTTTAAAAAGAGCAGTGATTTCGTGCTTGTTGCAAATTAACTTTGCTTTTGTGTATTTATTGCATCCAAAGCATACTTGGTTGAATTTGAATTATCGCGGTTAGGGTCTGGAATTTTTTTCAGATCCATTTTGTGGTACTCTTTCTTAGATGATTCTCACGCTAGTAATTAGCTTACGTATTCCTGTCAATTTTCACCCGTAAATCTGTTTACAGTGGTTGACTATACTTATAAATGAGGAAAGCTGAGTTGTTTCGTCCCTGTAAATAAAGGAATGCAATGTGATGAGTTCCATATATAAAAACCTTGGAGCCTAACTACCATTCACTTTGTATGTTTTGCTGTTCGAGTAAGACACCACTGATCCAGGAGGCGATGGGTCTTCTGGCGCAGGCCAGCAAGAAAGCTTCTGGTGACTGCTTTGATAATATAAGTACTGATAGCAAAGAAACTTTCAGTGTATTATGTGCTGTTATTGGACAAGCCAAACGCCCGGTTGAAAAGCATGAAAAATCCAAGTCTCTTTAGAAAAAAACAAAGGATGAAATACAACTGGATATTGGTAGTCACCACTATACAGTGGCACCTAAGAATTCAGATTAAACCGTCACCGTTCCAAGTAGTCTTTATGTGGCTGTCTTGAGTGATGGGGAGTGGAAGATAGTGCGGAAACGTAGAAGAGAAGGGAAATATTTACGAACAGAGACTGTTTGAATGACAAGTCTTTGGTAGACCGACTCTGAGTCTCAGAAGACACTGCAGAAGTTCAAAAGTTAAACTGAGAAAAGCCTAATTTCATCGAATATTATTGTAAGTAATTTTTTAGAAGCAAAAGACCCTGATATAAAAACTAGACACGCATATGATTTGGAGAAGGTCTGAGCATTTATTCATAGCATCTTACCGAATAACACCGCAGATAATATAAAAAAACTGATAATTGGTAGGGGGACCGACAAAAATATTGAACCCTGACCATATAGACTCCGGCGCTTTAACCGAACCCCAAACCAATGGTGCACATGGGCTCCAGTATCCTGAAGGAACAAATGGCGTATGAACCAATCGTTGGTCACCGGCTACCATGGGACTGCATCTCCTCACGATGCTCCACTGCCTTGTGGGTCAGATCTTCAGGTCGAAGGCTCGGGGTGTGTCCCCCTAAGAAAACCACCTGCTTCGGTTTGGGCACCCGGTCAGTATCACAGCCCTCACACAAATCAATTGCGATTCGTGTGGCGCATATGTACTTGGTGCCTCCCTGTACCTTTACTTATGTGTTAAAATAAATAAATATAGACTCCTTAAGGTAATCCTAGGGTTGAAGAAATGATGAAATCTTTTTTTATCTAGTAATCAAAGTCAAGATAACACCTACATTCAAGTAAAACCTGACATATTTCTAGGAGATAGAGTAAAAATGAAGATGGCGCTGTCTGAACTAGAAATGCATAGACAGAATGACAAAAAGATCTCCGCTTGATGTGTTTTTGAGTAGTCAGGTCTTGTAGGCGAATTTTTTTAAAGCTTGTATGGATAAATCGTTAGTTTTAGGAGTTTTATATGATCTAAGAAATCAATTCCATGATCTAGGAGTACTAGTGGACGAATTAAAGACACATATTGTAGCTGTAACCGAAACCTGGTTAGTCCATAACTTTGAATTCACTCCAGAATTGTCGGGAAAATACTACCTAAGAAATGACAGAAATAGATACAGGAAAAAGTTGCGGTTCTTATATACATAGCTAATCATATAAATATTTGTTCGTTCGTTTGTGAATTACATGATAGTGGGACTTCTGAATTTACTAGCTGTGAACTCACTTTTGGAGGTTGTACATTTATATTCGGTGTAATCCAATGTAGTTCAATCTACTTAGTTGATGACTTTATCTCAGAGCACATTCAGCTATAGAGTGAAATAACGGATGCCTAATATTAGATTTTAATGCAGTCGATATTAGATGGACAGAGATCTCCACCGTAGGATTTTAAAACTTTTTGATAGTAGGCTCCTGATTGATGACGGTAATGGAGCATGCTTTAGTATAGCACGTATCCAAATCCACATATTTTGGTCCAAACCAAGAATCTTTCTTCTTAGACTTAGGAATCACTTACGGGACTGCGGATCTTACCTACCTTAATATTCCATCACCGTTAGTTAACAACAATCATGCTGTTTTATTATTCATATTTAGGGCTTGTAACAGAATATGATTGAATTAGACCTCACCCAAATGTGTTGGGAACAAACAATAATGGCTGTACAAGAATGTGCTACAACAACGGACTGGTCAATAAATACTAGCTCATCAATTGAAGAAGCATGGTCTTTATTCAAAGGTATAATTAGCTTAGTTCCGTTTCCGTTTATACCATGCTTAGTATCACGTAGACCACATAATTTTCCACCGTGGATAAACAACGCGATCAAGAAACTTCTTAGACGTAGAGTAAGGCATTGGAGTAAGTTTATCAATACATGTTCTGAACATTACAGATCCACATGTTGTAAGACTAATAAAGTGTGAAAAGAGTTGATAAGTAAAGCTAGATTTTTACATGAAAAACAATTGATTAGGGATTGTGAAAATGGTCTGAAAAGGTTGTTCTTGTATAAAAAGAGGTCAGCTTAGAGAACTGATAAGTTTCTATCACTTCTGATACTAGAACTTCCGTTGACTTTGGTGTGAAATAATGTTACAAATACTGAAGCTTTATCAGAATGTTTTAGTGAAGCATTTTCTACAGACGACGATGAAAGATCAACAGTTAATTATAATAATAGAGGCCTGTCAACGAATCCTCTGCTTATTGAGGAACGAACCGTTTTACGATTACTTCATATCTCAAACCAGATAAGTCCTGAAGATATTCATCCGAGGATAATGGAAGCTCTGGGGACTGTAATTGCTGAACCTCTGTCAATACTGTTTGATATGTCTTTGAGGCATTCCAAACTGCCGAGAGACTAGAAATATAAAATTATCAGCCCGGTGTATAAGGCGTGGAGCAGAAACTTAGTCAGTAGCTAACGATCCGACAGTCTAACCGGTCTGTTTGTCAAACCAATGGAAATTATTGTTCGGATGACCATTTTCAACTATGTTGAGGGACATGATCTTCTATCCAAGGAACAACATGGTTTTAAAAAATGCCTGTCATAGTTGACAAACCTGTCCATTAAAGGAGAAGATTGAGCTACATCGAAAGATAGTAATATTCCAGCAGATGTGATTCCCATGGATCCAAGTAAAGCCTTTGACAAGGTCTCTCGTTTGGGTCTTAAATTAAAACTACGATTTGGGATTCCCTACAAAATCATAAACTAAATAATTAACTTTCTTAGTGATAGGAGACAGTGAGTAAGGGTATGTGGAGCTCTTGCAACGTGAGAATCTGTGGAAAGTGGAGCTGTCCAAAGTGCAATTCTCGGCCCTCTTCTTTTTCTACTTTATGTAAATGTCTTATAGTAAATTCATCTGTTCTACTTTTTGTCGATGACATAGAGACTTTCAGATTCACAAACAGTTTGTTAGATAGAATATTACGAGGTGATTTAAATCCATTGGTTGCATGAATGAACAGATGGTCACTAGAAGTAAGTTCTAACAAGTCTAGTGATGCAAATAAATAATTGTGACGATTTATCTCACTACATAATATGGGAAGTAGTTTTACCTAAAGTAGTAAATCATAAAGATTGAGAAGTCATAATAAACCACGACCTTAGAACGAAGAGTAACTGAAAGACTATCGTTGTCAAAAGCCTCAGGATTTTAAAGGCTATTCATAAGTCATTTCATTACTTGGACGAAAAAATGTTTCAAGTATTACACCCGATTTTCGTGAGGCTGCACTTGGAATATGAGATTCAAGCATGAGGCGGATATCCTAAAATTAGTCCAACGACAAAGGACCGAAATGATGAAGGTACTCATTGACCTATTCTGTGAAGGAAAACTGAGACGCCTTGCCTTTGTTCCGCTATCTTACCACAGACTATGGGTGGATCTAATATTGGCTTATCGTATACTGAACGATGACCTTGGATTTAATGTCATATCTTCTCGTTCCATCTAAGATTGATCATTTGAAAATATATTCTAAGAATGTTCAAGAAAACCGATATCACATTCTTTACGTCTGATGTCCGTTTCTCGCAACAAATAGTGAATTACTGGAATTATCTACCGGAACACAAAATATCAGCACCTTACGTTGATACACTAAAAACGAGATTGGACCTACACAGTTTTACAAACTTCAAGGACTAATATGGGTCAGTTGACCTCTATCCTTACTATTGAAAACTGAAGTGTTGGACTTTGAAGAGGTTGTTGATTTGGTATTTAGTCATTCCTTCTATTAAAATTTAGGAAACCAGGTGGCAAAACTAAGTGGACAAAAAGTGCTGATGATAATTCAGAACAATAATTGATGAATTAATAGCATTGTTAAACCTTCTGAATGTAGCAGCATACATACCACTAGAATTACATAGCAGTGGAGTTTATGAAGTGACAAAAAGAGTTGTGAGTCTTTGTATAATTGAAACCGTGAATAAAATTGTAATAAAATAAAAACAAGCAGGTTAAACCAAACCTGTTTAAAAGTTTTATGGTACTTTACCGATGTTGGCAGAAACATTCACTTTGTGGACCGGGAAGTATGCAATCCACTCCCTTTGGATTTGCCCAAGACACAAAAATTCTGTTTTGACGTCTCTTAGCTTAATATAATTAATCAGTTTTGTATACCAATGGTAAGTATTTGTTCTTGTAAGCTTCATATTGCTTGGGCGTAAAAAGTTTTCCATGATCATCATCGCTCACAATTCTGCCGTAGATTATAAATGACATCTTATGAGAAGCTACCGTCTATACTCTTCGTATGCATCAATCGATCTAAGATCGTCGCTATTAATTTTAATGGAACTTCCTCCAAAATTCATGTTTGTCTCATATTATCATCATAACAACTAATAGTGGTTGACTGATAAAAACAAATCTACGGCACTATGTCTATGTGGTGTATTAGCATGATTGTTTGATCTGTTGATTCTAATATACTAATATTAAAAACCTGAAAATAATCTTTAGAGGCACTTTCTCAGATTAGTCCAATGGTTCTGGACTGAGTAGAGGAAGCTTTCATTGGCAGGCGTCCTTATTTAGGAGCAGTGGGTCACCAATGCCACCAAGCAGAAACCTATATATATTTAACGATAAAATAAAATAAAACATTGATGAAATATAGTGAGGTGTTGTCCTTAGTCCTTAAGAGTATGTTTTCTTCAAAGGTACGTGAGTCAACTCATCCGTCAGCGAATTTCGGAATTCAACTATTCTTAAGGAGTGGAAGTTGTTCATATAGTTCGTTCTGCTGTATTGTCTCCAAGTTCCTGAAGTTTTTCCCAAGTATTCTGTTGGGACTGGGCTTAGGTAAGTAATTGAGATATTCAGGAGTTTCTACTTTTGTGTAAGCCGATAGGTCAACTCTGAGAAACCTGTACTCTGTTGGGTAAAGGTTCAGTGATTTATAAGCTTTGAATTCGAGTCCCTGAACTGATTTTGCGGCTCGCTCTTGAATGTGTTTTAATGTGTCCTTATTCTTTTGAATATTTCTATACCCTAAATGAGGCCAAGTAAAACTGTTGTAAATTAAGTGGAAAATTCCGCTATCAACTGATCGAAAATGAGCTTCAAAGTTGCAAGTAAAAAGTCTCCTCGAAAGGCATCTTTGTCACAGTTAGTGTTAGACTCCAGATCATAGGATACCAAGACTCCTAGATCTCTTCGAACTTGAGGTACTTCTAGAGGAGAGTTGCATACGCTGTACACGTAGTGTGTAACTTGACTCAGATAGACAAATTTACATTTTGAAGTGTTTAACATAGGTTCATTGTTATCCACCGGGTCAGATCCTCATGATGTGCATGGTTACATACTCCTCTCCAGAGTTTCACATCGAGCGATAATTTCTAAAGGTCACTCATATAAGTTAAAAAGAGAAAGGGTCCCTGGTGGAGCACACAAGAACATCCTGTTGCCTGAGAAAGAGTAAAGTTTACCCTGACCTTAAAATGTTGATCATTTAGATATTAAGTAAGGCAAACTGTTAGCAGTGATTTTATACCTAACCGTTTAGGATTATTGAAAAGATATATATGATTGACCCTATCAAAAGCTTTTGAGAAATCAAGATAAATGGCATCGACCTCCCCTTTGCTATCAAGAATGATTGTCCATCTATCCAGCGTGGTCAGCAGGTTGGTTATACAAGAGTGACCATTATTGAAACCGGGTTGTTTGGGCACGAAAAGGCTTCTGGGTAATAAGCAGTCACGTTGATCTTTGCATACCAGGAAGTTTGTTATGTTTTGGGGTATTGAGAGAAGTGCTCGTGACAGGTAGCTGAAAGGCTTGTAGAATTATGCCTTACTATGATGTTAGTACTGCTCTGATAATAGACCTAATTTTAAAATTATAGATTTGCCATGATGTAACTGCTTAATTTATAAGATCTTCCGTGTATGTCACATTATTACCTACCCTGACTAATTCGTGTTATAACAATTATCAATATATGATGAGGAGCACATTGAGGCTGGAGATAGAACAATATATTTATTATAAATAAAAGACTTATATAAGTACAATCATGCCTGCAAAGCCGAGCCACGCCATTCGACCAACTCGAACTAATTCAGTTAATTGTTTCCGCCTTCTCCATCGTTGGGTTTCGCTCCGCCTAAATGTTGAACATGTATTTTCCCAGTTGTCTCGTGTTCAGCTTTGAGGATTGTGTGATCAGAGCCCAATGCCACTACAGGTTCACAACGTCAGTCTTCTTCAAAAATTTGTACAATGTGCACCAGCTTACAATATGTGAACATCAAGCTAAGCAGTTTTGTCAAGACTAAAGCCGCTTCTCTATGTATAGCAGAATGGACTATATCCGGGTCAAGAGAAGTGTCCTCATTTGGATGCTGCACGTTCTGCGCACGTTCAGCGCTCAGCTTCAATTCTGAGACTTCTGTTGAGTTTCATGTGAAGCTCTCATCGACTTGCTTAGTACAATATGGTCGAATTACTGGTCCGCCAGAATGTCGGCAACGTCACCGTTGTCATTGGTTGGGCCATTAGAATCTAACAGTTGAGAAAATCTGGATCTGGCTTGTCAGAGAGAAGCTACACAATGGAATATGCTCTTCGAATTGAAGACGTTTGTCGATTAAGTTTATCTGATACTGAAGCCTGTCTTCTCTCATTGCCTCTATGTATTGGTTCCTTGCTGGTCTCAATTGCCCATATATGCTGTCATTGGTTCGTTTGTACTCTGCATAGTAGTGCTTTTCGAGTCCTAGCTTTAGGAGAGAGCGATTCTTTAGGGCTGTAAGTCGCTAGTAATTTTTGGAGACTGTCGGTGGAACAGACTATTTTGTGGCACATAAATTCGTGTGCAGTAAGAAATCCCAATTAGCGTCCAAATCAAGTTGAGGGTGGGTTTCTTAATTCACGTGCAGTAGATTGATCATTAAAGGTAACACGTCCAACCGTTAGTAATTCCAACTTCTGTTGTCAGGATTATGTATTAGCTCACTTTTGCTGATAAAATTAGAGAGTATGGCAGCATGATCGCGTTTCCCTAATGGAGTCATGGTTGAAAGGTTATCAATTAAAAATTTTGTATTTGTAAGTATGCAGTGTAATCGTTATGGCGTCTGGCTATTTCACCTTCGAGCCGCTAACTTCGCGGCAGTCGACCGTGGTCTTACGATCATGACTCACTGTCACTCTAAGATCCTTGTGAAACCGAGTACTGGCACTTCCCCTGTGATGCACTCATTTACGTTTGTATACCCGATGTGCAGGTAGATACACTGTACCGTTTCGATTGACACCAACCATCTTTCAGACCAGCTAGTCAGAATAGTTGAGTCTGTCAGAAGTGCTCATGCATCTGCGTTTTGTGTTATTTCTCGCCAGATGCTTACAACATCAGCGTATAGTAACATTGGGGAATCAGCTATATTGAGAGTTCATTTACATACAGTATAAAAATGAAAAACCTATTGCAGAGCCTTGTGGTACCTCACCAAGTACTGGTTTCCAGATGGAGCACTTGGAATTTATTTTTATTTTCTCTTTACAAAACTATCAGGAGGTCTTTAAGCTATTGAAGGAGAGATCCTTCATTGCCTAGATTTTCCAGCTTCAAGAGCAGTCTATTCATTGCTCTCTTGTTGCAATGCGATTTGTTGTGCATAATTATCCCTTCCCGAAACCACGTTGTTCGCCGTTTCACAAGTTTCGGGTTTCCACGAATATCATTATGGTACCTTTCACTATTCTTTCCAATATTTGAACCATGACACTGGTGAGGCTAAGAGATTTATAATTCGATGGAAGTTGTCTTGTTCCTGTTTGGTGTATTGGAGTGACGATTACATACTTTCAGCCTGTAGGTAACTCACCTTAGTCAAGTGACATATGAAATATCGTAGTCAGTGGGGCAGCAATATAAGGTGCAATTTTTCTCAAGATTTTAGGGTTTAGACAAACTGGTCCCTTTGATTTTTACGTGACCAATGTGCTGGAGACCTTCAGTACATTGTTTTGGTCAAAGTTCACAGTGAGCGTCCGATTTTGTAACCTTTTATTTGGATATGTTACTTACATAAATGACTGCTTTGAGAAAACTATCCGGAAATGTTTGCCATGGCCTGTGTTTTGTCCTGTTCGTCCTCTATCATTTGAGATTTGCTCCCTTCCGTATTTGGGTTGGAATCCAATGCTGTGTTCTTGTTGTGTAATTTATGTACGAGAACAGTCTCGATAAACGTCGAAACTATACCGGTCGATCAAGGGATAGCCGCACTTTTTCTTTGTGAATTCAAATTGTTGAGTTACCTGAATATGCAACTGCAGGAAATTAGTCCATGCCTCCTACCGATGCGACTGAGTCGATTTTCCAGTTTTCGGTCGATGCTGCAGAGTTGATCGCCTTCATTTCATCTTTCCATATTTTAGTTTGGGTCGGCGCATCTATGTGACAGACCATCTCAGTAATGAACTTGAATTAGATGACTCCATGATCACTTCTCACTAGAGGCAAGAAAAAAGTTATTTGATTGCAACAGAAACGATGAGTTTTATAATTTGTATCTGGTGGGATCTTTAATATGCTAGAACAAAACTAGGGTGATTGTGATTTGTAACAATTTGCGATCAAATGATATTACTGATGACCCTACTTCTAACAGTCCCTAGTTTATATACGTAATATCAGCACCTTCTGTTGACCCACTCACAACGAGATTGGATTTCCACAATGTTACAAATTGCAAGAAATAATATAGGTCGGATAACCTCCATCGTACTATTGTAGACTGAATGACCGGCAAGTACAACTATTGCGGTACGGGGCTTGCACGTTGCAATGTTGTTGTCATCACGAACGGGTGATGAGTATGATTTCGACTCTTCAGATGAAGAAGTAAGGTTGAAAGTGTCTATTAATATAAATTAGGACGTGAGGAATACTGTTGGAAACATACCATTGCAATGGTATGATTCCCTAGCGCATATTGGTTATGATACCTCAGGAAGACCTATAATGAAGCCAGATATTTATAATGGAAAATCTGATGCTATCGACGAATTTTTGCGTAACACAAACATCGAAGACGGGGGATCAAGCATAGAGTGGCGTTGTATACGTGACCCACAAACAGGCCAGTTAGTGTTGTTAAGCGATGGTGATTTGGAGATTGTTCACAAATCTGTGAAGGGTGAAGGTATTACTGCTGACTCGAAAGAAGAACCGTTTGAGGTAAACAATATTGCAAACTCGTTACTTCCAGACGTGGGAAGAGTGGTTCACCAAGGATGTTATGCAAATGCCACTTACCGCCCACCCCCCTCAAAAAAGAAGTTTCATCCCATCCCTGTTAGATAGAAGACGAGTAAGTAATCGTTTATTCGAATTGGATTTCATACTAGGTATTGGACGTATAATTATGTGTTTTGAGTAGTTTCTCCTTAATTCTATGTCAAACTAATTCCAAAAAAGCATGCCTTTGTTTTTACGAATTGTTTGTATCTTCACTTGTGTAGATCACTTGATAGTCTACTTATTTCCAATGTTGTGTTCAATTTAAGGCCATTGTTTTAACCTGAAAAACCTAGATTGGTGTACAAAACGACGGCAACATGTAAATAATAGCATGTGTAAGGTCAAAATTTTAACTTATTACATGGTACTATTTTCAACATATTGTCAACGTCATCTTACTAAATTGCTTACTACTTTATCAGTGCGAGATAAACACTTCACGACAACGTTGAATTAGCGTTTTAGGCGCATTTATTGTAAAGAAAAATGATCATATAAATCGTCAATACATGAGACAAAAGTTCAAAGGCCCAATAAATGAGGAGTCCCACACTAGAACGAAACGGCCGTCCAGTGCTTCCAGGTTTTCCATGGTGGTCCAGCTTCAATTGATTCATGATTTCAACTATTGAAATTACCAATTCTCCACAAAACCCATTCTAGCATTTAAAAATTGTCAAATAACTTCAACCGCATAGTATATTTCAGTGATTGCATACATATACTAATAATTGTTGGCAGTGCACTAATAGATCATAAGTAGTTCACCACTTGATACCTTAACTGTCTCCTGTTTGATGTTCTATCCATTAACCTCTGGGGTCACAAAAAAAACAGTGAATTTGTAGGAATAGTATCTCCAGTCTACTCATAAGACCGTCTGTTTCATAAAGCTAAGGTTTTTGACTGTTGAGACGAAATTCACTTGTTAGGGATGTTTGGATCTTCCCATTGTCGATACTAAGAACTGTAATTGAACAGTCTCTTTCGGCATACGTTCGTTCTGTATGGATCGCCTTAGTATTGCCATTAAATCACTAGTATTTTATGCAGACTTGATGGAGGTCATGTTTCAGTCTAACTAGAAATAATAATTCAAAACAGTTAATTGGCTATTTAACAATCTACCAGTGTTTATAGGTAGTTTTCCAAAGCAATACAATTTCACTACCGACATTAAAAACAATATTGTTTATTAACGTTATTCCGTTACTCCTGTAATTGTAATAACCAGTATATTATGTTGTAAACTCATGCCAAAGATGTCCAGTGTTCTATGCTCTGTTCAAAAATATTGATCATAATCATTTACTTGCTTAATATATTGCCGTCTTACTACATGTGGTTAAAGATCTGTCTAGCAGATGTTATCAACCTTTGTTACAATGTATCTGTAAGCAACTATGAAAGGGATCCATTTCACAAAAATTCCCATCCGTGTATTATCTTTATAGTTAGCTAGTTACTAGTGTTCTGAAGGAAAAGGCAACAAAACTAGTGATTGCTTAGTTCTACTTCATAATTGTAGTTACTCGGAGACTTTGGCGATATGTGTATATCTGGTAAGTGAATATTCTAAGTGTTTTTGTCTAGTGAGGTTGTGTACAAATTTTAAAATATTGTATTAAGCTTATATCTCGATCGGATACTAGTTCATTCGCTATATACCACACCATTCTGGAGAAAATGACCGCTGTACGTTATGTTCTTTTTTTTCGTAATCGATGACGGAGGAGAAATGATTGAATTTGAAGTCAGCTGCAACGTAGGACCAGGCACATATATGCATCGGTCCAAGTTGCCATACCGCATTAGCACAAGATGAACATCAGATTCATAGAAGTAGCTAATTCAGTGGTGGTAACATATAAAAGAAAGATTGCATATAAGGAGATAGTACAGGAATTAAGTTGAAACTAGGACACGAATGTCCTTGAATACGTTTCAGTAATTAGATTCATTAGAATATACAATAGTAATAAACAACCGAAGAATAGTTGGATTAAATGGATACAACCAGACTGGAATCATAGTTGTATTGAATTAACACCAGAATTAGACCTCTTTGTAAATAGATTGCATTTATATTGACAATGTCACCTAGAATCACCAGCAGTTGTATTAGAATAGAAATAACACTGGCAATGATATCGTAGTGAAATAAATCCAGGACTGAATTGGACTGATCTGGTCTGCATTGTACCGAAGTGAATATAAACTGTCCTCTGTCAGTTAGTCACTATGTCTCAAGGGTTTATACATCATTATAATAATAGAATATGATCAACAGATAGGTAGATAAACAACCAGACGAAGGATTATAAGAAGGATTCATGCATAAGGCATTCAAATTATTCACATTACTGAGCACAAGTTAACTAATGGAATTGAATTGATGCATTTGACAGCCACATGCTTAGTTAGATATCGTATTCCAAAAGGAATATACGATTATGTTAATTTAACATGTATGTATTAAACTTAACACTAGATAAATACAGAGTTCTGCAAATCATACTCTATGTAATTTTTGCAAAGCATCTCATTTATCTATGTATTTCAGGTAGGTAGAATGGTTCATGCTATTAAAAGTGGTTGGCTTGTTCCAAAGTTACCATCTTGGGCATTAAGCGATCCAAACAATCCAGATGAACTCCGGAGGTACGGTGCGTATATGGCTTCTGGGAATCCGGATGTGCTGGATGCAGATTACGATGAGGAACCGTTGAGTTTTAGTTCATTTGATGTATCAACATATGTATTTCCTGATGTCTGGAATAATCAAGATAATGAAAACGACCTTGTGAATACTACGACATCCTCATGGCAGTCGAAATTGCCAATGCTTGCTTCTGATTACCGGCCACCACGGCCACGTCCTTACCAAAAAGCTCCTGAAGAGCCTCTACCTGGACATATAGCATCCTATAACCCTCCTCCAGAATTTTTACTTTCTAAGGACGAAGTAAGATTCGTATACTTTGTTGTCGATAACGTCATCATTTATTCTTAAACTGTATGATGTGGTGTGGAATAAGTATTATAACATAAAATAACTTTATACAAGTTCAAGTGAACAACGAGATTTCATCAAAACATAGTCAAATCAAGACTTCATTTATTTTGTTGCTTTTTTTTCGCATTTGCCGATATAGAAGTTTTACAAAGTTGTGGCATGGTAATCAATGATTTCTGTTCCAAGCACTATCTGGTAGCATTTCTAACCAACAAATCTTATGCTTAGTGGTTTATTTTCTGATGAGTTGAAATAAATTCAGAAAACTATCATGTTCATATGAATAAGCAGGATTGTATTAACTGAGTTACTATACAACCTAGTTTTTACATCCATAAAAACGTGGCAACAGCATCAAAGTATACGTGTTTCAATGCCTGTCGCACAACTAACCAGACGGTAAAACTTGATCAAGGGTGATTATGAAATCAAGTTCCTAATCTAGAAAGGTATTATGTGCGTGCCATGCTCAATGCTTCTAATAAACAATAAATTGTTTAAGATTAAAGTAACCTGTCCACTATCGTACAGCAAAACGTGATCTTTTTTATACTCAGGTTATGAATGGTATTTTGAGTTGCAAATTTGTGTTTTCGTCACGTTTGCGTGGACGATGCTTCCAAGATACCACTAATAGAAAAGGTGACATGAAATAACAAATTAAAACCATATATCAAGAACAATAATCTTAGCAAAATAGTATAATTTTGCTTGTTCCATGGATTCTCTTTAGTTGCTTAAGCTTAGAAAAAATAGTAATTATTTAAAAGTACTTTCATATATAATCACATTGATTAAGTAGTCGACTATATGAAAATGAATTATAGCTCTTCTAAGTTTTTCCAGTGTTTTGTTACTTTTCACTAAAGAACATTCGTCTTTTAACTAGTTGGTACCAATATTTCTTATTTTTCAAACAGCTGAAAAAAATCTACAAGATAGGTGAATTCACAGTATCGTGTTATGGCTGCTGTTCTTACTCGATTCAAATTTATAGAAATGGAAAATCATATAAATTTCTCACTTCACTAGACGTTTAGGACAGATTTTCGTACTCACCGTCAGAAAGCCGTTTTTGTTTGGTTAATCTATTCTACCTAAGTGTAGCCAATAAGAGTATTAGTATGGTGAAAGTTTAACATCAACTTGCTGAACTTTAACTGGATATCACTGTATTTAACAGCTGTCGTAATGTACTTTCAAAAGTCTGGACTTCATATTGCTTGTTTATAGTTTTCTATTGAGTGTTTTTATCTTTAGTCTTCTATCATTTATTTTGGTATACTGCCAATTAATTTGTGTTGGATTAGTGCTTATATATTAACTGTAAACTTCGAAGCTCACTCTACTTCTGTAAATTTGAACAATAAAGTACTACCATCAGTGCTCATATTTAAAGTTTACATCGAAGCTATGTACAAAACCCAAAAGCCAGATATGTACTATCCTACCTTTGAGGCTACTTCAAGACACTTGCTCAGTGGTTAAAAACTCTTGACTGTCAACCACTAAGGTACAAGTTTGAACTCCATTTCACCTACATGGGTCTTGAAAAACAGGTTGATAGTATCACTTGCCCTCACACTCAAAACATAACTCGAAGCCGAGTATCTGGCAGATGAGTTGTTAACCGGAACTACTAACAATAAGTAGAGCTCAATAATCATTTATACTAATCTTAATTTCTAATCGTGGTGTTTTCATACTTGCCTGAAATGATGGATCTGCAAATATTGTTGCTTCAAATTAATGTAAGTTTGACTAATTATCTTAATAGCGTAACATTGATATTGTCTATTAGTTTCCTTTTTCTCGTCAAAATATAGGAAAAGAAAGTTATGAAGGCTTGGCGGGAACGCGTACGTGATGGGCATGTTTCACGTGTTCCACCACAAATGCCTCGCAAATTTTCATGTTTAAGGCATGTCCCATTTTCCGAACGTTATTTGCATGAACGTGAAGAGCGTGTCAAGGATTTGATCATGGCTACGCGTTTTGAAAAACAACGTGTTGCAACTACTCCAGAAGCTATGTTGCCACCCATTCCAAGTCTTTCACAATTGAGACCTTATCCGAGCCATATTGGATTACAATACAAGTGAGTTCGCAAAAGTCTAAGTGTTACTACTCTCACAAACGTAATCAACCATATGTTCATGAAATACTTCATTTTATCACTGATATTAACGTTATTCGCATCACAACTACATGGATACCCGTAGGTTTCCTGTGAGTCACATCTATACTACAAAAAAAAAAAACGGTGACAGCAATAGATTAATTAATCTTCGCATTTTAGACGTATGTATAGATTGTCATCGTTGTTAAGTGATCGTATTTTTTTAAATGAGTTGGATTTGTAACACCTTTCCAATTGTAGTCTAGCGAATCACTGAATGTCATATTTATCACCTTCACTTGTCGAAACTTTGGGATCTAGTTGTGGCCCAGACACATTCATCTTTTATCTTTCCCTGAATCTTGAATTTCAGTGTTACTTGGTCTTTTTATTCAGCGGATTTTTCCTTCTTTGTGTTTAATATTTTTAATATAGTCGATACTACTATTATTCCAACTCATTTGTCACTTGATGTGCATCAATTCAATTTTCCACAACACAGCTAGATAAACTTATCAAGATCAATTCCAGAGTAGAAGCTGTAACAGCATCAATAGTAGTGGAAAGATTAAGTATAAGAAGAAAAAAGATTTTAGGACTTAAGATCTAAGGAAAGACAAAAATTGAACTCAGTGCATCATTGTGAAGTGATTTTAAGTCATATCATCCAACATTTTCAACTACTGGCTACGATAATCGGACGGACTTGAACCAGACCGCCCCTAGCTTTCCTACAACCTTCTACACCAGACGTCGCCTATCAAGGTTGGCGATGGTTAACCGTAACCAATGACTGATATCCGTGGTAACGAAAGTCAGTACATATACGTAAGAATGATCTTGTGAAGTGCCTACAAATAAAATGCTAGTAATTAAAAGTTAATTGCTAACTCTGGGATCTTACCGTCTTTAAAAACATTACTACGTTTAAAGTAATTAGTCCCTTTGATAAATTTGGACAGTATAATAAGATTATCAGAACCATGTTATATTAGCGCAATGCATTTCGAACAATCTGACCACATATACACTTGAGAAAATTTATATATACAGAAATAAGAGGTCAACGAGACTAGAAATGGAGGGTTGGAGAAAACAAAGATAATGAAGAAAAACGATGTGAAACTCAAAACTCTGGATAATAAACTAATATTACTAGGGTAGGTTTAATGTGAGAACAAACCGTTTTTAAATATATAAGTGGGTTTTGAATTTTCGTTTGGCCAAGGCTTCAATAATTCTTAGTATACCCCTTTTAATACTTTTGTACAGCGCCACAAAAGACGTGTTAAGGCCAATATTATGACCTGTGTTAACTATGTTTGCGACAGAGGCCGATTGATGTGTTCCATCTACTCTGATTGAGTCATTTGATTTAATTTGTTTTTGTAACCATTCACGTACATGTCCAGACACCCTAATTTGTAGATCACGATTATTCCTCCCTATGTATATGTGGCCACACACACAAATGCAAACTGGTAAACACTGTGGGATGTGACACAATCATTTAGGTTTTCATTAAAGCATGGACCTTGATTTTAAATAAAAAAAGGACCTTTGTTGCATAGTACGTTTACTTACAACTGATTTAAGGATTCGTTTCAGCACAAAGTCATTTGACTAATTTCTGAGTGGTAGGGTAATGTAGGGCTGGGCGTGGTGGCGTGCGCCTGTAATCTAGCTACTTGGAGGCCAGGGTGCGGGATTTCGTGGGACCGGGAGTTCTGGCATATGGGTGCTCATGTAGCCCCCAAATGCCCTGGTACGGCCGAGAGTGGGGGGAGTCCGCTCCCCCTCTCGAAATGCTCTCATATGGCCACGCGTATACAGCCCCTGCCAGGGAAGTCCTACTCACTGCCTTCTCGTGGCGGGGGTGTTGTTTACAAAAATGAGAGGACGAAAAGCGAATGTCCGGCGCTATAACCGGATCCCAAACCAATGATGCACATGGGCTCCAGTATCCTGCGGGAACAAATGGCGTATGAACCAATCGTTGGTCACCGGCTACCATGGGACTGCATCTCCTCACGATGCTCCACTGCCTTGTGGATCAGATCTTCAGGTCGAAGGCTCGGGGTGTTGCCCCCTAAGAAAACCACCTGCTTCGGTTTGGGCACCCGGGCAGTATCACAGCCCTCACACAAATCAATTGAGCTTTGTGTGGCGCATATGTATTTGGTGCCTTCTTGTACCGATATTTATGTGTTAAAATAAAATAAATAAAATAAAATAAGGGTAATGTAGACAGGCTTTTTTTAGTGCCAAAGTGTTGTAAGTCTCACTAGTTTTCTTCGACTGAACTGATATCAATCGATGATAAAAAGTGTCATAATTAAAAAAAGCATAAACGAGAGTATCCATACAGAAGCTGCTGAACAGATAACTGCTTTGGCCTAGCTTAATACTCCACAGTACCTTGTACCAAAATATAATATTGAATAAAGCAATTAATAATAATAATAATGAGCACACACCAACTTCGCCATAGATAGCCAGTTAATAAAGTTAAATAACTGCAAACTACCTATTTCGACGACACATTATCAATAAAATAAAACAGAAGAAACTAAGTATTTTATTCAACTTAACAAACATTATCCTGTTCCTGAGAAACAAATTAGGTTTATAATAAGTGCTAACTTTTATCAACGCTGACTTTCAGCTGAGAAACCATAATAAATCAAAACAACTGTTTCGTCCTAATTTGATGTTATCGCTTCAATTTAAAGCATTTGTTCTCACTCTTTACCTGCCCTGATAATGTTAATTTATTATCCAGAGTGAAGAGTTTCACGTTATTTTCTTTATTGCCCCCCCAAATGCCCTGGTATGGTCGAGAGTGGGATGAGCCTGCCCTGCCTCTCGAAATGCTCTCACACGGTCACGCGTATAAAGCCTCTGCCACGGAAGTCCTACTCACTGCCTTCTCGTGGCGGGGGTGCTGTTTACGAAAATGAGAGGACGAAAAGCGAATGTCCGGCGCTTTAACCAGATCCCAAACCAATGATGCACATGGGCTCCAGTATCCTGCGGGAACAAATGGCGTATGAACCAATCGTTGGTCACCGGCTACCATGGGACTGCATCTCCTCACGATGCTCCACTGCCTTGTGGACTAGACCTTTAGGTCAAAGGCTCCGGGTGTGGCTCCCTAAGAAAACCACCTGCTTCGGTCTGAGCATACGAGCAGTATCACAGCCCACACACAAATTAAATGAGATTTGTGTGGCGCATATATATTTGGTGCCCTCTTGTACCAATATTTATGTGTTCAAACAACAATATAATAATATTCTCTTTATCTTTGTCTTCTCTTACCCTTCTTTTTTCTAGACCTGTAATTATATATATAAATGTTCTTAACAAGTATATGTGTGGTCAGATTGTTGGAAATTTATTGCACCAATATAGCATAGTTCTGATAATCTACGTCTTCTTATTACATTATACAGATTACTATGTTGTTTTATTCATCGGAATATCTAATTTATAGGCGGTTACTAAGTAATGAATTTAGACTCGTGTGATGATATTCTGTTCTTGATAATTTATTATTACACATTCATCCACTGAATTCACTTTTCTATTTGCTTATCTGCTCTTTCGCAACTAAGTGGCCATTCGGGACGTGTAACCTCGTTATCAGTTTCGCCATGTGGACAGTGGCTTGCTAGTATTTCCCCATCTGATGGTTATTTACGCATATGGGAAACTTCTACAAACTATTGTTTCCGCGTTTATTGTCTTTCTAATCCATGTGTAAAAGAAAAAGTTGAATTAAAACAATATGGCAAGATAGGAGAGTTAAATTATGAAGATTCACAATTAAATAACAATAATGATATTGACGAAGAGGAAACAAATCGTCAGCCGAGTGACGATGAAGAAAACTGGTCTCCATCTTCTCCTTCCGCTAGTGTATCATGGAATCCTAATCCGGAATTACATCTTTTAGCTGCAGCTATGTAAGTAGTGCTTATCATTAATAAGAATTTGAACTTACCTGTTGTTGATATTAAGAACTGAATTTCGATTAATCTCTGTCCGTATATATGCATTCAGTATGAATTTCTTCGATTTAACTATTTTGTCATAAGTTTTATCGAATAGATGGATGGTGGCTAAAGGTGGAACCCGGGATGCGGGTTTCATCGTACCAACAAGTCCTAAATAGAATAAAATATTGTTGTCCTGGATTCTATGACTACCCAATGTCCATCTATCCTACCTATATTTGAATTATTGTAATTTTCTTCCCTCGCTACTTTGGTACTTTAACTCTGCCTCGTAGGTCTATTATTTTTAACTCATTTCTAGAAATAAAGGTATTGAGTCACTTTCATGGTTATTCTCTAATTTTTTTATTAGTATAATAACTCGAACTAGAGACTTGAGAACAAAACTGTATATAACTATAAATGAAAACTAATATTGTGGTGTGGGTTACTTATACCCACATAAGTAGTACAGAACGGTGGTCAGGCATAGAATGTATTTCAGTAGAAGATCGATAAGGAAAAAACGAGAACGGAACGCAATTGGTACGAAAATGCATGAACAATAAAATCGGAGACAATGGACCGATATTTGCAAAGGGAACAGTGAAGCTTGAGACAATGGATTAATATTTTGCAAATTAATTACTTACTATATGGTTCTCAGGTTTTATTGAGATGCTCTGCAATTTCGTGTTGAATACATTTGATTGCCCCACTCACGTTCTTGTTCAGTATAATGTGACAAGGACTAGGACTTTCTGTCAGAATTGTAATATAACTCATTGAAACGTGATTATGGGTCGATACATGCGAGATAATGAACACTTCTGCGGATAAAAATTTATTCTAAGTCGAGATGGATAATGACTAGCAGTGAAATTCAAAATGTCCATTTCATCCTATTTGGGACTCGTCAGCTGGATTTACCTACATCTCAGAGTTGATATTCACTCCAGGATTCAAACCGAGTATTTTTCGCTTCAAATACTATCGCGTTATCCATTTAGCTACTAAGTTCAGATAGCCATCGACTTGTGCAATGAGGTGAAGTTCCAGAATGAACATTGACTTTGGGATGCAAGTAAATCCAGCTGACGGGTCACAAATAGGACGAGACGGGCGTCTCGGACACCACTTCTAGCCACCATTTATTTCTGCCTGCAATTCTTGTAACTTGATGGCGGTATCGAGGCAATTCGCAAAAGATGCACATATGCCAAAAAGAGATTGATCAGTTTCAGTCCCAAGCATCGACGGGAAAACTTAACCAATGTAAATTGATTAAAAATCTACTTTTCTTATCCGAATCCCAAGGAATTTTTTGACTTCACAGACTTACATGCATTAACTATTGGCAAGTTAAGTAAAACATTGTACTGATATAAAACAAAATGTTACACAGAATTGGGTGCTTATATAAAAAGATTATACTGAATCTAATAGATGAGTTGAATGTTGGGGATGCCAGATCTCCATAAATCACTTGGTAAACTTTTTACTTTTTATGATTTAATTGTGAGAATTTGAATTTCTTATCTTCGCGCGTAAAGAGCCCATTATTACTATCCCTTCGTGTTTTCCACTTGGAAGGACCTTAACGTCATTGGTACGTTTTTTCTCTTAGTGCTTTATTTTGTAACGCTTTTCAGGGACATTTTTTGTATTTTATATATATTGCGCATGAACTGAGTACCTGTTATTCGTCCTTCTGGGCTGTTCATGGAATTAGATATTTTCCCGGCTGAACGTAGTCTTCTTCCTCTAGTTAGCACGGCTTGGGCGCAGAGGAATAACTTAGCTTTGTCTTGTTATTGAGTTTCTGGTTTTCATTCCGTTCTCTGATCTAAGGTAATATCATAACATAGCAACGAATCAGTAAATTAATGTACAATGAAATCTCATACAAAATATGGAAAGGTGGTGCTATTCTGAACAAAAATGGTTCACTGAATTATTACCTGACGTCGCACTTATGTCCTTCCTAACAATTAGAATATGTAAATTGAAGTCTTATTGGTAGTTTCTGTCATCGTGGACACCAGCACCATCTGAAGAATTAGTGAAATATAGTTGGAAAGACACTTTCGTTTGTTAGCTTACTAGTAACTGACCTCGAAAGTTTCCTGAAGTTTTGGTGTTTAGTCCTAAGTGGTAAATTCCATGTATGTTAGAAGAGAAACAATTGTCAGCAATAGCCTTAGATGGCCATCACACTGTCTCAAATCAAAGTTTTAATTACACTATTAGAGATCGACCTAGTAGTTCCTATAGTTCAGCGTTAGCCGTAAGACCTAAAGGCCCTGAGTTCGATCTCAAGTGGGGTCGTGGGTGGGCACATCACAGAAATTCCATATTGGTACCCCAAATGAAACCAGTCTATGACTATGATAAACCACAAAATATTGAAACTCACAAAGCATGTGTTACGTATATTTTAATACTGCCTACCTCATTTTGCGTTTTGATGGTGTAGAAGTAGGTTAAAAGAAAGCTATGAGGAATTAAACAAAGGTATACTATCGGTCCATGAAGTCATTGACCATTAGATTGCCCCTTGTTAGTAAATGCAAATTACTTAATTGGCATCACTGCGTTGGCTGAAACCAAAGCTTGGAAGCTATCAATTTATTTATTTATTTTTAACACATAAGTATAGGTACAGGGAGGCACCAAAATACATATGCGCCACACAAAGCTCAATTGATTTGTGTGAGGGCTGTGATACTGCCCGGGTGCCCAAACCGAAGCAGGTGGTTTTCTTAGGGGGCCACACCCCGAGCCTTTGACCTGAACATCTGACCCACAAGGCAGTGGAGCATCGTGAGGAGATGCAGTCCCATGGTAGCCGGTGACCAACGATTGGTTCATACGCCATTTGTTCCCGCAGGATACTGGAGCCCATGTGCACCATTGATTTGGGGTCCGGTTAAAGCGCCAGACATTCGCTTTTCGTCCTCTCACTTTTGTAAACAACACCCCCGCCACGAGAAGGCAGTGAGTAGGACTTCCCTGGCAGGGGCTATATACGCATGGCCATGTGAGAGCATTTCGAGAGGGAGAGCGGACTCTCCCCACTCTCGGCCGTACCAGGGCATTTGGGGGCGATGCTATCAATGACATAGTCCAGATCCATTCACTTTGTTTTCCTTTAGATTTTGATTTTGTAAATTATCTTATACTGTTTATTCCGCGGATTTATTATTTCTTGTCGAATCTTATTGTCTATCTTTAATCATTCCTACTATTGATACTATTATTACTTCGGTTACCTTGATATTTATCCCGATAATTTCATTTAGCTGTGGTGATGTGCTAAGTTTGATGATAAACATGTCCTAGGTTCTACGTTGCTTTTGAGTGATTAAGTTCGGGATATATTAGCTTTGCACAAAATCAACTAAAATTGGAAATATAGTAACACTCATACTCTTTGGTTCTACAGCTCATGTTAATCCCTTGAGTAATAACATGTTTATGAAAATCTCAATAATAGAAATTTATTAACCCTCAATTCCCAATAATCCATTTGTCGTTATTGGGTCAATTGAAAATCTCGTTTGTTTTTTGACACTACTACTTTTGTGTAACAATTGTATTGACTTATTTTTTCTAGCAATTTATGCAATTTTGATGGGGTTTTGTTCTCTGAGCTGGATGGTTTGGTTGTGGAGCTTTCATCATTCTTCTGAACGACATCATCAGCACAAACTTCAGATAGAAGTGCTGATGATGTCGTTCAGAAGAACGATGAATGCTCCACAACCAAACCATCCAGCTCAGAGAACAAAACTTCATCAAAATCATCCACCTAAGATACAAATCTTCTCTACCATCTCAATTTATACAATATTTATTATTTTATTCAGTTGTTGTTCACCATAAAAAGTTATCATTTAATCTAATTTAACTTTCAGTTTTATCTGTGTTCTGTAACTTAATTATTATGTAAAAATACTTCAGTGGATCCATCAAACATTGGTCAGATAATATACACACTCAGTTGATCAAGTCTTAACTTCCTTTACTAAGGAATGAGATACTTAATTGATGAAAAATACGGCTTAAGAGTATATGTACAGCTGTGTTTTGATTTCGTTGATCAGTAAAATGCTTCCTTCTCATTCAGTACCTTATTGAGGACACATAGGAGGTTAGTTTATCAGTATCGGAATTGGGCACCACACGTCACAAAAAGTTATTATTTACTGTTATTACTTTTCCTATTATTACTATTCTTATCATTCGTGTAAATAATAGCCAACTTTGTTGTTACTCTTTTCTCAGTGGCACTCAACTGTTCATCATCAATCCAGCTTTAGGAGATCGTGTTCGTGTGTCACACACTGAAGCAAGTCTTTTAAAGTGGTGGTCAGATATGAATGACAATGTAGCCAATATATCTGTCCAGATACCAGATAACAAGGCTGAAGTAAGTGTCATTTTTTTCCTGCTAACTTATCCATGAATAATGGATCATCGTATAAATAGTTAATCCATTTTTAGTATTCCACACAGGTGTCTGACAATAGCTAAGATGAATAGTCAATAATCTTGTGGACTAGTGCAATTGTCTTAATCTGATGACTACATTTGCTTTTGCCACACAACTTGCTCTTAACCTAGCAGTCAGTGGCTTAAACTGTATGTGACTTAGGTCGATCGCCGATTTACGAAAATATCTGTTGACTTTATCTAAAATTTCTCCTAAGATTATTCTATCGTAAATAACTAGGAATATGGTTGAATGCCTGTAACAACTTTGTTAATACAGCTTGATTATTTCATTTTAAATGTTATAAGATTTAAATCAATAATGTGTTGGACTTTGTACGCGATTTAATGGAAAGATGGTTACAACTTCTCATTGCATCGTGCACAGTAGTCACGTGAATTTCTATCTTCATGAAATCTAACAAAGAATAATGTGAACAAGATAGTCAAATTTGAAACACGCATTATCAGCGTTTACATAGCACATCAATAGATAGACAGATTCTTTTTCAAAAGTAGCTTATAATTTAGTCCGTAAAACAATACTAACACAACTTACAAAGTCCTGGTTTACATACCCGATCTGGAAAAACTGCAATAGGTGAGGCCGGGTTCATATTCTAAACGTTATGGTTGAAAGCCAAATACTAAAACAACCAATTCATCCCCTTAATTGGTATGACCCATCTCCGTAGTGATTGTTAAGTCTGTGAAATCCCAAGTATCGGGTTGCGAGCTTCATTATCGCCTTGCTTAATTCAATTTGATCAATTTATTAGTATAACTGAATGATTTGAATGTACATTTTTTTGTAGGATATTGTTGATACCGCTGAAACTATTCCAAGCAAACAATTACGATTAGATAATGAAATGAATATCGATGATGAACAATCAGAGATTGAAACGAAAACAATGGCTAAATGGACTATTAAAATACCACCACAGACTATGAATAAAGTGGCCAAATCTAAAACATTTGAACGTCATCGGATTATCATCACTGTGACTGATGTAATTTCATTTTTTTAAACTACCATTTTATAATTTGACTACTATTATTTATCTATTTATTCGAAAGTACAATTAAATTGTTAATCAAGCATATCAAACGATTCATCACCTATGTAAGAAGTTTCGTCTAAATTTAAACAAATGGTTACATAACAGTTGGGTACCAAATATATGAAAGACACAAAAAAGGATTATTTTTCTTTATAGAAATTTCAACAATTAAAATTAGAAGTATTTATTTATTTGAACACATAAATATTAGTGCAAAGGGGAACCCAATATATATACACCACACAAGTCACTTAATTTGTATGTGGGCTATGATAATGTCCGGGTGCTCAAACCGAAGCAAGTGTTTTTCGTAGGGGACCACACTCGGATCCTCCAACCTAAAGGTTTGATCCACAAGGCAGTGGAGTAATGTCATGCAGTTCCATTGTAACCGGTGACCAACAATTGGTTCATACGACTTTTTTTCCTTCAGGATCTTGGAACCCATGTGCACAGTTGGTTTGAAATCAGGGTTTCCCAACTTCCGTAAACGGATCCTCCTTTATCCACTAACCCGGTTCAAGCGCCGGACATTCACTTTTCGTCCTCTCAATTTTGTAAACAACAGTAATGTTGCGGTAAGGTCGTGAGTAGGACTTCCCTGACAATGACTGTATACGCGTGGCCATGTAAGAGTATTTCTGGAGGGAGAGATGACTCTCTACACCCTCGGCCATACCAGGGCATTCGGGGGCAAAATCAGAAATAACTCCATTTCGCTTGGTATCCTAATTAATTGAACAATAGTTTAGGGCACAATTGTGTTGTGAACCCCACTTGATTATTTCACGGAAAGTGATCAAATAAAAACGTCAAATGAAGCATTAAAGGTTTCTTTGTTTCAATCCCTGAAATTTTGACAAATATAATATCCTTTTTAGTATTTATCCACTGACTTCTATTTTGTACACATAAATTCCAAGAATTTAGTGATTGTATGCTTATTAAAGTGAAGCTTAATTATTCGTTGACTAAATTTAAACAGTGAAACTACACCCTTAAACAAGTCACTGTCTCTTTTTTTTTCAATATCTAGTGCTCCATATATAAATAGATATAGAAATTTTTATGTTACTGCCCACAGACATAAGTTTTATCTGGGCGTCCACAATTCACAGCGCAGAATTCTCTCATGAAAAATGAAATACGCTATATTTCATTTATACGTGTACATCTTACTAAATATAGTCCGTGTTTTAATCTTCTATTTGTTTATAGCCTATAATTAGTTTAGATTGGCATCCGAAAGGTGATTATCTACTTACTTTATCTCGTCCAATTCTTTCTTCACATATTCGTTCACGATCAGCTAAACGATTATTACTTCATCGTTTATCGAAAATGTCTAGTCAAGCTCCATTCTCTGACACTGGTAAACCAGTAGAATGGAAACAAGCTGGATTTCATCCAACTGGTAAACCTCATTTATTTGTTGCTAGTCCACGTGCAGTACGTATATATGATTTAGTGGAACAAAGAGAATTACGTTGTTTACGATTGGAAAGTTCATCGAATTTCATCAGTTGCATGGCACTTCATCCATCAGGTTATTTATCATTTAACAATGTTATTATCTTTTATTTTATCAATTTTATCATTCTTATACTTTAATCATCAAAGCACCTTTCTCTAGTTGTTAAGTTTTATTTTAAATTAACATTTATCCCATTAGTACACAGAGACTTTTGACTGGTGTGTGAATACTTCAATAATCGTTAGAGAAAACATAGCAGTTGTATGTAGTGACATCTCAAAGTACGTTTAAATCTGCTCGTTATATAGTCAATTTACTAAAACTGAAACGTTTTAGTTTAATTTGATCTTATGACTTGGATTTTTGAGCGGATTACAGTTAAAATACTTTCACTTCACGCAATTATGTATAGTAACACTAGGAAAAATCGTTGTAATTCACTTTAAATGAACAGGCTAATGTATTTACGCCCAACTTCGAGACCAGCAAGCTGGATTTCGTAAAGACCGGTCGCACACAGAACGAATTGCGACACTACGGATCATCGTCGAACAATCAATTGGGTGAAACTCGTCACTGTACATCAACTTCATTGATTATGAAAAGGCATTTGACAGTGTAGATAGGAGAACGTTATGGAAACTTCTTAGACACTACGGAGTTCCTGAGAAGATTGTCAACATTATCCGGAACTCATACGACGGACTACGGTGCAAAGTAGTGCATGGAGGAGAGCTGACAGATGCATTCCAAGTAAGGACCGGAGTAAGACAAGGCTGTCTACTCTCTCCCTTCCTGTTTCTTCTGGTGGTCGACTGGATTATGAAGACCTCGACATCTGAGGGAAAACACGGCATACGATGGACAGCTCAGAACCAATTAGACGATTTGGACTTCGCAGATGACCTAGCCCTCCTATCGCATACACACGAACAAATAAAGATGAAGATAACCAGTGTATCAGCAGTCTCTGCATCAGTAGGCCTCGACATACACAAGTGTAAGACCAAGGCCCTCAAATACAACACGGAGAACAGCAATCCAATCACTCTTGATGGCGTAACTCTGGAACATGTGGAATCCTTCACATACCTGTGAAGCATCGTCGATAAACAAGGAGGTTCAGATGCAGACGTAAAGGCTAGGATTGGCAAAGCAAGGACAGCATTCCTTCAATTAAAGAACATATGGAACTCAAAACAACTTTCAGCCAACATCAAAGTCAGAATCTTCAATACGAACGTCAAGGCAGTTCTACTGTACGGAGCTGAAACTTGGAGAACTACAACAACCATCATCAAGAACGTTCAAGTATTTATCAACAGCTGTCTACACAAGATACTCAACATCCATTGGCCGGATACCATCATCAACAGTCTTTTGTGGGAGAGAACCATCCAGCTTCCAGCGGAAGAGGAAATTAAGAAAAGGAGATGGAAATGGATAGGTCATACATTGAGGAAATCATCAAACTACATTACGAGACATGCGCTAACTTGGAATCCTGAAGGGAAGCGGAAAAGAGGAAGGCCGAAGAACACATTACGTCGGGAAATAGAAGCGGATATGAAAAGGATGAGTAGGAACTGTAAAGAGTTGGAAAGGATTGTTTGGGACAGGGTTGGATGGAGAATGCTGGTGAGCGGCCTATGCTCCTTCACGAGGAGCATCAGGCGTAAGTAAGTAATGTATTTAATATTGTTTTTCATCGTTTGTGTTTGAGTGCTAGTGATATTTTTTTATTCATTTTCTTTATAATTATCAATCATCATATTCGTGTATGAGCTGGAATAATGCTCAGGCACCCAGAAACAGGCGGTTTTCTTGTAGATTTACTCCCTGAACCTTTGATCTAGAGGTCTAACTCACAAGACAGTGAAGCGACGTCAAATATAGTCTTTTGGTAACTGGTGTCCAAAATAGGTGCATACACCATTCGTTCTCACATGACCCTGTTGTCTATGCACATCATTGATTTAAAATTAATGTTCCTCAACTCCTAAGTAAACCATTCGTGTCCACCAACCCGGTTCAAGTTCCGGGCATTCGCTTTTCATCGTCAGACTACAAGTATGTCTTACTTGACGAATATAAACTAACACAACACCTAGATCTACGGTTTTCTCCCATCTGTCTTCAACCGTCTAACAACTGGAACACGATTCCCTGTAGAAAAAACAGCAGTTTATTGATTCCTACGCTATAGCAATATTTTATCCGTATTCAGTGTTATTGTAACCTCCATACATGCTTAATTACTTTTTTTGTACTTATAGGAGATCATTTAGTTGTTGGTAGTTATGATGGTCGTTTTAATTGGTTCGATATCGAATTGGGTAATGTTCCATTCAAAAAGTTACAGTGAGTTTATTTAGTGATTCAGTCAAGTATTGATTTCAGTTTAAATTGATTCATTCACCAGGTAAACTTAGATGTGTGTCACCTCTCAAGTATGGTGGTCAATGATACTGCCCCCCCTTATCGAACTAAATTGCGTAGAGCTGAGTTCGAACGAGGGTCCGAAAGTCAAAAAACATTAACTACTAAATCACCGTTCCACAACTTAAATATATTATGTATGTCATTACTGATTTCTTAATCAGTCGTTGTGAGGGAATCTTTTTCTGGGTGTATGTTGAACGATTTTTAAAATTTAAAAGATTCCCTAAAATAATAGAACTCAACTAACTGTACAATACGGATTTTCGTTTTCATCTTTAAACCAAACTTCTGGTTCAGGCTACTGATAATACTAGTAGTTAGTGCTGAGCTCTTGAACTGAACGGTTTTAAATTGGATAAATTGAAAAATAAACCGTCACTCCTATTTTCATTCCTAATGTCAATAAACAATGTTTTTGTGAAGCTATACATGAAATGCATTTAAATATTTTAAGTCGTTGTTTAGGCTGTCACCACTAATTAAACGTTGTTCTACGCTGCACTCAAACAGGATACCGGATTTTAGTATTACATACACAGTGTTATTACTGATTATAAATAACTTTTGGAAGATATCAAAAATAAAATCAAATACTGATATTATCATGGTAATATTGATGAATCGTTCCATCAGTGACTATTATAAATCATCAATGTAAATAGATCTCTCTGATCTTTACTTGAAAATGAACTTTCGACATGTTTCTTCTTCTTGTTTGCTGTTTGATCACTATACTAATCATTTCTGATCACAGATTTTTTCTTGTAATAGTCCTTAGTATATCTGGTTTTGTGCAGATTGTGGAATTCTCAGGATTTGAATCACGGGATTATCTTAGTTATTTAACCATTGGAAACTTGGAATTACTGGTCGGTCATTTCGTCCTTGTACTGGACTACTTAGCAATACGCGTTCACAACCCTGCAACGGGGAATCAGACCCGAGACTCTTGGTCTCGTGCGCGAACACTTGACTTCTAAACCACCAAACCAGCGGTGTCTAACTTCAATGAATTCACGACATTGCACAACCCTCATATATTGCCTGTAGTAGATAACTGTCATGTACTCAACACTGTTGAAGTCCACTGGCCTCAGTTTCTAACTAAGAACTTCAAGGATTGCATCGTAATGATCCATTTTTTTGTTTGGCATGAAATCGGAATATTGTGATATGCTTTGAATTATCAACACAACCCATATCATTATTTAGTAGGGTTTAAATTATCTCGTTGTTAATATTAATCTAAATGTAGGCTACTCCTTGTGCCATATAATAATCCCAACTTTTTATTGTATGTGTGTTCAAGCAGGATTTTGCGTAATTTATTCACTGGCCTATTAGAAAATGCCATTTTTCGTCGTCCTTAAACTAAATAGTATTCATGTTAAGGTGAAAAATTCTACGTACATCATACATGTAGCGCATAACGATTAAAGTCTACAGCTATTCTATGATATATAGTCGGTTACTCATGCTGTAGAAATCTAAGTCTAAATTAAAACAAGAAATCTTATCGCTCACGTGTTCACTGACTAAATCTATCCTACTATAAATGTTATATTTACCCTATTTGTTATCGCCACCTGGATGTTCTAAACCTTCACACTAGATGTTGCGCGATTCGCATTACTGCATATACTTTGATATAGATATCGTTGTTTTTCACTTGTAATGCATAGATTTGTGGAATTAATAAATTATTATTTTTTAGGCTTAATCATGGCGCTGTTAGACAGTTAGCAGTCCATTACCGTCGTCCATTAGTTTCTGTAGCATTGAGTGATGGTACGATTCTCATAATTCATGGAAAAGTAATCGAGTAAGTGAAATCATCTGTGCACCAAACACACAGAAATCATTTGTTTCGTTTTATAAATACCATGTTTGTATTTATTAATGCATGGATGTTAAAGACATTGAGTTAAACTCTATTCTTCTAATAAATACATAAGTGATTTTAATTGCAAGATTGAATTTCCTATGTTAGATGCTCTTCAGAAACACCGATGATCGAACACAGAGTCGCCGAACACTCAACTCGGTAACGCTAGGTATTACAAACATAACAGCGAAATTGCTCTCACCGACACGCCGTAAACTCGACTGACACCACGACGGTGCCAAAGGTGAATTAGATTGGCATAAGCTGTTTCGGTTTTCACCCTACCAACAACATTAACAAAGCGATCCAAAAACACAAATGTTTCAACTACTAATGGATCACCCGAAAGAGTACAGTTACATGCTCCCGTCAGTCTTGTAAAAGTACTTTGCATCTAGAAGGGGCAAATTACATCTCATACTTCTGGGCACTGAGTTTTAACTGATTAGTTGCGAACTGCATAACTTAGGTATCGTCGCATATTAAAACGATCTGATCCCATTATCGAAATTGCAAATTCGTTCTTCAAGCAACAGGTCTACACCACCACCACTTCATTCAGAGCTGTCTCCAGAATGTCATCGATGACAAATTTGAGGAGGATTAGTAAGGTAATGCAACCTTGCGTAACATCACCGCAGAATTAGAACAATACAGAGGTGGTTGGATCACCTCACTGTCTCCAATGTGTTTATGTACAGAGCTTTCAAGAGGTTGATAAAGTCTTCAGGTACCTTCTTCTTGAACAGAGAACTGCAAAGTATTTTCCTGTTTTAAAGGCAGTCGTAATGTCAAGAAATAAAATAATGGTCTATGTCATAACTGGCAAATAACAAGTATATTTAATATAGATATATCATCAAGCAAGTCTCATTTAATTACTTAGTTATGATTATATTGTTTTTCTTCTCATATATTGACAAACACTGATTGCTTTGATCCGCTATTTCTCCCCTCTCCTCCTCTAAAAATAAATTGTAGTGATTTATTATCAAAACCAGTTGTTATACCAGTTCAATTAATTCGTACTGGACAACCAACAAGTCATTCGAATGTATTTTCCACTGTGTTTCATCCACGTCAACCACATGTATACAGTGGTGGGGAAGATGGCAGTGTTAAACAATTTGTTGCATGGAAATAACACATTCATTGATTAAATCTATTATGATGAATTATTTTGTATTCTCATAGTTCGAATCTGTAATTTTTTTTCTTATTCTTGTATATATATGTATAAATAGAGATATGTAAAAAAGAAGTATGGATAAACACTGTGTTTTAAAATGAATAGAAATAAAACAGTGGTGACATAAAAATCAGATTTTTATAACCCATTTCCAAACACGTATAATGTAATTTTTAAATGTAAATTTCTGACAAACAAAAAAGCATATTGTGGTCTTATACCCCTAGCTACTTAAGTTAGCACAACACAATAAAGAAATTAATGATGACTAGTTAGTAACAAGTTCTAGACGAAGATATCCAACCACACACGATTATCCTATAATCAGCGATCTTATAGACAAATGCTGTCTTAATTTGTTTAGCTAGCATATCAAGGCAAATAGTGATGAGTATCTTTAGTGAGCACTTCAGGGTTGAGTAATCTGATTATTATTTTCAGATCAATTTTAATGAACGTTACTTTTTGTGAAACGATACACTATTAAATTGTGATTTTTTCCTCGGGAAACATACCATTTTATTTGTACATCAACACAACAATATCTTATTCCCAATTTCTCGAACACAAACCGTCAATAAAGGGATGTTGTAGTGGTATTGATTCTCAGCCACACGATCCTTGATGGCAAACGTACGATAACTGAGATTTACATTCAACACTTAACACCACATAGGTGTGGTCATTATGTAACCTATTGCTTGTCACATTCTAACTCCAGCCCAATTGTTTTCTTCAGAACTGCTAAACATCATATTGCTGACCGTCACAATGGGACGAGTTAGTAAGGAAAATGGTGTGATTTCCAGTTAAGATCTTATAGATTAAGTAGTCACGTCATGACAAATCTACAGTTTTGGAATTAGGTCTATTATTACGGTAGCAAAAGATAAGTTCACTGACCTAGACAATAATCCTACGATATTATTCACCTTTTCCATCAAAACGAAATCCTCACTATAAATAACAATAATATTAAGTTATTATTTGAAATATGGAGAATATTTTTCCTATACGACAGATCATTTGAACAATATATTAAAAAAATTATTACAACTTGTTCATATCACAGCCACATATATGTCTGCATTTTCTTATTGAAAAAAAATGCGATAAAACAAAAAGCATAACGAAGCAATTAAAATAAGGGACGAAACAACGGTTGATGTAATGATGAAATCAAGAAAATAGCAGTAAAACTCCACATCTTATCCTAAATAGGATAAAAGGCAAAATAAAGCATGTGGAGAACTCGAGAGACAAATAGTAACACTTAAGAAATGTACAATGACTCAAGTAAATCAGAAAAATCGTCTCTGAAATATGCCATTATGTATGAGGAGAGACAATAGAAGGTGGTAATAGTGAGGAAAGCGCTTGTTGTAGTTTAGAGTTATTGATATCATCTCGTCAATTTCACATCATTCCATAACGGTGCGAATAGTCCATGTCTAAAATTAAATAAACAACGCACAAGAATAATACATTTTACGTAGAGTAATTACACAATTTTACTTTCCTTGACTGAATTGTTTTAAACCTCATACACACAAATAAATCACTGATAACAACTTTTTGTTCAATGATAAATACCAATTGCCCAATTTAAAACCTTAAAAAAAATATGAAATACACTCAACTATGCACATAAGAAGAATACTAATCCAAAGGTTTTGAAGTAAATAAAACAATTTGATAAGATGTATACCCGTGTATGATCCTACTAACAGTTCAAAACAAATCACTAATAATATTAATAGAGATGAATGGTTATTGAAGCAAACATTTAAGTTATCAGTGTGTTTTATTATAATTAAGAAAAACGAATACAGTGATATTATTCATTATTATTTGATTAGGACACACATTTCTACAACTTACCCTATATTAATTTATGCTATAGTGAAACAATATTGAAATCATGTTTAAAAGAATGTTTCAACTGAGAAAGTTTATTTTC
Organism: Schistosoma spindalis; assembly: GCA_946903255.1. Classification (NCBI taxonomy): domain Eukaryota; kingdom Metazoa; phylum Platyhelminthes; class Trematoda; order Strigeidida; family Schistosomatidae; genus Schistosoma; species Schistosoma spindalis. The sequence continues at coordinate 87,128,650 of OX336420.1, forward strand.
CATTGAAGTAACTATAGTCAGTACCAATGCAACTTTGTTTAATACCAAGAACAAAGATTAATATAGTCGACTTTAAACAAATGACCAAGATGAGGTTTGGTTAAGATGTTATCATGGATATTGGTCTTAATTTTGGATTGACATTGTAGAGGGAATGACTTGATTTTTTTTTAATATTATGTTAATAGATGAAAGCTGTTTAGTTGGTGTTGGAATGATAACTGCGATTAGGTGTTGAAGAGTTTTGGTGACATGACTCAGAATCATTTATAATGGTACCACTGTTTATCTACCCCACTATCTTGAATTCTGGTATTTTTTCACACATACCTTTATAGCTTACCTTTTCGAGTCATGTTATCAATGTTGAATATTTTTTTCGTTAGAAACACTATATTATTTCGATCTCTTTTATTATTCACCGTATTGCTTTCATCTCTTCATGATAATGTGGTATGACAATTTGAGCCAACTCACATCTGTACGAGGCTCTATGTTGATTATGTCTATGTGTAATTATTGATAATTTCATATCACCATACGTTTCCCTACCATTGATTGATACTATCTTTCTGATAACTCTACAAACGAGAAGTTTACAGCTTTATGCATACAACACTAGATTGGTATCGAATGTCCTTATGGATCAATGTCACACCAACTGATATATCAATCCTTAAATTTCTTCATATTTAACCTTATTTTAACTATTTATTGGGTAAAATCTTCCGTATCTATGATTATATATTTTAATATTATGTTCATTTTATTCAATGCTTGTATCACATATAAAGCGAGGCGTTTTTTTCAACATAGAAATATTTAGACTTTCAGTAAATTAAATTTGCACTATTATTGTTCTGTTCATTATTTAAATTTAAAAAAACACACCACTGAATTCCGCTTCAGTGATCTAGAGATGAAGCATTTGTGTGAGACAAAGATTGGGACAGAATAATGGGAGGTCGTGGATAAGCATCGACGAGAAATCTCGTACTACGACGACACGGCCTTCCAGTGTTTCTAGATGTTCAATAGTTGTCTACCTCAGATCGAGTCGTGATCTCGATAAAGTTCAACAACCTACACAACCCGATATTGATGAAAATAGCACAAGTTAGAGAACATGAACCTTTGAAAGTCCCATATCTTAATCAATACAGGTCCACAAATTAATGAATCTGCCTGAATTGGAACAAAACACATAACGTCAACATCATTCAATTATTCATATCAGAAGCATTTGTGATACAAAATGGGTATACATGATAATAATGGTATACTACAAAGCTTTTATGTATAGAATACATAGATTATTGATGATTACAGTTACGTTATGGAGGAAGAAGACGATCCTATAGAGTTGATTGTTAAACACTAACTCATACCTTTTCCTCACTATCTTTGTATGCCACCACTTGGTTTCATACTAGTATTAATGTCGATATTTCTGTAGGAAATTTTCAGGTTTAGTTGATGACGGATTCACTGCTACGTGATTTGAATAGTTTCATTCGATCGACATGGCCCCCAAACGCCCTGGTACGGTCGAGAGTGGTGCGAGTCAGCCCACCCTCTCGAAATACTCTGACATGGCCACGAGTATATAGACTATGCCAGGGAAGTCTTACTCACTGCCTTCTCATGGCCAGGATGTTGTTTACGAAATTCAGAGGACGAAAAGCGAATATCCGGAACTTTAACTGGGTTGGTGGACACGGAGAGTCCATCTAGGGGATTTGGAAAACCCTAATTCAAAACCAATGGTGCACATTGACTTCAGTATCCTGAGTGGACAAATGGCGTATAAAACATTTGTTGGTCACCGGCTACCATCGGACTGCATCTCCTTACGATGCTTCACTGTCTTGTGGATCAGACCTTCATGTCGAAGGCTCCGGGTGTGGTCCCCTAAGAAAACCACCTGCTTCGGTTTGGGCACCCTGGCATTATCACAACACTCACACAACTCAAATGAGATTTGTGTAGCGCATATGTATTTGGTTCCTCCTTGTACCAATATCTATGTGTTCAAATAAATAAATAATAAAATTGGATCGGCATCAACTATTCAGTTATTTTTTAATTTTCGACCGCCTAGAAATGCATATATGAAGAGTTGAACCCACACTCGAAACTACAAATCACTAGGGTTACTTTAGTGACACTGTTTCAATGAGAATGGAAAATATAAGATGACAGGTTCCTAAAAGATTAATAAATCACAATTAGATGTTTATTCATTTCGTATATAAGGATAAGATACAACATAAAACTGAGACTGACCTTGCTTTTTTGATCTTCATAAGTTAGAACTTTACGCGTTTGATCTGCATTGAAACGCATTAACGAGCATAGAACTTTTGACAATGTCTACATTTGAAAAAAAAACATCACCAAGACAGTAATTATTTAGAATACCAACCAGCACAAACAAATATTTAGTTAATATAACACAATAACAACAACAACAACAAAATACACACACAAGAGCGAATTTTTATGACGAACAATGAAATTTAAAATACCATAGTACATTATAAAAAATAAAGATAGAAATACAACCGAAATGGACTTCACTACCCTTAAAAGTAACAGTCTCAGTTTTTCTTGTAAAAAAAAATACCCAGAAAGTAAACTACAAGCCAGTGAGGACGATGGTGTGTGTGTGTGTGTGTGTGGACATCTTGAATCAGTGGAGTTGTATAAACTCAGAATCTAAGTAGTTTTTATCAATAAATAAATAATAATCCAATGATACAAATCAATTTCAATTTAGTACATAAATTCAAACAAAAACTAACATTTCAGTGTTTTAATAATTAATGTTAAAAATTAGACATCTTTACAATGATGAGTAAATTGTTCACTTCCAAGTGAACCGTAGGAAATACTGACATATGTTTTTTTTACAGTTGAACTTAACTACTTTAAGAATAGAGTTGTCGAGATCATTGAATTTCGTTGAAATCATGAACCACATACACTAGGAAGAAACAATCATCCAATGCTCTCAGGTTTTTAATGGTGATTCAACATAGATCGGTTCATGATTTCAATGAAAATAAATATATTAGTTAGGAAACATCAAGTTAACGACTCTTTTAATAGGTATATTGAAACTGTAGGATAAATACAGTACAGTATTAACTGACACTATACAAATAATTCATATTAAATAGATAAGCAAAGCACTAAAAAGGATATATTTCGATTGGTCTTATTTTAGAAAAGAAAAGGATGATCCATCGCCCCCCCCCCTTAATGCAACAATTTGAAGAAATTGAACAGAGATATAAAAAAAGACATAATTAATATATACATAGCGATAAATAACTTCACAAACTTGAGTTTCACGTCCTTGCATATATTCGAAGAGAACATTTTTCAAATACTGGAAAGTAAACATGAAAAACACAATAAGCAATTGAATAAATAAACACTCGTTAAGACAAATTTTCTCGGATAGATTTAATGAAAGAAAGAAAAAAGCAACTATTTACAGTAACTGAACAATGATGAAATTAAGTTTGAATGAATGATTCATGGAATGTAGCAGTTTAAACTATTCAATTTCAATTACATAGTTAAGTAGACTAATGATGAATGAACAAAGTCAACTGTTTATTAGAAATTATCTGCTAAGGATATAATGCTTTAGCATCATGAACTCTCGAAATACTACATGCAATACTGGATATAGCCACTCATACTTATTAACCTTACTTACTTACGCCTGTTACTCCTAATGAAGCATAGGCCGCCGACCAGCATTCTCCAACCCTCTGTCCTGGGCCTTCTTTTCTAGTTTCATCCAATTTTTGTTCATTTTTCTTATGTCTATCTCTATTTCCCGGCGTAATATGTTCTTTGGTCTTTTCCTTTCCCTTTGGCCTTGAGGATTCCATGCGAGGGCTTATCTTGTGACGCAGTTCGGTGCTTTCCTCAATGTGTGTCCTATCCACTTCCTGATTTTTTCACTTCGCTAGCATCTGGTTCGTTCTCTCCCACAATAAGTTGTTGCTAATAGTGTCCGGCCAACGGATCCGAAGTATTTTGCGTAGACATCTGTTAATAAACACTTGTATCTTCTGGATGATAGCTTTCTTAGTTCTCCAGGTTTCTGCCCCATACAGTAGAACTGTTTTGACATTTGTATTGAAAATCCTGACCTTGGTGTCGTTTGCCAACCTCAGGTGCTTGGGATCAGTGAAACGCATTGGACGCAAGTTGGACAACAACGACTAGCTTCGGGGGAGCTGTTTTTATACTTATTAACCACTGAGTATTTAATTAATGTTACGCTTATCTGGTTCTTATTACTGGTTGAATCCCATCGATTGAATGAATGCATGCTGTCGATAGGAAAACATGAACCTACAGTTTATACTAGTTGGCACTTGAACAAGCGTCACAGTACCATAAATATTGTTGAATATACATCTTGCTGATGAGCGTTAATTAGTATGAAACCCAGGTTGATGTTTTATTGCCAAATGATTCCAACCACTTAATACTCAACAACAAGAAGTACTCATAATGTTTAACTATATCACTGTGATCAGTAGGATGATATATAAGACAATAATAGAAAAAGATAATAATAATAATAATAATAATAATAATAATAATAATAATAATAATGGAAAATAGAAACAGAAATGATTTATTGCTTGAGTCAGTGAGTCACTGAAAATTCATCCGCACTGCCATCGACTTTCAAGCTTGAAACTCGTTCTACTTCAGTCAGTTGCCACCATTTGTCATCACATAAACAAGAGTCGTGCTCAAAGCTAAGAAAACGAATGTGAGCTTACATTTCATTTTAAAATATCATTATTATGCGATAGGCATTTTAAGGTAGCTTGGACATGTGTTACAGCAAACAACTTTGATCTTATCTATTGCTTTGATAGTGATCAGGGATGACTATTTTAATAGTTCATTATAGCAATGATGATTAGAGGTTTTTTATGTCGCACGTTTTGGTTAGAGACTGGCACGATTAAAAGCAATGTCATATTGAGGTGTGGTGACAGTATAGAAGTTTCTTGAAATAATTAGAATCTCTAGAGATGCAATCTTCCTACAACGTAAAGGAATTAGGAAGAAAGCCGACCTTGAGAATAACACAGTTTAACTTGGTCTAGTGATTTTGACCATTAGTAGTAAAGTCTAAAAATTGCAAGGTCAATACATTAAAGATCGACTGTGATTGGTGGTCTTAGACTCCCCTAGACGATAAGAACACTAGTAATCCAGATTTGTTTTCAGGTACCATGTGAAGAAATGTCCTTCTAATTAGGTAATTAACAAGGAAGTTTCAACCGTTTATACAACCTTAACAACACTATAGCTCACTTGACTAGCCTAAATAATTATTTAGAAAAATGATAAAAACAAATTACAACTTTAGTGGCAGTTGAATGAGAAGAGATGGCGATTTCTGAAGTGATTTAAACAAAAAGTAACCTGTTAAAAGATTGATAGTAAATTAATAAGTGAATCAATAAAACTTATACGAAAATTAAAAAAGGACGTTTTATTTTTGTTTCCTTTCAAAGAAAAATCAATACACTTACTTCATATTCAACTAACTCATGTAAACGATTATCACTTGGGCTAGTCAGCAAAACATGTTGATAATCAGGTGGAATTGAATTAAACGATAAACTAGAATTGTTTAATCTAACTGTATTATCCAATGCATGAACATGCAATGATTCAGATAAGGAATGTTTATTACTGGCACTACTGCATGCAGCTGTACATTTGGATCGTAATGCTTCAAAATCGGCAGAAAGTTGTTGTAATTGATTCTAGGTAGAAAATGAAGAGATAAAAAGATATTATCTTTGTGCAAGTAACTGTTTTTCGTTGCAAAACCAGTATTTACTGATGGTATTTGAAAATCAACGAGCTCTAGACACATCTGTTATTTATGCTGTTTCCTAAATTCGGAACATAGAAAGTACAACATCGATTAGAAACCGATACTTTTAGGTCTCACGTAGAACACAACTAATTTAATTATAAAAAAATCCACAACAAATAGTTCATAAATTTCAACTTCAATCATTCTATAATACCAAGTGATCCCATCACCGACATAATAATATAAATAATAAACAGACACGTTAATCATTGCCGGATGCTTGCTTTCAACAAAGAAATTTTACCACAACAAACGGAGAATCGTATTATATTCCAATTTAAAATTTTTTAAAGTTGTAAATACATTAAATCATTGATTTTATTTATTTATTTGAACACAGATATTGGTACAAGGTGCGCCACACAAATCTCATTTGATTTGTGTGAGTGCTGTGATAATGCCAGGGTGCCCAAATCGAAGCAGGTGGTTTTCTTAGGGGGCCACACCCAGAGTCTTTGACCTAAATGTCTGATTCACAAGGCAGTGGAGCATGGTAAGGAGATGCAGTCCGATGGTAGCCGGTGACCAACAAATGGTTTATACGCCGTTTGTTCTCTCAGGATACTGGAGCCCATGTGCACGATTGGTTTGTAATCAGGGTTTTTCTAATCCCCTAGGTGGACTCTCCGTGCCCACCAACCCGGTTAAAGTTCCGGATATTCGCTTTTCGACCTCCCAATTTTGTAAATAACACCCTGGCCACGAGAATGCAGTGAGTAGGACTTCCCTGGTATAGTCTATATACGCGTGGCCATGTGAGAGTATTTCGAGAGGGAAAGCTGACTGTCCCCACTCTCGGCTATACCAGGTCATTTTGGGCTGTCATTTATCTCTATTTACAAACTATTTTCAGCAAGTATCTTACCCTATGCATTTTTATCGCATAAATGATAAATGTTGTTACTGAATGCTTAAGCATTGGGATTTCTAACGATTTATTCCTAGTACGAAGAATTTTACTTTGAACGCTGTACAGAGAATAAACAACAATAATATATGGAAGGAACTTTACTTCAGAAGTTAATTGTTCATGAACAGAAAACGAGGGTAATTATAGTGTTTCACGTGATTCCAGAAGCTTCTAGAAAATAAGTTAAACTTGATAACAAAATCTGTAAATATTTAGTCAGATAATGATAAAATACTCTGTTGTCTCTTATAGTTATCTTGGCGACTTCTAAAAAGCGCTGATTATTCAAAGTATTTTTAGCATTTTCTAGGTTTTTAAAACTTCTTCTAGGAAATATCAACGGTTCCTAACAAAAAATACATCTGATGTACGAATTTCAGTGTCATTTGTTTTACTGAAGGAAAAACATCAAAGTAAATATACCAACAGCCATGGTGTTTTCGGCTCAATTCCAAAATATTCAACCTCGCAAGAGCAATATCGTAAGGTTTTGTTCTATTCGAGACAAGGATTCGATTACATAATCGGTAGAAAAAAACCAAGGCGGCAACATTGTAAAATAAATTATCAAATCATAATCATACGATATTCAGTAGTCCTGGATCATGCAGATACCTTGTACAAATCCATATATACGTTATACCCATTATTTATCACCCAAACACTACTGACTAAATAAAACTATCATTTGTATTTATACAATAAGTTTGAGATATACATATTTTCTCAACTATAATCCAATACTATATCAGAATAAAAAATAAACTTACTTGAAGATCTGTATTGTGTAATTGAAGTGCTTCATAATCACGTATAGGAACTGAAGTAGGATATCGAGATTGGCGCAATGCTGGGTGTCTATTAGAATAAAAAGAGGTAAGTAAAACTAAACGAATGCCATAACATTTTTTGATGCTAACTTTCCAGTTTTACTTTATGTGTAGCAAAGGTCTTTTCATGGACTTAAATCAGTTAGACAAATATTTAACACTAAGAAGCAGTGGATGATAATTTAGTTAAGATGTTTAAGGAGCACATTAAGAAAGTATACGCACTACATATCAAAGAATGGGAACTCAGTCTTCAGGTAACTCATGCTGCCTACCATTTAAACCACTGAGTTAGTCATTCAATCACAAGCAACGCAGAACCAGGTAAATATGAGAATTACCACAAAATGTTACACTACATAAGCGACAGTATCAGAGATAGTAAAAAACACTCAGTGTAAACAATATAATTCGGCGAGAAAAGATGAATTTATGGGATAAAACGTTCATGATAACTTAAAAATTACGAGTCGATTTATGTTAGAACACCACTAAGAACCTGAAAGTACTGCATGGGAGCTTCGTCCTAGTATTGAACTCTTCAGTACTGAGTATCCACGAACCTGCAAGTGAAACTAGAACCCAGGACCTTCGGTTTCGTGTGCTAACCCTTAACCTCTAAACCGACCTACGTATTAAATACAACAAAGATAGTAACAATGAAATTCAGTTTTTTTCCAACTTACAAAGAATCAATAGAATCTGACTGAAGTATTTCTTGACGTACTTTTTCAATCCAATCATCATACTCATCATTTGACTGTAGATGAGTATTATTATTTACTTCAGAACATAATTCAGTTGATGGCACGGTTCCATTCTCATGATTACAAATCTAAAGAACAAGTATAAAAAGAAATTAGTTGGAGTACCATTGGACGCCGACAACCACTCGGCATTTTCGCTTTATCCCGGTCTCGAGATCCTTAACGGTATCCATCTACAACCTCATCAGTAATGAAACTCAGGGCAAAACGCTAAGGTAATAGAACTAAAGTGAACGTCTGCATCTAATGGTATGTTTTAAATTTCAACCAATTAACAACATAGAATGATGATTATTCAACGTCACTAGTGACGACCATTCCACTCCCGACATGTCGAACACCAATCAAAACTTCTCACTTGGAACTTTAGAGACATTTTGAAGTATGTCAATGGTGAGCTGAATACCATAAGTTACTTGAAGGGATAGTACTACTAATCAGTGAAATCATTACTTATCCAAAAAAAATATTAAAAAAAAAACAAAATAAAGATCTCAACAAAACCTACATTAGTATTGATAGTAGTGTTAATAAGTGAATTGTTTTCATTGAGTTTTATATCACATTGTACATCGATATCATGACGAGAAACCATTGGTTGAGTTGATGTTGTAACAGGTGTATCGACCACTTTAATAGGTTCATATTTAGCTTCAACTGTATGATTATTTTCTGTTAAACGCTTGAAATACATGTAGAAGATAACATGAGACAACTTGATTTTTTTAACAGAAATAATGTAATCCATAAAAGGAACACGAAAAGGACTCTTTTTTTGAAGTACAAATTATATAGGAACTGAAGATGACATTGAAAAAACACAGTCTGAGAAATTTACTAAACATGTTGAAAGCTCTGTACACAAACACGTCAGAAAAACTAAGAGGATAATAATCACTTCTTGACATTGCTTGAGCTAAGCAGTAAGCTTAGACAGGGTTGCCTAATCATTAATTTTCTTATGGATAACATTTTGGAAATGGCCCTGAATGAAATTAAGTGATAATAGTGGTGTAGATTTGTTACCTGGAGAAAGGTTTTTTAATCTTGGGGATAGAGATGACATTGTTTTACTGTGCGATGATATGCACTCTATGTAAATCGCACTTAACCAGCTGGCAATTACTGACCGTAACTATAACGTGCGATCCGTTTTTTTTTAATGAAAAATACTTCTAAAAGTTTGCATTCACTTTTTTGGTATCGAATTTCACTAGAATATAAACGTGTACTAAATAAATAGATTAAATTAAAGAGTAAACTGTTGAGTTGATTAAGTAAAATTCAACACCTTGAGGTCCATTACCAGAGTCATTCAATTGTCATAAGCAATGTAGAACCTGACACATATATGTGCATCAACCCAAGTTACTAAGCCATGTTTTAACACAGCAAGATAAAGTTATCGAGACAAATGTCCAAGTAGTAGAAGTAGTAATAATACCAGAGGTAATAGAAAATGAAGAAAAGACAATATAATTCAATAAAAAAATGAATTTCCAGAATAGAAAGTATAAAGCAACTTAAAAACACAAAATCCATAGTAAGACAAGAATGAGTGTGCTTCGCTATTGAGACAGATTTCCAGCAATATCACTCAAATTTTTCAATCACTGATCATGAAATTCGTATGGACTTCAGCCAGATAGTAGTATTGTTAAAAGCCAATACTATCAAAGGCATACGTTTTATGTGTTAAAAGTGCGTGAACGTATGAAGGTCTTTATTGTATAAAGATATTTTTGAAATTCAGTTATTTAATAGTACACACAATGTGATTAGCTGGACATTTACTGTCGAATACAATAAAAACAAATGCCCTGGTACGGCCGAGGGTGGGAAAAGTCTGCTCTTCCTCTCAAAATGCTTGCATATGGCCACACGTACACAGCCACTCCTAGGGAAGTCCTACTGCCTTCTCACAGACGATGTATTGTTTAAGAAACTGAGAAGAAAAGTGAATGTTTGGCGCTTGAATCGGATTTGTGGGTACAGAGCATCCACTTACGAGAGTTTGAAAACCCTGATTCCAAACTAACGGTGTACGTAAGTTAAAGGATCGTAAGAGGACAAATGACATATGAACATATTCTTGATCATTGACCAGCATGGGACCGCACCTACTAATATTGCTCCACCTTCTCCTAGTGGATTAGATCTCTAAGTCAAAAGCTCAGAGAGTTAAGCCCTCAGAAAACCACCTGTTTCGGCTTGGGCACCGAGCAGTATCCTAGCCCACACACAAATCAAGTGATGACTACTGCTAAAAGATTTGGGTATCTTTTGTGAGCCATACTCAAAATGGAGACTGTAGGTGACCTATTTAAAACTTTCTGGTAACATGACTCAAAGTAGTTCACAGTAGTGTGGATGATTTTACTCTTCATCATGAATTCCTTTCACATATAATTTTCCACTTTGTTTTCATAAACCACATTCTCAATATTTAATCCTTCTTCTTATCAATGCCACTGCATTATTTCGATCTCCTTTGTTATTTTCAGCTCGTTGTGCTGAAGTAAGGCAACTTTGGTCAACGTACATCTGTACCAGACTTTATGTTGATGATAGCTGTGTCTGTCTGACAATTTATTTTCAACTAGTAACTATTGTGAACGTAGTCTTCATTAATTTATTCTCAAACTTGATGTTTTCTATCACTCCTCAAGTTGTAATGAACATAACACTTTATTCAGCTATTGATGTTTTTTACTAAGGGCTTAACTGACTTTCAACCCTTCCTTAATGCATGTCAAACTCATTCCATTGATGTAGACGAATATTTACTGCACTGATTATATCATAAAAATAGTGAGTACAAACAGAGGGTGACAACATTAGATTTTTAAAAAGCTCCTACAACTTTGATGCTAATCAGTGCAATACATTGTATAGAGAATACAATGTACACATACGTCTTTACAGTGTAAAATTTCACAGTGATTATGCAAAGGTACTGTAATGCCTGGTTGACAAAATGTAAAACTAAAGTAGAGGTAGTGACTATGTATCTATTCTGTTTTGAAACGCAGATAAGTGAAAAATTGTTATCGAAACTAGTTAATACAAATCAATAGTGAATCATGTTATCGTTTGTTCATATAATTCGAATTACCAATTATACCTGGGACCAAGAGCATTCGACATTCAGGGGAATAACATTGAATTCTCATTTTAAAAAATAGGTCATTTTTACTACAACCATTTCAGTCATTAAACTTGATAATGATAAAATTAAATACTACCAACTCACTTTTAGCTCCGATTGTAATTCACTAATACGATTCTTAAGTTTTGTATTCTGACGATCATAGTCTGAGATAGTTTCCTCGAAATACGCTAATTTTTCAGAATGACTTTGTTCCATTTGTTTTAACTTTGTTAATGTTTGATCTATGAATATTAGAAACAAAATTACATATAAGTAAAACTGTTTGGAGGGTAATTTACTAAACAGATGGCTAATAATTGTGAAAATAATCATGTTTGGTCTATCCTCACCCCTTTTTAGATCAACCATAAATTTTAAAGTCAACAAAAGATATTGGGTTGAGAAACACGATATTTCCTTCCCCCCCCCAAAAAAAACATCTCAATTACAATCAATAAGAAAAGAAATTCATAAAACTATCAAAGAGAATTTGTAAACAGCACGCACAAAGTTGAATTTGACTCTTTGAAACCTAGATTCTCAATGGTTTACTTACAAGGAGACCATTGAATTTCTAATATGTCCACACAAATTTTTTTACTGTATCATTATCAGCTAGAGATGTAATCAAGTATCTCATTTTGTCTTTGTTTTTACAATTGTTATATGCTACTGTTATGGTGAGATGAACTGTAATGAAATAAATGGGACTATCAAATAATCTTAAATGTTACATATACAATGATTAGTATGGTGTCAGAGTTCCGCTACAGCATTTTGAGCAAAAAAATGGTGTTAATAATAAATAGTCAATAAAAGATGACGTAGAGTTCGAAGCAAATTTACATCGACTCTACTAGTTTTTTTTTAGAATCAAATTTAGCACAAAAACAGTGCAAAAAAGAGTCAAAGTAATAAATATCAAGAGAAACGATGAACATAACTTTAAAGGAACAGAAGAAACCACTAGACTTGGATTGTGGCTATCATATTAGTGGTGGACAACGAAAGTAAAAGCGATATAAAACGATGTGGTTATAGGTAACAGTAGACAACTTGTCAGATTTATCAAAGACACCGGTATTAAAAATTCAGGAGTTGATGAGGCTATTTCGAAAAAAGAACAATGATCAACGCTCAACTCATGAGGCTGAAACAATAGACAGAACAATAAATATATTTCTGTCATATCCCAATGAGAAGAAAAATTTTATTTCTGACATTTCATGACTTAATATAAGCCGCTTCTTCAGAGCTAGTGAATATTTATCGACTGGAATGGTTAGTATAAGAATTACGTTTGTCCATCTACAAAAAACGTCGACGAGCGATGTTGTCTGATGAAAGAGTAGGTTGAAGGCTAGAGGGAGCCAAGCCTAGATATGGCATCAGGCCATGAAGACAGTGACTGTAGGGACTGAGCCATGTAGGCAGGTCCAGACTACCATACCAGATGGAGGCCGGGTCATTATCACGGTTAATGGTTGGAGAACTTGGATAATGTAGCTCAAAATCGTTCGCAATGGTGTGGACGCATTCAATCGTTGACTCCACCTAGATCCTATGCTTGTAAATCCCTTATAACGTTTTCTCAACTTTTTTTCTTGAATCGCACAATCCAAGCCTAAACATTTCTATTACCAATAATACTGTTACTACCTGTACTATTCTATGACAAACCCTTACAATTTCATCTTGTTGTGCTAATGGAGTTTGGCAATTTGAAATGATGTACACATTCATCAGGTTCTACATTGTATATAACTGACTAACTCACTTAATATTTTCAAAAGCATTCATTACGATGGATTGTTCGAACAACAACCATAAAATTTACACCTGTCACCAACGTAACATAGTTCAAGAATTGATAACTTTATAGACCGATATAGTATTTCAGTGTATCTGCTAGTACAATTTTTCCAACTTATCTTATACATAATTGCATCAAGGTAGCTACTCAGTAAGTATGTAGAACATTTATTAAACATATAACTCAATGAAAGTTGACAACCACATAAATCGAATTACCATTACTACTTAGTCATACACCTAACTCCCCTTTTATTTTATTATTTATTTATTTGAACACATAAATATTGGTACAATAGGGAACCAAATATATATGCGCCACACAAAACAATAAGAATGAGGAGAGAAAAAAAAAGTAAGGATAGTAAAAAAAAAAGAGAAGAACAATAACGACCAGACTAGTGTAAGGTAGTGTAATAATAATAAATGAGGGAAACGGAAAGATACATCCAGAAGAAATCTTTCAGTTAAGGAACATACAACCACTTTTTATGAAGAAAGTAAAAGAGGGTTACAGGAGGATAGCCACTGGCTTCTATTCTGAGCCATATCTGATAACGTCTCAAGCAATTGTGTCGCACCATCTCTCAGACCCCACCCAAATCCCCTAATCAATAATAATAATAATAATAATAATAATAATAATTTAATAGTAATAATAGTAATAATAATAATCATAATAATAATAGCAGCTAACAATAAACAAACCAGTTTCAATTTTTTGTCGTGTGATCAATTCACGTTCATTAGTTGATAATTTCTGTTCAAATTCTCTTGTCATTTCTTGAATATAATTTGCTTGTTCAGTTTTTAATAATTCTATTTGCATTTGATAAGTTTCGTGAATTTCTGATACGGAATCACTGGAAAAGAAAATACATTTACCAAAGGTAAAAATAACATCTTTTTTTTCTCAACAACATTAAAACAACTTTGATTTACAATAGAGGATATTATTATAAAATATGTTATTAAGTGCCATAATCAATGTAGAGTAGTTCGAAACAACTTAATAAACAAGAGGAAAAAAACACATTCAATATAATAGTTAAGATTGATTAGTATGTTAAAGGTGAATTAATCAAAAGTGAAGAAGGGGATTAAGCTGTAAATGAATAGAAAAACAAACTGCTAATAAATGAATGACAATCAAGGTAGGTACCTATTTAATATAAAAATAAACTTCAATTGTTGAAGATCGTGAGTCAATTGAAGCTAGACCATCATGGAAAACCTGGAAGCATTGGATGGCCGTTTCGTCCTATTGTGGGACTCCTCAGCAGTGTACATCCATGATCCCGCCTAGTGGGATTAGATAAAATTAAAGTTTACATCTTGATTGAATTTCAGTGGAATGTTTCAGATTTTAAGTTATAAATCAAAGTGAAGAAATAATGTAACTGATAAGCGTTAAAATAATATAACTATCTTATCATGAGAATGATCAGTGTACTACACTTTCTTTCTGTATGCAAAGGTCTGATAGAAAGTACTTGATGGAAATGATCTCTGCAAAGTAAAGTAAAACAAGGTTTAGGTTGCCTGTTAATTATTTTGAATGCTTTTGAAACATTCACGTTGTGTCCACTATCCATTAAATGTTTAGTAATTGCACTTTTGAAAATTTTACTTTTCTTTCAAGGACAAATGACGAGGAATATGTTCCGAAAACCTTGTAGATGCCCTTCTTTCAGTTCTTCTTATATACTTGTTTCCACAAGTACACGTGAATTCATAAATACAGTTGAAGGCGATCTCAGAAAGGCATTGACTCACTTTTTATTAATTTAAGGAACATCTGGTGTGATAGACCGAAAATAGTAGAGCTTCAAGGGAGGTTATCTTTAGTGTTGCTTTAATACTTTTATCGATCCTTCATGAAATCTCTTCACCTCTGAATGCAAGCCCGACAAAGACAAGTTTTCTGCTAACAGTTGTCTGTTTAGGACCTTGCATAATCGTTCTCCCGTACTTTTTGGATACTCATTTTTTATAATGCACTCTTCAATGTATACTATTTCTTCCTGTATTTTGTCAATTAAGCACAACCTTCTGGCCTTATTAAATCGTGTTTTAACTAAACAACGTTTTTAACTAACAGAACATGAACTATTATAATTTAAGTAGTGCTCTGTTCATGTTTCTTTTCTGAATATGGTATTCTCGCTTATTCCATCGTCCCTTCATTTTATTTTTAGGTTTAAATAGTTAAATTGATGATCATGTACATATTCCGTCGTAAATTTGATATCCACATATGCCATTACCATCAAGTGCTTTCTATCAGACCTTTGCATACAGAAAGAAAGTGTAATACACTGATCATTCTCATGATAAGATAGTTATATTATTTTAACGCTTATCAGTTACATTATTTCTTCACTTTGATTTATAACTTAAAATCTGAAACATTCCACTGAAATTCAATCAAGATGTAAACGTTAATTTTACATTAAATAGGTACCTACATTGATTGTCACTCATTTATTAAGTTTTTTTTCTATTCATTATCTCTTTATTATTCATTTACAACTTAATCCCCTTCTTCACTTTTAATTATTTCATCTTTAAGATACTAATCAATCTTAACTATTATATTGAATGTGTTTTTTTCCTCTTGTTCATTAAGTCGTTTCGAACTACACTACATCAGTGATGGAAATCTACAGGCAACTTTTGGTTTGCTATTTTTAGTGACAATCTTTTATAATCTATTATTGTTGTGAGAACACAGAATCTCTGCGGATACTATTTATCTGAGGAAGCTACTTCAGGGTAGTCACACACATATACAGTCAGTAGCACGACCTAGGACCAAAGGACGAGTTTAGTGAGCGGCAGTTCACCCCATTCTACTTTATGGGTGTGAAACATGACGATTAAGAATAGAGGATATGCTTGGGTTATTAGTATTAGATCATAGATATCTACGAAGCATTTCTTGTGTATTTTGTGACCACGGAGTAAGCAATGTACCAGGTAAAAATGACAAATCGACTGATGAGGTAGTAAATCTTCATCGATTGAGGTGGTTGGGATATGTGTTCCATATGCCCAGCCACTGCCTACCTTGATGGACGATGTTTTCTACTGTAAGAGTAGGCTGGAAGGAAGCTAGTGGTGGCCCAACCAAAACATGGCATCAGTCCATGAAATCTCGGACAATTGGACTGAGCCATGTTAATAGATGTAGACTACGTGGTTGAGGTCCACATAACTGTCGTAACCGACGGTTAGAGACTTTAAATGAAATGGCTCAAAATCATTTGCAACAATGCAAGCGCATTCATTCTTCGTCTTCCCCAAAATCCTGAGATTGTAAATTCCCAATAACTTTTTGCCTTTATTCTACTAATTTGCATTTTCTTCTCAAATCGTATCTTTGGTGCCTAATCTTTCCTATCACTGCTCATGTTACTACCTCTACTATTCTGAGATTCGGCTTGACAATTTCATCACTGTGTTAAAGCGGTATGGCAACTTGAAACGATGTACATACGTACCATGTTCTACGTTGTGACTGACTAACGATCTCGAACCATAATAAATAAATACAAACGGTATTAATTTTACTCACCAATTGTGATCCCACGAATCTTGTTGATTCTTTTTAGAATTATCATTAATTTCGAAATTCCTTGATTCTAATTCCTCAATTTTTATTTGTAATTCTTCAAATGATTTACATTGATCTGCATACTCCAGTTGTAATTGTTTTAATTTCTCTTCAGTTTCATGTAGTATATTTTGTAATTCAAGTTCGCGACGTGATGGAGTAGCGGATGATTTCTTACTAGTTTCTAACTCTTGTAAAACTTGTTTTAAACGATTTCTCAGTTCCTATTAATATTTCACCCCAGAAAAAACAGAAATTTTTAACGTATATATATATATATATATATATATATATATATATATATTCAGTATAGAACATTTTACTTAAAGAGTTGAAAGTTACTTCATTGTTTAAACAATCACTAGGAAGAACAGGAAGTCTTCAACATATTCGAAAATTTAATAGTTGACTATGCAGGGAGGTGTTGTCTTTTGAGAAATGTCATGCATATAATCCCCTTTATCAACAGAAAGTACTACTTTAAATAGCGCACTTACTGAACATCTCTTGGACAGAGAGCATCCAATCGATAGCTTGAAATCTTCGAAGATGATTAGTAAACAGCCAAGCTCTAATCTTCTGAATTTTGATGAAGCCATAGCTGAAAGGTGTTAGAAACTTGATTTATATTTTCGAGAGGATATATTTATTGATCTTTCTTTGTCTTGGTGATAAGAATTTCTTCAGTATACCATAAAATTTTTGTTAAACTCTTTCTTTCAATTGATTGCATCATTACGTCTTTTATTTAGACTGTCTTCTAGGTTAGTAATTTTATTTCATCAGCATTTATTCATTACGTAGCCACTTGTTTAGAGCCCTTTGAAAAATATTATGCTAAGATGTTTTATTTATTCTATAAACTTTATTTACACCCTTGTTATACATTATACTGATGTGTGGTCATATCAAATTACAACTAATTATTTCATCACCGAAGCAATCCAATCCACCAATTATGGACAAGATAGACGATTAGATTATGCATCATTTACACTTGAACTTCAAAGGATTGATTTTTTTTCCTTAACTACTCTTCAAGTTATTTTCGATACATAAATTTACCATACTCAAATCATATTTCTGGTCTACAGAAATCCCTGGTGTCTCTCTTATCATTTATCTGTTGAAATTGGTTTGAAGAGTAGGTAGAAAACGTATTCGCCCATCAATGTTGAAGCGTAGATGATGCATAACCTTGGATACTCAGTTCGTACATTAACAGGATATCCTAGTCTCCTTACAAAGAATTAATGGTTCCCAAAAAAATCCCTCTCATTTTTATAGCCCATGCGAAAAATGTATTCGTTCCCTAAATTTTTGAACTAAAACACTTCAAGTAATCTAAAATTATACATCTGTCTTTTACATGTAACATTGCTATTTATATCAATCTGATCATCCCTGTAAATCAGCATACATTCTACAATTATTTTCAGAATATTTTATTTATTTAACTGTGCTCAATGTCAGTATATCGGAAATATTATACACAATGGCTTTCTGAAACGAGATAAAAATGCTTCATTATCTACAAAGTTAGACCACCTCTGAAAATCTGAAAGCACTGGATGGCTATGTCGTTTTTAATATATTCCAATGAGTAGAAAATTGTAATTCTGACGTTTCGTGACTTAATGTAAGCCACTTCAGAGTAAATAAATGAACGAAACATTGTTTCCTTTGTACAATTTCTTACTCATTGGGATGTAACAAGAAAATATATTTATCATTAACTTTCTACCCAATGTTCGATTGATTTATTCGAAGCTATCAAGTCCAACCTTAACGTTATTTGGAACAATTCGTTTTGAACACTATTAACTACAAACTACGAATCATCCAGTGTGCTTTCTACTTTATGAAGTGCTGTTATCTGTTCCGAACATAATGTTTACAGCGTTAACAGCCGAAGTTTCTATGGTAGTTTACACTTTGGCGTTGCATTACATTGCATTTAGTCAAATCGTGCTCACATAAAAACTATCGGGGCAGAAAATGTTCAGCAATGAACTCGGAGAACAGATGTCATAGCCACTAGGCTCTCAGAGAATTCAGAAAACGAAGAATTCCATGGAACAAGTCTGTGAGGAAATCTATGAACATATGAAGAGATATCATCCCAGTATCCCGAAAATATATTGCAGCTGATATTAACCGTTGTTCTACCAGTTTGTTTGAGTTACCGACCAACTAGTGTTAAATACAGTCAAACAAAAACATATGGGTCGAATTTAATGATAACTATTTTGTTAGCAGGGTTAAGGTGTGTAGTGGCTGGGCCTATGTCGAGCCCACATGGCTTATTCTACATGTGGACAGACCAACTTATCCATTTTTCTCAAGCTGTTTTCACGTTGTTAATTATTCGCTTATCCACCTTGACTGTTTTTATATGAGCGTATGTGTGTGCACTTCTTATGCTATTCATTACATGTTTGTAACTTATTTTTATTCGAATATAAATATTTATTCACACTTTGTTAAATTGAGTTGACTCACACGCCTTATCCACTGCTTATCATTTCGCTTCACTCTTTTTTTTTGCTTCGTCCCTCTAATTGTCTGTCCAGATCGACGAGTGTACAAAATGTACGTATTCGAAAATCCATTCTCGTATTTGACTTATATAATTCCGTTACTCACTAATGAGATGGTTATATACGACGATTGGCGACATATATATTTCGACAGCAATCATTCATACGATATAACTGGAGTCAGATCACGGGCCACTAAAGGAGTACCCGTTATCTAGATATCAACCAAGATTCAATCAATCTCCAGACCTACTCTTTTCACTACTGTAGTCAAGTGAACCTAAAAGAAGTACAGTATCAAAAAGGGAATGTGTTGGAGATATGGAAACCTATTCACAATTGATTGATCACTGGGTGGTGATCAATGACATGTGTGTCAGATCCTTCTTAGTGCAGATTGAATGCTATCGACCAAGTTGCAATATGGCTATATGGAAACCTAAAAAAACTACATTCATGAAGAAATCAATAAAAGAATTCACAAATTGATTTAAAGTGAACTTCGTTCATTGAATTATTGATTGTATTGTAACATATATCGATCTATCCAGTATGAATTTGGTTATTTTAATTTCAAATGTATTTCCATTGTATTAATTAATGTAATGCGATTTGTATTTACTAACCGATACCTCATTTTCAGAAGGGGTTTTGTGGAGATTTTAATAATTTGAATAGTTGAAATCATGATTCAACTGAAGCTAGACCACCATGGAATCTAGCGGGAGGGTCGTTGATGCGCTCTGCTGATGAGTCCCACACTAGGACGAAATGGAAGTCCAGTGCTTCCAGGTTTTCCATGGTGGTCTAACTTCAATTAACTCATGATTTCAACTATTGAAAATACATCATTTATAAATTATAGCTGATTAACTTCAATGTTGTACTTTCAAATATATTATCATACCTTTTAAAGTTATATTTTCAATTAAACACCGGTCATTTATTTTATTTATTTATTTAAACACATAAATATTGATCCAGGGGGGCACCAAATATATATGCGCCACACAAAACAATGATAATTTGAAGAGAAGGAGAAAAGAGAAGAAAAAAAAGTAATGAACGTGGGGAATTATAAAAAAAAAGAGAGAGAGAACAATGGTGGGGGAAACGGAAAGGTACAATCAGAAGAGATCTTTCAGTTAAGGGAGATACAACCACTTTTTATGAAGAAAGTAAAAGAAGGTTACAGCAGGATCGCCACTGGCTTCTATTCTGAGTCATATCTGATAACGTCTCTAGCCACTGCGTTACACCGTCTCTCGGACCCCAACCAGGGAGTCGTGAAGGACCAACAGAAGCTAGCCCTTTGCAGCTTTCTTTCATACCACGACACCATGTCATATACTGACCACCTCTCCGCTTTTTCCAACCAGTCCCAGAGTCGGCAAATAATGCACGACGAGGAATTCTCTGAGACGACATTCGTAGAACACGTCCAAGCCACCGAAGTCGGTGTTTCAAGATGGTGACACCAATTTCATTATCGTCTCTGTGACCGAACACTCGATGCCGAACCTCTGCATTACTGACATGGTGTTGCCACTGGATGCCAGCAATCCTTCGGAGACAACGATGATCGAACACAGAGAGTCGTCTAACATCCTCAACTCGGAGAGGCCAGGTTTCACAAGCGTAGAGCAAAACTGCTCTCACCGTCGCGTTGTAGATCCGACCTTTTACAGCCAGACTAACATCACGAAGGCGCCAAAGATGGCCCATATTGGCATAAGCCGCTCTGGCTTTCACTATACGTGCATTGATCTCATCACTCACACCACCACCAGCACTTATGCAGCTACCTAGATACACGAACTTCTCGACTACTTCTATCTGCTCACCATCCAGAGTGAGTACAGGATTAGAATCCTGCCAGTCTTGTAGAAGAACTTTGCACTTCGAAGGTGCAAAGCACATACCATACCTACGGACATTGATTGCCAACTGATTAAGTGCGGATTGCATGGCTTGAACATTCTCGCACAGTAAGACAATATCATCCGCATACTCAAGGTCGAGAAGTCTTTCTCCAGGCAACAGATCCACACCACCATTACTTACATCCGTCAGAGCTGTTTCCAGAATGTCATCGATGGCAAAGTTGAAGAGGAATGGTGAGATTGGGCAACCCTGCCTAACTCCACTGCTTGAATGGAATAGTGGAGAAAGGTGGTTGTATGCCCTCACTCTGCCTGAGGTGTTTGTGTATAGGGCTTTTAGGATGTTAATAAACTTCTCAGGCACACCCTTCTTCAATAGACAATCCCAGAGAACAGTTCTGTCCAACGAATCGAAGGCAGCCCTGATATCAAGAAACACTACGATTGATGGCGTTTGATAAGTATGGCGGTGTTCTAACACTTGGCGGAGGGTGAAGATATGATCAATACATGCTCGACCAGAACGAAACCCAGCCTGCTCTTCGCGAGTCAATCCTTCTCGGGTTCTGAACAACCTACGAAGTATGACGGAAGCCAATAGCTTGGACGCAATCAGAAGTAGACGTATCCCCCGATAGTTGTTACAGGAACAACGTGAACCCTTTTTAAAGATAGGGACAACTATCGACTCATTCCATGACGTTGGTACACTCTCTAGTTCCCAGATCTTTGTAAACAACGTCGTCAGTCCCTTAGTCAGAAAGTCACCACCATCTTTAAAAAGAGCCGGAGGTAAGTCGTCTGGGCCCGTTGATTTGTAACGTTTCAAGAGTTGGAGTTCCTTGCGGACTTCCGCCTCATTTGGTGGATCAGTCGTCACCGGCCATGGAGGGCAGGACAGTCTGACCGATGTTGCCGGAGCAGCAGGCCAGTTGAACTGCCCTTCAAAGAATTCTGCCCATCGTCCAAGACGTCGATGGATGTTAGTGATTGGCGTTCCGTCATCCTCGCAGATTGTTTCGCTCACACCAGACTTCTTGCTGCCAGTGGCTCGGATGAGTTGGAAGAGCTTCCGGTAATTACCAGATGCAGCTGCTGCTTCCAACTCACTGGCACGCTCCGACCACCAGGTTTCTCGGTCCTTACGCAAGCTTTGCCCGATTTCATTACGTAAAAACCTTCGTCTGTGGTCAAACTCACGGTCACCCGGAGTAGACCGACGGGCTTCAATCAGTTGTAAGGAACCAGAAGAAACCCAGTGCTTGTAAGCGGGACGTTTCGCGAACCCACAACAGACTGTACCCGCCATTTTCATGGCGTCATGCAATTGCAACCAATGCTCATCTATACTTTTCGGTGGAATGGTAGCTAGCCTAGAAGTTAGCTCGGTTCGGTACATACTAGCAACAGAAGTTGCAGCCAGCTTGCTAACATCAATCCTGTGGTGGCGGTCACTTCGTTGTCCACTGAAAAGTAAGGTAAGATTGGCGCAGACCAGAGCATGATCAGATTCCAGATAGGTACTCCAAAAGGAGCGGCAGTCTTGTACACAACCGCGCCAGCGGTAGCTGATCGCGATGTGATCAATCTGAGTCCAGGCTGGAGATGCAGAAGGGGGACGCCAGGTGGCACATCGGCGATGACTGTGCCGAAAGTTAGTGCTAGCCAGAAACAGGTTGTGGTCTGTGCATAGTTGCAGTAGACGTTCTCCGTTATCTGTCCTGCGACCAACGAGTCCCCACCGACCACCTAAACGACTCTCTTCTGTGCCTAGACGCCCGACCTGAGCATTCAAGTCTCCAGCTAGTACTAAAATATCTGTCGAACGCACTTTCTGGAGAAGAACAGTTAGCTGGTGGTAGAACTCGTCCTTGATTGCATCCGGGCTGCAATCTGTCGGGGCATAGGCGGAGATGACGAAAAGACATCGTTTCTCACGCCGATTTCTTCTCACTTTGATGGAGCTTTCTAATCTAACAGCACATAACCGACTGTTAATGGGGATCCAGTCGACTAGTGCTGCCTCAGCTCTTGCGCTTAGTGCGACACCAACGCCAGCAAGACCAGACGAAGATGCCACAGGGTCCCCGGATAAACGCACATAAAACAAGCTTTTTGAAGCGACAGATGGAGAGCGAACTTGTAGTACTTCACCAGAGTTTTGAATACGGGTCTCGGATAGACAACACACATCAATATTAAGACTTTCCAAAGACATAGCCAGCCCTATCTGTTGTCCGACCTGCATAAGTGTGCGAACGTTGAAGGCAGCCAGTTTGAATGGTGCACGTTGTTTCAGAAAAACTGCTTCAGTACTCGTATTCGGTGGCAACGTACACTTTTCAACCAGGCAGTGACTCGAGAACGTTTAGATAAAGCTGAATTTTTACCATAGGCGAGCTGCTGTCTGAGTCGAAACGATACAAAAAGTAGAAATATGAGATAATGAATAAATGACGTAGTAAATAATAATAATAGTACCAGTCATTTCAATGTTAGTCGGAGAGAAACGAATATTTTCCGTAAGCGAATATTTCATCATGTTTTGGTGTGTGGGCTGAGATACTGCCCGGGTGCCCAAACCGAAGCAGGTGGTTTTCTTAGGGGGCCACACTCCGAGCCTTTGACCTAAAGGTCTAGTCCACAAGGCAGTGGAGCATCGTGAGGAGATGCAGTCCCATGGAAGCCGGTGACCAAAAGTTTGTTCATACGCCATTTGGCGTATGGGACTGCATCTCCTCACGATGCTCCACTGCCTTGTGGACTAGACCTTTAGGTCAAAGGCTCGGAGTGTGGCCCCCTAAGAAAACCACCTGCTTCGGTTTGGGCACCCGGGCAGTATCTCAGCCCACACACCAAAACATGATGAAATATTCGCTTACGGAAAATATTCGTTTCTCTCCGACTAACATTGAAATGACTGGTACTATTATTATTATTTACTACGTCATTTATTCATTATCTCATATTTCTACTTTTTGTATCGTTTCGACTCAGACAGCAGCTCGCCTATGGTAAAAATTCAGCTTTATCTAAACGTTCTCGAGTCACTGCCTGGTTGAAAAGTGTACGTTGCCACCGAATACGAGTACTGAAGCAGTTTTTCTGAAACCACGTGCACCATTCAAACTGGCTGCCTTCAACGTTCGCACACTTATGCAGGTCGGACAACAGATAGGGCTGGCTATGTCTTTGGAAAGTCTTAATATTGATGTGTGTTGTCTATCCGAGACCCGTATTCAAAACTCTGGTGAAGTACTACAAGTTCGCTCTCCATCTGTCGCTTCAAAAAGCTTGTTTTATGTGCGTTTATCCGGGGACCCTGTGGCATCTTCGTCTGGTCTTGCTGGCGTTGGTGTCGCACTAAGCGCAAGAGCTGAGGCAGCACTAGTCGACTGGATCCCCATTAACAGTCGGTTATGTGCTGTTAGATTAGAAAGCTCCATCAAAGTGAGAAGAAATCGGCGTGAGAAACGATGTCTTTTCGTCATCTCCGCCTATGCCCCGACAGATTGCAGCCCGGATGCAATCAAGGACGAGTTCTACCACCAGCTAACTGTTCTTCTCCAGAAAGTGCGTTCGACAGATATTTTAGTACTAGCTGGAGACTTGAATGCTCAGGTCGGGCGTCTAGGCACAGAAGAGAGTCGTTTAGGTGGTCGGTGGGGACTCGTTGGTCGCAGGACAGATAACGGAGAACGTCTACTGCAACTATGCACAGACCACAACCTGTTTCTGGCTAGCACTAACTTTCGGCACAGTCATCGCCGATGTGCCACCTGGCGTCCCCCTTCTGCATCTCCAGCCTGGACTCAGATTGATCACATCGCGATCAGCTACCGCTGGCGCGGTTGTGTACAAGACTGCCGCTCCTTTTGGAGTACCTATCTGGAATCTGATCATGCTCTGGTCTGCGCCAATCTTACCTTACTTTTCAGTGGACAACGAAGTGACCGCCACCACAGGATTGATGTTAGCAAGCTGGCTGCAACTTCTGTTGCTAGTATGTACCGAACCGAGCTAACTTCTAGGCTAGCTACCATTCCACCGAAAAGTATAGATGAGCATTGGTTGCAATTGCATGACGCCATGAAAATGGCGGGTACAGTCTGTTGTGGGTTCGCGAAACGTCCCGCTTACAAGCACTGGGTTTCTTCTGGTTCCTTACAACTGATTGAAGCCCGTCGGTCTACTCCGGGTGACCGTGAGTTTGACCACAGACGAAGGATGTTACGTAATGAAATCGGGCAAAGCTTGCGTAAGGACCGAGAAACCTGGTGGTCGGAGCGTGCCAGTGAGTTGGAAGCAGCAGCTGCATCTGGTAATTACCGGAAGCTCTTCCAACTCATCCGAGCCACTGGCAGCAAGAAGTCTGGTGTGAGCGAAACAATCTGCGAGGATGACGGAACGCCAATCACTAACATCCATCGACGTCTTGGACGATGGGCAGAATTCTTTGAAGGGCAGTCAACTGGCCTGCTGCTCCGGCAACATCGGTCAGACTGTCCTGCCCTCCATGGCCGGTGACGACTGATCCACCAAATGAGGCGGAAGTCCGCAAGGAACTCCAACTCTTGAAACGTTACAAATCAACGGGCCCAGACGACTTACCTCCGGCTCTTTTTAAAGATGGTGGTGACTTTCTGACTAAGGGACTGACGACGTTGTTTACAAAGATCTGGGAACTAGAGAGTGTACCAACGTCATGGAATGAGTCGATAGTTGTCCCTATCTTTAAAAAGGGTTCACGTTGTTCCTGTAACAACTATCGGGGGATACGTCTACTTCTGATTGCGTCCAAGCTATTGGCTTCCGTCATACTTCGTAGGTTGTTCAGAACCCGAGAAGGATTGACTCGCGAGGAGCAGGCTGGGTTTCGTTCTGGTCGAGCATGTATTGATCATATCTTCACCCTCCGCCAAGTGTTAGAACACCGCCATACTTATCAAACGCCATCAATCGTAGTGTTTCTTGATATCAGGGCTGCCTTCGATTCGTTGGACAGAACTGTTCTCTGGGATTGTCTATTGAAGAAGGGTGTGCCTGAGAAGTTTATTAACATCCTAAAAGCCCTATACACAAACACCTCAGGCAGAGTGAGGGCATACAACCACCTTTCTCCACTATTCCATTCAAGCAGTGGAGTTAGGCAGGGTTGCCCAATCTTACCATTCCTCTTCAACTTTGCCATCGATGACATTCTGGAAACAGCTCTGACGGATGTAAGTAATGGTGGTGTGGATCTGTTGCCTGGAGAAAGACTTCTCGACCTTGAGTATGCGGATGATATTGTCTTACTGTGCGAGAATGTTCAAGCCATGCAATCCGCACTTAATCAGTTGGCAATCAATGTCCGTAGGTATGGTATGTGCTTTGCACCTTCGAAGTGCAAAGTTCTTCTACAAGACTGGCAGGATTCTAATCCTGTACTCACTCTGGATGGTGAGCAGATAGAAGTAGTCGAGAAGTTCGTGTATCTAGGTAGCTGCATAAGTGCTGGTGGTGGTGTGAGTGATGAGATCAATGCACGTATAGTGAAAGCCAGAGCGGCTTATGCCAATATGGGCCATCTTTGGCGCCTTCGTGATGTTAGTCTGGCTGTAAAAGGTCGGATCTACAACGCGACGGTGAGAGCAGTTTTGCTCTACGCTTGTGAAACCTGGCCTCTCCGAGTTGAGGATGTTAGACGACTCTCTGTGTTCGATCATCGTTGTCTCCGAAGGATTGCTGGCATCCAGTGGCAACACCATGTCAGTAATGCAGAGGTTCGGCATCGAGTGTTCGGTCACAGAGACGATAATGAAATTGGTGTCACCATCTTGAAACACCGACTTCGGTGGCTTGGACGTGTTCTACGAATGTCGTCCCAGAGAATTCCTCGTCGTGCATTATTTGCCGACTCTGGGACTGGTTGGAAAAAGCGGAGAGGTGGTCAGTATATGACATGGTGTCGTGGTATGAAAGAAAGCTGCAAAGGGCTAGCTTCTGTTGGTCCTTCACGACTCCCTGGTTGGGGTCCGAGAGACGGTGTAACGCAGTGGCTAGAGACGTTATCAGATATGACTCAGAATAGAAGCCAGTGGCGATCCTGCTGTAACCTTCTTTTACTTTCTTCATAAAAAGTGGTTGTATCTCCCTTAACTGAAAGATCTCTTCTGATTGTACCTTTCCGTTTCCCCCACCATTGTTCTCTCTCTCTTTTTTTTTTATAATTCCCCACGTTCATTACTTTTTTTTCTTCTCTTTTCTCCTTCTCTTCAAATTATCATTGTTTTGTGTGGCGCATATATGTTTGGTGCCCCCCTGGACCAATATTTATGTGTTCAAATAAATAAATAAATTATTTGAAATATAGAAAAAAAAAGGAAAACTTACTAAATTCTGTTGCTTCATTTGTTTTTCTTTAATGAAAATAGCATTATCAACAGCATTTTTTAAGGCAGTTTGATGTTCAATATTTAATTGTTCAATATATTGAGATTTTTCCATTTCATATTTCTTGTTTAAATCGTTTAATTCATCTGTATGTTTAGCTTTATAGTTTTCTAATATATTTGTATGTTCTAATTGTATTCTCTGTAATTCATTTTGTAATTGATCACACTTAGTATTTAGTGAAGATACAACTTTGTCAGATTCTTCAAATGTATTATTAAGCTGAATTTAGTTAATCAAATAAAATAATGAATAAATTAAGAATGTTTAGTATATTTTAAACTGAAAGGTAGTGTTGAGATGGAAGAAATTCTATGGAAATCAAGTCATCAATTAATTTCTATAAAGACCGAATAATAAAACTGAGTGATTTACCAGATTTAAATTTCACAGTAGGTTAGTTAGAGATTCGTATAGTTGGTATTAAGTTAAACGATGTGAATATGTATGAGCTAAGCAATAATACAATCATATGATTCAGTGTCGATTGCAATGATGCATATGTATCCGCCTTTTGTCGCAAAATTTTTACATTTTGTTTATTCTGCGAATTTATTCATTCTTCTCAAATCATATTGTGTCTTACATTTTCTACTACCACCGATATTGTTATCACCTCTAAAAATCTGGCAATTATCTTGTTAATTTTCTTTAGCTACCTTGGTATGTTGTGGCAACTTGAGGCGGTGCACGTAAGTTGTTTGTAACGGACTGGTTGACTGAATGATTAAGTTAGATTACGTTGTTAGCTAAACCGAAGTAAGAAGGTGATATGATGACCAAGAATTAGACCTAACAGCCAGGTTATAAGTTATTGGAAAGTCAGTGATCAACAAAGTTGATTTTCCTTTACTCAGTTATATGATTTAATAATGTTTATTTTATAGGTACTATTACCAAGGTCATGGAACACAAGAAAATTTAATTTTCTACTCATTAGGATATTACAAATACATCATTATGTTTCTTTTTGTGCTAATGATTTACACATGATCGTGTTATTTTACTAGATGAGAAAACCGTTCTTCTGGCTAATGGTTTTGTCTTTTAATATCATCTCATTTAGAGGTCTGAACTGAAAATCCGATCGCATGAGTTCTCACCGTTCAGCTACATCGTACGGTTGTATTAATTCATTGTAATAATCGAAATCACACTCATAAAATCATAATTCACAACAGTGGGATCTAAGAGCTGAAAGTTAACTCATTTAATTGATAAACAATTGCTCCATAGAACAGCTACAACCCGTTTAAAACTACACCAAAGTATTCTTATTTTTAAGATCATTTCGTAAATGAACTGTCTCGGTTCATGTTGTCGGTTATTGATGAAACATTCATAGTGAGCTGTGGAATATCAGACACCACCAAACTAATGGTATTTTTTTATTTTGAACTATAAATCTAATATAATACCACAAAAATTAGTCTTTGGATTCAGTAAGTGTATAATCAGCAATATGGGGTGTGGACAACGCGTATCAATCAGTCTGAACTGCTAAAATTTATATCGACATAGCTTAAAAATAAAACTTACTAGTTAAATCCACGAGCCGATCTAAGCTAGACCACCACTGGAAACCTGTATGCACTGGACTGCTGTTTCGTTCCAGTATGGGACACCTCAGTAGTGTGCATCCACAATTCCGCACTCAAGGCTCGAATCTAGGACTTTAGGTCCCGAGCGCGAATATTTGACCTCTAGACCACTGAGCCGGCATGCAGTAGTGTTAATGTCTAACTTCAATCGATCCATGAAACATCCATCTAATGCTTCCAGGTTTTCAATAGTGGTTTAGCTTAAATCGACTCATGAATTTAACTATTAAAATTACTACAATCTCCAAAAATCCCTATACTAATAAAAAGAAATCAATAAAGTGAAAAACTAGAGGATTCAAATAATGATAACAATAATAATATCAATATTATTGGGAGAAAATGAAATCGGGAGATAAAAATCGTAAGACATTTTCTTTGAACTCAAAATTTAGGATGAGTAAATCCGCGTTACAGAAACCACAAAACAATTAGTACGTGTATATTGATAAAGTAGTTTCTACCTTCATATACATAATTTAGACCAACAGTTAGCAATTCCATAGATTGATACTATGTTTCGTTTTAATAACACCTAACCCTTTCCCAACCTACTCTCTTATGCTAGTCACTGTTGGATGTCGGGGTATTAAGCAATCTCTGAGCAGTATGTAACACTCCATTTACCTTGATCACTAACATTTCCATGTAGTTTCAAAAAAAATCATGCAGACAAAAATTCTAATATTAGTTAGACAGTCGTTGACAACTACGAAGGACTAAAGAGAGGTTTTTTCTATTAAGGGACTCCTTAGCATTCCACATCCACGACCCCACCGAGGATCGAACTCAGAGCTAACAGACCTCTCGAAAAGTGCTTAGCTTATAAACAACTGAACCAAAAACCAATGGTTTATGATTTATTTTATTTATTTATTTTAACACATAGATATTGGTACAAGGAGGCACCAAATACATATGCACCAAACAAACCTCATTTGAGTTGTGTGAGGGCTGTGATACTGCCGGGGTGCCCAAACCGAAGCAGGTGGTTTTCTTAGGAGGCCACACCCGGAGCCTTCGACCTAAAGTCTGATCCACAAGGTAGTAGAGTATCGTGAGGAGATGCAGTCCGATGGTAGCCGGTGACTAATAATTGGTTCATACGCCGTTTGTTCCCGCAGGATACTGGAGCTAGCCCATGTGCACCATTGGTTTGGAATCCGGTTATAGCGCCGGACATTCACTTTTCGTCCTCTCATTTTCGTAAACAACACCCGTGGTGCGAGAAGGCAGTGAGTAGGACTTCCCTGGAAGAGGCTATATACGCGTGGCCATGTGAGAGCATTTCGAGAGGGAGAGCGGACTCTCCCCACTCTCGGCCGTACCAGAGCATTTGGGGGCAATGACTTATGAAACAAATGTCCAATGCTTTCTAGTTTTCAAAGGTTGTCCAACCAAGATCAGTTTATGATGTTAAACAACCTCCACGAAACCCCTTATCATAAAATAAAATAAAAAACTAACCACAGTTTCTTTTTCTGCTAATTCATTAGAAAGATGATTAGATTTTTCTGTAATAAACTCTAATTGTTTATTTAAATCACATATTGTTTGTTGACTTTCTTCAAATAATTTCAATTGATTCGTATAATTCTCTTTTAAAATTAATTCATTTTGTTTAAATTCATCAATCATTTGATTTGCTTTTATTAAAGATATTTCCATTGAATTGAATTTTTCATTTGTTAAGTTTTGATCTGTTATTAATGTTTGATTATTGAATTGTAATTGATTTAATTGACTATTTAATTCATTACATTGATTCTTGAATGAATCTAATTGAATATGAAGTTCATCTATATTGGATTGATGATTATATACAATGAAATTTTTATAATTATTTATATATTCTTTATGTAATATTTGTGAACGTTCATTTAATATATTTAATTTATTAAAATTCTTGAAAAGATTATCTATAAACGTTGTATAAGATTCTGAATTGAACCAATTACAAAATAGTTCCAAGTAGTTTGTATTGCATTCACTATTGAAATCGTCAAATATTAAATGTTTAATTGTATTAAATGATTCATTTAAAGTTTTGGCATCTAACTCAATTTGGTTATATTCATTGTACAGATCTTGTTCATTATTATTATTATTATTATTATTATTATTATTATTTTCGATGTCGATGTTGTTCAGATTTTGTTTAGACTCATTCATTTCAGTTACTATCCAAGTAATTTTAGACTGACATAGTTTGATTACATTTTGACATAATTGACGATAATCATTACATATGAAATTATGAATTGTTTGATTGAATGAATTGTATTTATCCAATGTTGAATGTAAGTTATTTATCTATTGTACGAAAAAAAAATGTAAAAGACGAAAAAAAAAATACATAAATGAAGTTTGTCTGTTAAAATGAAAGAAACTGCTTTTATAAACTAGGTGTAAATGAGTTGTTCATCGAGAAACATTTCCCGATGAGTGATGAAACACTTCTCAGTATGACTTAATAGATTACAATGAAGAAATAAGAAATTGTCTAGTATATAGCATGTAGTAGGTTAACTTCACCACATGTAGTGTCAGATTTGTAATCAAACCGTACCTACAGAAAAGTGTACGTATATATTCTACCTTTCTATTGCAAAAGTGTTGGTGAAAAGCAATATAAAGTCAGGTCCATGTTTACATTCACACTCCGAATAACTCAATATAAGCTTCTCAAACCGTGAAAATAGTTAACAAATTTCAATACCGTAAAGAGAACCAAATTCCTCAGGATTACAAGTACGGCTTGCTGAAAAATGTCAATTAGCATAACATCAACGTTAAGCAGAGTCCCCTACCGACTACCTTCAAACACCTAACGTGAAGAAACAGTTTATTAAGTTGATTTTCGCGTTACGATTACTAGAATCCTTTATATCTTTGTATTTTTTTCTCAAATCCTGTTTTGTTTATTATCCTCGTTTTTCATCGTTCAGTTACGTAAAATATGGTAAATTTAGACTAATTTACTTTCTATCAGACTCCACGTTGAAAATGACTGGCTGGTAATTATAGTTATGAGGATGTTTGACAATTTTGTTCTTTTCCTTTTTTCTAACTCTTGAACGTTTGTTTGTTAGCCGAAACTCCTCTCTCCTTCAGTGAGAGATATCTTTTATTTCTGCAATAACATAATTATACACAACAATTGCTAGTTCAAACCAATCTCTTTCTTCAGTCTTTAATAAATCTTTTGAAGGTAAGATTATTGCCAGAAAACTAACTTACAAAATTACATAAACAATACATTACTAGAGATGAACACTTTTTGTAGAAAGAAACTAACCTCATCTTGTTTCTTTTCTAATTCCATGTTTAAATTGTTTACAACATCATTACGCGTAACTAAATCACCTTTTATAATTTTCAGCTCATTTTGTAATTGTTCGATGGAAGTTGTGTAAGTTTGAAAACGTTTACGTGTTACCATAACTATTGAGTCAACATTGGTATTGATCAATCCAAGCCGCTGATCAGCAGTTTCAAGTATGTTCCAGATAGGATTTAATTTACTGCTAAGTTGTTCAGACTGCTTAAGAAGTAATTCACAAGCTTCATTCGACAATCTTATTAATTCGTATACATGCTGTTGATATTCAGATAACGTATCAATATGTTCTTCTTCCATTGTCTTTGCAAGACGTGTATTCTGTTCAATTGATGAGTGCAACTGGCATTGTAAATTTTCAATACGTTTATAAGCTTCTGTAAGTTCCGTTTGGATATTTTGTAGTTCCGTATTATGATAAACTGATTCTGATGCACCTTTATTAATGAATTGAGATTGCATACTTTCGAACTGATTTTTAGTGGTATTCAAGGTTTGTTGAAGAGATTGAATCTAATTTTCACGAAAAAATATATGGTACAGTTGGGTTAACACATAACCAGACCGATAATGAGATTAAGAAAAACTAATGATAGTTATACTTCAGAATACTTCACTACTACGACATTTGCATAGATACAGAGAAAGTAAACAACTAAAGAGGAAGCATTGCATCATCAAAAAGAACAAGTTCGTAAATTGTATTGAAGTCTATGTGATCGGCCCGTTATTTTGGGAGCGATTATATTGTCTAGTATGATTACTGCTTAAATTAGCTCTATGCCTGTTGCACCAATGAGCCATTTTAACAATGATCTAGAGACTAATGAACCACGACCAAAACATTAACCCCTATAGATCTTCGAGCTATTTTCAAAGCTGGTATTCAATCAAAAGACGAAGTTAGCAAGTAGATACCTACTCCATTATACAGTAGCTTAATGAATTAAACTCACATAATAATCTATAGTAATTTCTTAACAATGCATCAATACAGATAGGAAATTACGAAACGGGCGTAATTATGCAATAAATGAGAGAAAAACTAAGCAATGAGTCCATAATTAATTAGTAATAACTGAAGGAAAGTAAATCATACAACGATAGATCATGCACCCAACGAAAGCATACAACTGGCAGAATAAAAGAATACGGTAATTAAAGTACCTAATAATTATACAATAAAAACATAACAATATTTCTTCAGAAAGCAGTCCCGAAATTTACTGCTTCTACGGAATTTACCTCATTATAACAGAAACAAAATAATGAAAGTAATTACATCAACTAATATTGAAGAATTAAACGAAAAAAAAAAACATTGATTTCGAGAAAAAAATTACTCAAGATTTTTACGGAAAGATTAACAATTTGATACACCTAAACTACTGGTACCACGTTTTAGCTATACATCACCTAGTCTTTTCAGTCCACTTAACTGAACTTCAAACAACTATCCGTTTTTATTTACTAGTATTTCAAGGTGATCTCAAGTACTGGAATAGATTTGAGGGCAGTTATCACTCTTCAGTTTCCTACATCACAGAAGAATACTTCCTCTTGAGCAAGCTCAAAATGAAACTAGATTAGGGATGAGCTTGAAGACATGGTTTATGCTGACCAGAGATTATAACCAATGTTAATGACTATCTTGAAAACAACAAATTCATTCAATAAACTTTAAAGTACAAACTTATAGTGCTTAGAATGAAGTGAGTTTACCATTTGAATCTGTCACTCAATCAACTCGTAGTAAAATTCGTACAACCATATTCTTAATAAGCATAATTACTGGAACAACTGGGCACTGAACTAAATATGCGTCATATAAATAAAGAATTAAGACTGTGAAGTGACAGAACCAGAAAAATGAGTATAATCAACTACAGTTCTATATCTAACGAATAAATTATAATTAACATTATGGTTATTATATTTTGTGGATAGATAAGTCACATTCATAGTCAGGCAGTTCGTTCTGTTTTACTTTACGGATGCGAAACATCGCCATTAAGAGTAGAAGATACGCGTAAGTTACTAGTATTTGACAACAGATGCCTTAGAAATATTGTTCACATCTGCTGGAATCACCGGGTAAGTAATAGTGAGGTTAGACGTATATTATAAAGGGAATAATGGTAAATCAATTGATGAGGTTGTGAATCTTCATCAACTAAGATAAATGGGTCACGTGTTACGTGGTGTATACACTCTCTGTCTTCCCTTAAACTATGAGATTAAAATCGCTTCATACCTTTCTTCCTGTAATATGTCCTTATCTGCAATCTTTCTTATATACATTACCATTATTGAATTAATTACTTCTATGAATTCGGTGTTCATCTTGTTGTGCTAATGAGATACAGTAAGTTGAAACAATCCATATATATGCCTGATCCTACGTTGTAGCTAATTGACTCACTCACTCATTCACTGATTCATAGTCAAATCAACATTTTCAAAATAAATATTTGCATTGAATCTCAAATATTAAAATGAAATAGTCATCTAGTACTTCCAAGTCTTTTTTAATAGCGGCGCCTTTCGTCGTCGCCGTGGTCTAGTGGTTAGGACATTGCGTTGTGGCTGCAGTAACCCAGGTTCGAATCCTGGCAGCGACATCCTATAGCCCTCAAATGCTCTGGTACGGTCGAGAGTGGGGAGAGTTCGTTCTTCCTCTCGAAATGTTCTCACATGGCCATGCGTATATAGCCTCTGCCAAGGAAGTCCTACTCACTGCCTTCTCGCACCACGGGTGTTGTTTACGAAAATGAGAGGACGAAGAGCGAATGTCCGGCGCTTTAACCGGATTCCAAACCAATGGTGCACATGGGCTAGCTCCAGTATCCTGCGGGAACAAATGGCGTATCAACCAATTACTAGTCACCGGCTACCATAGGACTGCATCTCCTCACGATACTCTACTACCTTGTGGATCAGACTTTAGGTCGAAGGCTCCGGGTGTGGCCTCCTAAGAAAACCACCTGCTTCGGTCTGAGCAGCCGTGCAGTATCACAGCCCTCACACAACTCAAATGAGATTTGTGTGGCGCATATATATTTGGTGCCTCCTTGTACCAATATCTATGTGTTAAAATAAAATAAAAATAAAAATAAAATTTATAAATATTTATCAAATAAATTTTCTTACTTCATTAGATAAATTCATCTTTTCTTTACATAAAGCATCTATTTCTAAATAATGAGCATTATTTGAAGATATTTGGTTTTGTTCCATTTCTTGTTTTAATAAATTTATTTCTGATTTATATCGCATTGATTGTTCATTTAATTTATTCTTTAATTCTAACTGATAATTATTTTGTATATTATCGATTGATTGTTTTAATTGTTTTAATTCCTCAGTAACAATTAATAATTCATTTGATTTATTCATTAATTTATTTTCTTCAATTTGTAATTGTTTTTCATTATTTATTAATTGTTCATTTAAATTATTATAATCATTTAATAATTGTAAATATTTTTCATTAGATAAATTTAAATTTTCTTTTAATTCAATAATTATTTGATTTAAATCAATATATTGATTTTCATTATTAGTTAATGATTCAATGATTTGTTGATTTTTTTCATTGAATTGTTTACTATCCGATAATTGATTTTTTAATTCTTCTTTTAATATATTTGTTTCATTTAATTGATTTTCAATTTCTTTATATTTCAATTGTAAATTTGAATAATTTTCTAAATCAATTTGATAATTTGTAAAATTATCTTGTAAATTATTGATTTTTTCATTAAGTTGATCAATTAATAATAATTGTTGTTGTTCATTTGATTGAGATATTATTAATTGTGATTGTAAATAATCAATACTAGATTGTTTATTATTACATTGATCTTGTAATTCATTTAATTGATTTAATAAATTATTCATTTCATTATTATGTATTATTTTTAATTCATCAATAGTTTTAAATGTATGATTTAATAATAATTCAATGAATAATTTAAACTTTTCTAAATCATTAAGATTATGTAATGGATTCATTGAATCATTATTAATAGGATATAATTGAATTAATTTTTCATTATTTAAATTAAATATATTTAATTTTAATTCTTTAATTTGATTTAATAAACTTTGATAATAATCATGAAAATGATTATTTTCTTCTTTTATATTTTGAAATAAATTTAATTCAGATTTCATAAGATTAATTTGTTTTAATTGTTCAATTTGAATTAATTCAAGATGTTCAATTTTATGTTGATATTCATTTAATTGTATAGTTAATTTAGAATTGATTGTTTTTAAATTGATTAATTCTGAATTTATTGATTCATTATTGAATTGATTATCAATTATTATTGGTGTATTGATTTCTGATTTCATTAAAGCTAATGTTGATTTTAATTCATTAATTTCTTTGTTTAAATGTGTTCTGATATTTTCAGAATCAGCTAATTTTTGATTTAATTCTTCTAGTTGACAAGATAATGATTGGATTTCATTAGATTGTTCATTAGTTTTGTTTATTATTTCACTGGAATGATGAATATAATTTGATTCGGTACAAACTGATAATTTATTAGGAAATTCATTTTGTATACCAGTTTCTTCAGTATTTGCTTTATTGTAAAGTTGTGCTTTTAAACATTGAACTTGTTCTTGTAATGCTGCTTGGGATAGTTTACTATCAGCTAATTCAGAACGTAATTTATTGATATTCTGTTGATCACACTGCAAAAAAAAGAAAAAAACATTGAAAGAATACAGATTTCTAACAAAATATAGTGTATATAATGTCAAATGAATTAAACATGTGTCCATATTGTAAGTTGATCGATAGGATTCAATTAGAGCTAAGGACTAGACAAACATTGACGTTGGTAATAATTACTATTATTACTATTCAATGATTAATCAGTATAAATTGAAATTTATTTACTTCAATAACAAATATTGCGATAGAATTTACAATAAATAAACAATATCAAATACACTAACATACCTGCAATCGTAATGACTTTATAATTTCTTCTTTTTCAAATAAAAGCTGACGGAAATCTCGTTCCAATTCATCTTTGGTTTGTTTATCTAGTTCAAGCTTCTTATACATTTCATCTACAGATTTGGATGTTTTTGTCTGATGTGATGCTAATAACTGTTGTAGATTATTCCTTTCTGATTCCATAACCTTATATGCTTCTACAAGCTGAATAGCATATAAAAAATGTGAATCAAAACAATTGTGAATAAATAAATAAATGTATATTAAGATTCTAAACCAAAAATCGCACATATACATTGTTTAGTTGTTGGGTGATTGGAGGAGGAAGTCGGCAGAAAACCCTGGATTTAGATTTCGTGCTAGTTAATACTGGTCAGCAATAAACCTACGTGGTCCACGATATCTTATCAACCACCTTGACCCCTTTAATATTTCAGCATAGTGGGAGCAATCTTGAGTCACTCAAACTAGTGGCCACATGTGACCTGGCTAACAGAATTTAATCAATACTAAAGGATTAGACAAATATAACATAGAGAACTATGCAGTGATCAATCAACAGTTCATTCATTAGACATTACAACATGCATTATAGGAACCAAACCATCACCTAATTCGATATGCTAAGCTCGTCCATGTAGGAGTAAGTTGAAGAAACGACTACAGAGAATAGTGAGACAGCATTAGTTAGTGAATTTATGAATCGCTTGTTTCAGTTACATTGATGGGTTTAGATTTTATTTGAGGTTTGCACGATAATTCTAGACTATATTTAAAGAAATCGGGTTACTTTACTACATAAAAACACATTCTTCTGGTTAGTTGTCTTATCTTTGAAGTCATTTCGTTCGCTGAGTTTGAGTTAAAACCAGCATGACTAGATTGATGTTGAGTTGTCATATTAAACAGTCTCCTCTTATGTTTAAAGTTGGTGGGACGATCACTATTAATTGTTCGCTGAACTCGGATGCC
Source organism: Schistosoma spindalis (assembly GCA_946903255.1). Lineage (NCBI taxonomy): Eukaryota > Metazoa > Platyhelminthes > Trematoda > Strigeidida > Schistosomatidae > Schistosoma > Schistosoma spindalis. The sequence continues at coordinate 87,167,420 of OX336420.1, forward strand.
AAAAGACTTGAACAAGAGTCTTTTAGCCAAGTAAAATCCACTTACTTGGGCGTCGGAATCACCTGCTAGGATTAGTACATCTGAACGTCTAAGGTTCTGAAGCAGGTCAGAAAGTCTTTCATAAAACTTATTCATAATTTCATCCGGAGGGCGCAGAAAAGGCTACGAAAATGAAACGGGGTGTCCTCAATTCTTGTTAGCCACAGCGTAGTAGGATACTTTTTGAGTGGTCTGGAAAGGTGTGACTACAGCACTCGAAGGACAATCATTTGGGGCCAGTCACACAACTTTTTCGTGGGTAATTTTTTACATTAATGCCCTTACTACCGGCGACGGAAAACTGTAGGGTGAGGTGTGATATTTTAAGTCAGAGCACTTTTTAATCCCCTCTTTTTTGGGAAGAAAGCATCGCAGTAGATGCCAGTTGTCTAAAGAAAACGCTTTACTCCTGTCATACCCCAGCACAATCGACAGTACAACTTTGAATCCAGACCTTAGGTTGACGCTTTTAGTTTTTCCGTTCTCCAACCGACCTGCCTACCACGATAGAGATGCAAGGAACAAGTGTTTCACTCAATATAGCTTTATTGGTTCATCCCAATAAGTAATCATGACCACCACTTCAAGATAGAAACTGGACCTGGGACCCAATTTATCTACAATCTAAACATATAACAGGGTTTGAAATTGAAGTTTAACGTTTAAAAAAGTTGGTCATTTAAGCCATTAGTTCATAACACTATTAAAATAAAGTAGCTAAACTCCTTTTAAAATCAACTAACCTGTTGATATTTAATTTTGTAATTACGTGCCATTTGATAAACACGTTGACAACGTGATTGAATATCAGATGTTTCTGTAGATAACCGAAAAGTTGACGACATAACAGAACCACAATCAGAATCATCTAGTTCACCAAACGGACTAGTACACTTTAACAATTTAACATTATCTGTTTCTTTTGATGTTGGTGATTTGTTTCGAAAGACATTACTATCACTGTTACTCTCAGTGATGTCATTAATGCGCCCATGATCACTTGCAGCTGATGGAGAAGTTGGTTTTAATTGTACGGATGAGGTTCGTCTTTCAAAAGCAATATCAGCATCAGTTCTCTCTGACTCGCCCTATTGTTCATTAATTTAGAATGAGGAGAATAAAAGATGAAATAATTATTATTGTTATCACTCTTAAAATTACCAAGTTTTCATGCAATTTGTTGTCATTATGGTTAGAAAAGCGTTTATTTATGTCCTTAACTCTTATTAGTTATTTAAATTTTAATTGTCCCTTTCGATTAATTATTTTATTATCTGTTATTGAATATCATGTAAATAGTAACTAATTAGTTACTAATTAATCTTTATTATTGCCCTTTTTCGAGGTAGAATACACCTAAAAACGCTAACCCTTTTTGCAATTCTGTGCTTTGTGATTAATAACATTTATAGCTACATTTCAGTTTTCTATTAATTACATTAGATCTGTACCCATGTTAACAACAATCATCAACCCGCAACATATCTCTAATACATGCACTCTTGTTTAAAAGATTGAATAAACATTAATGTCAGTCAGTTACAACGTAGGATCAGGCACATACATGCATCGGTCCAAGTTGCCACACCTCATTAGCACAAGATGAACACCGGATTAATAGAAGCAGTTAACTCAATGGTGTAATATATAAAGGAAAGATTTTATGCAAGGATATAGTTCATAAAGAAAGAATTAGTTCGTAGAAATAAAGATATGAAATAATTTTAATCTCATAGTTTAAGGGAAGACAAAGAATGTATACATCTACGCCATTGTGATCGATTCTGAGCCGTCACATTAATGAACGAAAAGAGAATAATACTGTACAATTTATGGGAATTACTCGATGTTCACTTCAGAAAATTTTACCCATTACCAAAATTAAAAGTGGTTACACAAATACCGATAAGGATTACAATTATCAATAAACGTTTTACGGGTTATTTTCGTGATATTTAGAAAAATTGACTAATACATGTGATTATATATACTGATTGAAATAACTGCTTAAAATTTGTTTTAAAATGGAATTTTGTAGAGATGATGAATGTTAACTAGGAATCATGCATATATACAAACATATATATATATATATATATATATATATATATATATATATATCGATTGTTGCCTTGACACAATTATTATTATTATAAGCTTTATTCAACATTATATTTTTGGTACAATATAGAATTCTCAGCATAAAGTATTTCAACAGGTTTCCTTTTCTTATATCTTGATCGATCCTGACGATAAATATTGAGTGGTGGCCAGTTAGATGTTAGGAGTTCGGTAATCGACATCTGAATAATGTTTATTCCTTTCAATGCATATTGCAAGCCACCATGATGTCGCTGGTTGTACCTTTTTGTAATCCGTACAGCGAAAGGTTGTAAACTTTTTATAAACGCGCCTGAATAGGTTGTGAGCTCAGTAGACATAATAATATGTTAAAACAAACAAGAAAACAGATAACTTGACGAAATATCTAGATGGGAGGAACAGGTAGCCCAGATATTCAAGCAGGCCGCCGGTGTAAACACTAATTTATTATGCACCCTAGATTAATGATATCTTGTTCAAAATCCAAAACGTTTCGCTAATACAATTGAAATGATAGACACGACAAGCAGTTGATTCATTCATTTGAAGCAGAATTTATTGACGGCTTTTCATAAAAATGAAGTCACTTTAAACATTGGGAGGCCACTGGTCCTATGGAAAACGGACTTAATAATCAACTGCTCTTCTTATTAGTAACCTGACCATAAAAGTGACAAAACAAAGAAACTTATTTTTGGAAGATATAACAAACCTGCCATCTAAACCATGCTTGGTGGTTTCATCATACGCGAACAATGATTTGAAGACACTTATTATTATGTTATGTATTGTTTAAACACTTATTACTGTTACTGGTATGGCTGTTATTGTGACTGAGAAATAAGCCGCTATTTTATTCTTGTCTAATGGAAAAAGGCTGAAATGTCTTGACGTAAAGAATGCTAGATGACATATGCACCAAACACTGATTCACAACTAATCAAAATATCTAACATTAAATATCATTTTAAATGTCTGATCATTAAACACATTTCAATGTATTAAACTGTCGGTATATGATATCAATTAGTCAATAATTAAATATGAGTACACAATGTACAAGATCAATAGACTAGGTGCTTTAACTAACACAAATATCTAAATTACTGGGTAGTATGTTTTGTTTTTTCATAATAAATCAAGAATTTGACGTTTTTAGGCGCGTTCCGCTTTTCTAAACCACCTCGAGATGTCGTAGATCGATACAGGGCAGATTATTATAAAGTAAACTCACGTCTTACTAAACAGATAGGCATTACGCCTATGCTGGACATGGTGCAAGTTGAGGAAAGCTGGATAGACTCTTGTATTGATTACAAGATCTCGTCAACAACCGGTCTGCTAAGATGGATTTGACTTTCAAGGTAAGTGAAGCAGCCAGTACATTCAGGATGTTCCACTACCACTTGTTACTAGTAAATAACTTAACTATAAACAGATAATTCGGTTGATAAATGTAGTGATTGAATTCATTTGGTAGTATATTATGCTGTTTACTTTGATACTGTCTGTAAGATTACAAAAATAAACGCGTCAACACTCCAATACTTAAAATTCCCCCAGCTGTACGGAATTTAAACGTAGACTATTAAATGTGTAAATAAATTGTATTAATGTGAGTTGGGGTATGATATGCCTAAAACCTTTTTTTATTCTTTTGCTCCCCGAACCCAATAATGCCAAATCTTAAGGTTATTTTGACACGAAAGGGTGGTTATTTGTACAGAACTAATGTTTACCAATTAAACTCCCTACTGTCAGCATCTGGTAAAAAAAAATATAACCCTTCAAGTTTCAAACAAAACTCACTAGGAACCGTGAATAAGAAACTCGACCATCAGTGCTTCCACAATCTGATCGACAGCTCTGAAAATCAGAAAAACATTAAATGAATCGAGTTGACGGAGTGGTGTAGATTATATATTTTACGTTGATGAAGTATGTGCTGTTAAACAGACAGGCACAACGAAATGGAACTCTGAAAAATGGTACACTGACCAGATTGACTATATTTTGAAACAGCACAGAAACTTATCACGAGATTTTACGTATGCTCGCAAAATACTTATGGACAAAAGGAATGATTTAGAAAATAAGAAATTAAGGATTTAAAGTAGAGAAAAGTTTCATTTATTTATTTGTTTGAACACAAACATTGGAACAAAGGGGAACCATTTACACATGCGCCACAATAACAATGAAGATGTAAAGTGCGTATAATAAAAAGAATAATGAACAGAAATTAATATATGAGAGTGAATAATAATAATAATGGGACAAGCAGTTAAGTTAGGAGAAATACGATCATAAAGAATTCTTTCAGTTATGGAAGTTATGTTCATGTTTATGAAAGTGAAAGTTAGAGCAGGATCGCCACTTTCTTCTGTTTTGATCCACGTCTGACCACGTCTCAAGCCATTGCGTTGTACCATCCTCTAGGAATCCAACCAGGGAGTCATGAAGGACCGACAGAAACGAGTCCTGTACGGCTTTCTTTCATACCACGACACCATGTCGTGCACTGACCACCTCTCTGCTTTTTCCAACCGCTCCCAGAGTTGGCAAATAATGCACGATGTGGAGATCGCTACGGCGACATTGGTAGGACATGTTCGAGCCACCGAAGTCAGTGTCTCAAGATGGTGACACCAACTGAAGTATCGTTGCTGTGATCAAACACAAGTTGCCAAACCTCGGCATCACCAACAAAATGTTTCCACTGGATGTCAGCAATCCTTCTCAGACAACGATGATCAAACACAGAGAATTATCTAATATCCTGTACTTGGAGGCCATTTTTCACAGAGAGCAGAACTGCTTTCACTGACGTATTGTGGATCCGACCTTATGTAGCCAGACTAACATCAAGAAGGGTCCAAAGATGGTCCAGGTTTGCATAAGCTTCTCTGGCTCTCGATATACGTGAATCGATCTCATCACACACCACTACCATCACTTACGCAGTCACCCAGATACAAGAACTCGACTACTTCTAACTGCTCACTACCCAAAGTGAGAGCAGATTCAGAGTTCTGTCAGTCTTGTAAAAGTAATTTGCACTTCGAAGGTGCAAAGCACATTCCATAATTACGGGCAGTGATTGCCAACTGAACAAGTGCACATTGCATGGCTTGTGTATCATCCCATAGTAAAACGATATCCGCATATTCACGTTCAAAAAGTCTTTCTCCAGGCAAAAAAATCTAAACCACTATTACCTGTGTCAGTCAGAGCTGTTTTTAGAACGTTGAAGAAGAATGGTGACACTGGGAAACCCTGACTAATCCCACTGCTTGAATGAAACAATGGAAAGGGGTGGTTGTTTGCCCTCACTTTGTCTGAGGTGTTTGTATACAGGGTTTTCAAGATGTTAATAAACTTTCCAGGAACACCTTTCTTCAATAGACAATCCTAGAGAAAAGTCTTGTTCAACGAATTTCAGGCGGCCCTGATGTTAAGAAACACTACGATTATTGGCCTGTAATAAGAAGGGAAAGAAGATATCTGAGTCAATGCCACAGATTTTAGGCCAAATCGCTCAAAGTTTTCAACTACTAATTATGCGTACCTCGCAGACCTAAACTAGAGCATACTTTTTCTAAACGCTTCAAACCAACAATTAGTGAATGAGGTTCAGTGCAATGGTTTGGTTTAACTACTTTGGAAATTTCTGAGTCAACCCCTATATCAGTTACCATAGAATGTTATGGATAGTGGAAGTTGATTGAATGAAGCTCTCACACACTCAATTAGCATTGTAATCGGTTAACTAAATAATTTACTGCTGATCAATGCTGAAAAATTTGCAGAGACCATGAATTAATGTATGCTCTAATTATATTATTATTATTATTTGAACACATAGATATTGGTACAAAGACGCACCAAATACATATGCGCTACACACATCTCATTTGATTTGTGTGAGGGCTGTGATACTGCCCGGGTGCCCAAACCGAAGCAGATGCTCTAATTACCTGTCTCATAAACTGTATAAAGAGAATTTACTAAAATCTAACATAATAAAAATTACTATGCACATGGATAATACTCAGTATAAATAAGAATTTCATCAACTAAATGGTAAAAGCAAATCAGTCAAAAAAACAGTGGTTGAAGAGATAATGAGAAGTGAAATTGCTTGTGCTAATAATACTTGGGGACTATGGTATGATTTTATTTATTTATTTATTTATTTCAATACACAAATATTGGTACAAGGAGGCACCAAATACATATGCACCACACAAGTCATTTGATTTGTGTGTGGGCTGTGATAATGCCCGGGTGCAAAGACCGAAGCAGGTGGTTTTCTTAGGAGGCCACACCCGGAGCCTTCGACCTAAAGGTCTGATCCACAAGGCAGTGGAACAACGTAAGGAGATGCATCCCATAGTACCCAGTGACCAACAGATGGTTTATACGCCATTTTTTCCCTTGGGATACTGGAGCCAATGTGCATGATTGGTTTGTAATCAGGGTTTTCCAACTCCCCTATGTGGATCTTCCATATCCACCAACCCGGTTCAAGCGCCGGACATTAGCTTTTCCTCCTCTCAAATTCGTACACAACACCCCCGCCACGAGAGGGCAGTTAGTAGGATTCCCCTGGCAGTAGCCATATACGCGTGACCATGTGACAGCATTTCGGGAGAGCGGACTCTCCCCACCCTCGGCCGTACCAGGGCATTTGGAAACCATGGGATAATCAAACTGGGTTAAGCAACACTAATAGTTTAGTAAGAACTGGTGATGTCCCGGTATTAGGGATGTGGGTTATATTTAGGATGTAACAGAGCAGTATGATGAAGCAACAACATTAATAATCAATCACTCAGGTAGCGAACTGCTGAAATCTACTGTCTACAGTATATCAAGGTTTTAAATCATTCTTGAAGAGATCATGCACATCCCACCAATAATTTTCGACCACTTGATAAAATTAATCGAGTAGTTGTCATCCTTAGATTCACTAATGATACGGTCTTTCATGCAAGTAATTCAGCTCGTTTTGACATTCAAAGCTTTAAAAATTTCTAGAAGGTTGACAAATAGAATTCAACACCTCGGCTACATAACGGTTAGATGATTATACGACAATTATGTCCAGCTTACTTATTTAATTACGTGAAGCATCAAGCAATAACTTCGAAGCTGGAAAATCCTTTAAAACACCAAATGTATCAAAAACTATTAGGTAACGAGCTACATGGTAATGATATACGGCAAGACAATTGATGGACGAATCAATGGGATTTAAGGCAGCAAGTTTTAAACTTTGGCAACAAATTCATTCACTCATGAGGTTAAATAGCATCTTGGCATTAAAACTGGTACTAGTTCGTGATAAGAACTCTAACTTGAATTCCTAACCCTTAATCCTAACTTTAGATCCTGATGCTAATTTAAAACCCTCTTTTGACCCCAGAAAGCAGGTGAATTTTTTCAGTCACTTTGGCATCGTTTAGTGGCCATTCATAAATTATCCGTCAGTCAGTTGTAACGTAAAACGTCGTAAGTATATACATCGATCCAATTTGCCACACCATGAATTATAGTCACACCCGATAAACCTAGGTATCAGCAGAACGAAGTAAAGGGGATCATTACAAATCTTCACTACTCTTTCGTCAAAATAAAAATAGCACTCCAGATCATGAACCATTTACTTCGACATCACTTACAAGAACTCTAATTCAATAACCCTAAACATACAGCAACAGAAAAGCGTGTTACACGACATCAAATATATGTGGGACGGATACCATAAGAAAATATTTATATTTTATACAAAAATTATTAAACCAACAGTAATGGAGGGTTATATTAGTATCGATTTGTGAGAAAAAATCATAACGTGTCACTCAATAACTCTTATCAATAAATTAGTAAATAGGCCAACGACATGTGCGATAATCATAAGCGATATGACATTTACCTTGTTTGTTCCTTCCTTCTTGACAAGACCTTTGAGATTATTGAACATCACCAACCGAGTAACGCAATTTACGAAATTGGCAGATTCGAAAACAAATGATTCAAATGGTTGTGAATGTAATAGAATAAGCTTTCGCTTAATAGGCTTCCGTGTCTAGTATCAGGGGATCACCAATACCTTCAGGTAGGAATCTAGGTATGTTAACGATAATAGAGGGAAAAGAAATTGATAAACCATAGTAAGATATTATCCTTAGTCCTTAAAAATAAATCAAGTTTCTACTTAAAGGACTCCTGGGGAGTCGCTTGAACTGGCTCGGCTGGCAGCAAGTTCCAGCATTTGACAACTCTTAAGGAGTAGAAGTTGTGTCTACAGTCCGTTCCGTTATGTTGTGTCTCTAGTTTCTGGGTGTTACCTCTTAGGTGTTTAGGTGTTTAAGTTGATGTCAAGAAGTGTTAAGGATATTGTAAGCCGTTAGAAGGTCACCTCTAAGACGCATATACTCTATTGGGCAAAGCTTAAGCGTTTGGAGGCGCTCTTCATAAGGAAATACTACATTTCCGTATTCTAAATGGGGACGAATAAAACTGTTGAAGATTATGTGAAAAGTTCTTCCGTCAAACTGGCCGAAAATGCGCTCCCAAATTTCCGGTAGTTTGCCTCGGCTTAGGGAGTGTGAGAAAATCATGTTAAGCGGTGTTGTTAGGATTGAAGCTGCTTCCCTCAGTATAGCAGAATGAACCATATCTGGGCCAGGAGAAGTTTCTTTTCTTGGGTGCTGAATTTTCCGGAACACAAAGTCAACGCTCAGGTTCACTTCGGAGAGTCCTGTGCAGTTACAGATAAAGCTTTTATCAGTATAGTTGATGTGGGTCGGTTGAAATGTCCGAGTGTGTTGTTCGGCCAAAAGGCTAGCGGCATCACAGTCGTTATTGGTCGAGCCATTAGGACCTAGCAGTTGGGAAACTCCAGTTTTGGCTTGACTAAGAGGGGCCGCATAATGGATGAAGCATTTCAGATTAGAGACAAATTTATCGATAGGCTTGATTTGGTACTGAAGTCTGTCTTCACTTGGTGCCTTTGTGCATATGCTTCTTATATGTTTGCATTGCCTGTACGCGCTGTTGTTATCAGTTCATTTGTATTCTACACAACAGTGCTTTTTGCGGCTTAGCAAACGAAGAATGAGGTTCTTGGTGAATTTAGGTTGCTTGTAGATTTCGGAGACCGTTTGAAAAACAGACTGCCTTGTAGCACATAAGGTCGTGTACAGTAAGAAATCCTAATAAGCATCCACATCAAGTTGAGGGTGAACTGCCTAATCCACCTGTTGTAGCTTGTTCTGTGAAGCTGACACATTCACCCGTTTGAAATTCCAGCGCTAGTTGCTGGTGAGATTCTTAGCTCAGTTTTGCTAATAAAACTGAAGGCTATGATGGCGTGATCGCCTGTCCCCAGGGGAGCCAGAACTGAGAGGTTGTCAATTGGGACTTCTTCCTTTGTAAATACCAAGTCCAAGTGCTACGGCGTCTGATTATTTCTCCAATGAGTCGCCGACTTCACATTTTCGAATAATCTCAGGTTGAAGAACCTAGTTTCAGTTGAGTTTTCACCTCCAAAATAAGTATGTTCCGCGAAATTGACTTTACGAGGATTGAAGTCCCCTAGGATCAGGATATGAGTGAACCCGAGACGCGTAGAGCGGGACAATCCTTCCAGCATACGATTGTCGTACTCGATATCAGAAATGGGCTTCCTGTAGGCGACCCTAACTAGATACCTCGAGGTTGTGGTCAATTTTACTGGGCACCATACGGATTTATTAAGACTGATAAAATCTTGGTATGTCACTTAATTTACTTCAGACAAGATCGTAAGTACATGGCTACTCCAGCCTCAATTCCTGTTTTTCTGTCGTTGCGAAATAAAGATATCTAGGGTATTGCTGGCTCCTGATCCGTAAACTGAGGAGATATCCAAGTTTCAGACATTCCTATCAGATGAGCATTATTAGCACTGCTAAGACCACGTAGCTCATCCATTTTATTTAGTAGACTCGCGTCGTTCATGTGTAAGCAGTTCATTCGTTCAACTTGAAATGCGTGAGCTTCTTCCTGTTTGTCTGTATGAGCCTTACGTGAATGGACAGGTAGCCTACCTATACAAGGTTTTTCGAGTTGACAGCCCCTGTCATTTACACGTTTTTATGATCAAGACAGTCCGCAAGTGGAATAGTCAGCTCCAACTTTCTTATGTGCCTGATCCTGGCGTCATGTGGCCTATCCGGAAGCATATGGATTCCAGTTGGCAACCAACGTCTGTTGGTACGAAATGCTTTTAGAGTTGCAGGATGAGAAAGTCATATTCATAAGCCGGGGTTTAAAATCTCCGTCCTTCTTGGCTAGTCTCACCACTTATTGACTCAGTGTTTTTAAGCTTCAAGGATTGCTTGATGAATTTCCATCCCCTAATATCAGAGTTTGTGTGACCAGGGTCCGTGTTTTCCGGTACACCTTGCACAATGATATTTCTTTCGCGGAAAAACTTCTCGCGAGATTCCTTAGGGATTTTCCGGATAACATTGCGTTCAGAATACTGTATGTCAGATGGTATCCTTACATTTCCATCTGATGTCATTAAGTGACTAGTTAGTAGGATAAAACGGACATTCTTGGGGGGTAGACTGTGCGGTCAAATCACCACTTGATTTCCCTGCAATACATAGGATATTTAGCTTCTTGGACAGTGACTCCTGGTCCATTTTAATTTTGGTAGCGGGGTTCCAATCACCCACAAAGTTTTTGGGAACCACCATTTAGGGACCCAATGCTGGGAGACCCAAGTCTGCCCGGGTAGTCTATTGCCGTCGACGCTATGATAGTTCTGAGTCCAGCACCTTACTGCAAATACCTTTTATAGTGGACATAACGCTAAATAAAGTTATCTCTGAATTACGCTTGTCCTAGCTTCAGAACCAGTCATTAAGGTCATCAGGGCACATTCCAAGTGAACATATATCATATAGAAATAGAAGACATAGTATTTTATCAATGCTATAGAAAATTTAAATTTTGGTGTCGTTACACTCCAAGAAGACATATCTAGGGAACAGTATTGCAATACCAGAAAACGTCCCCTCAACGCCAATAAATCCATAATGTTGATGTTACCACACAGTATCGAAGACTTTTTATTGTCTATAAATAACGTTTACCCGAGAAAAACGTCTGGGTTATATCTCGTGCTTTAAGAAGGATATTGATGTCCTGGAACGTGTTCAAAGAAGGGAAACTATGAAATTGCCTAGATCAAATGAGCCTAATCAGCTCCCATAAAAGTTCTTGACTTCCAGTCAAGTTCACTTTGTTACTAAATAATACTTGAGTATACATGTGTTTAAAAAATAACGTGGAGGAATCTGTACAAACTCCGGGCAGGCTTTCCGTGGTCAGAATCACGAAACTATGGAACTCATTACCAGAGGCGATGATAAGGGCACCTTCTGTCAGTCCTTTCAGAAAATACTCTACATGTGCCACAATTAATGAGGGAATTACGCCAAATGTTGTCGCCTTATCACTTCTGTTTTTGGCTGATTTCGTAAGGTCCTTCAGTTTTCAGAAGGAAAATAAAGAGTTTGTCAATCGCCAACGTAGGTAATCTGTGTGAATGGTTGAGATAAACTGTAATTGTTCGGGAATGATGTAACATCTTAGCGAACATGGAAATCACAACTCGCGGTTAATTGGTAACATTTACTGCCCTTCCTTCATATCCGGGTACTTTGGCTACTTTGATGACCATACAGAACAAACAAGACGTTTTGGAAGAACTGTACTAGTTAGAATAGATTAGAGAGACTGAGTGAGATCACTGCCGCATGTGCCTGTCCCTGACATGCTGTTGATTGATAAGTGTTAGTTGTCCTTGACTTTGATGAGGACCGATAAACAGTTCAACAACCAGAAACCTGCCTTCTGGATAAATTGGTTAGGGACCAGTGACGTTTCACTGGCCCTACAAAATTAATCACAGATTATTGTTTCCAAGGTCGTTCCCCTTATACCCAGATACGGATTCGAAGGGACAAACCGTTCTGTGATTTTGCTAAGTTAGATTAAAATGAAAGTTAAAATCACAATAGCTTGCAAGTCAGACATCTAACTGTGCAACCCGAGACCGACATTTTTACCCCGAAACAATCAATGAGTGACACCTCATTAGATGTTGGTGGCCATGTTGCTACAGCGGCAACTGGTGATCCAGATAAAACAATTACTGTCCCGAGCAGTTGTGATGTAGATGCTACGGCTGATGGAATATGGATGACGCGGAAACGCAGAAGAGTAGTAAAGACAGTTAAAAATAATGACCGTTTACTTGATAAGTCTTTGGTAGACTCTCAGACCACCCCGCCAAAGTCCCAAAGTAAAGCCTCGTCAAACATTGTTGTGAGTCACTCGCTCGACTCCAATGACTCTGTTACAATAAAAACTAATTGTAAGATACCAGTAGCTAATATACAGGATGTAAGGTCACGATCGATAGCTGTAAACACGATTCCAAAAGAAGCTAAACCACTCCCTAGCTTAATTATTTGGAATCTAGAGGAGTCCATAGACAACAACTCTGCTAAGAGACAAACACATGATCTGAAGTTAGTAGGATCCGTGGTAAGAAACTTACTACCTGAAGAAGTTTCAGGACTACATATCACGAAAGTGATACGACTCGGTAAATGGGTTGGAGGCGAGACCCAACCAAGAAGGATCTTGAAGCTGGTTCTAGGGGGTTTTGAAAAAAGAGATATGTTATTGAAAAACGCACAAAAAATTCGTGATTCAAATATTCGTATCCGACCAGATTGGCCGCTTGAGGATCGGATCAAGTGGAAGGATGCTCTTACGGAGTTGAGAACTCGCAAGTTAAATGGTGAAACTAACCTTATCATTAAGGGTTTTCGGGTAGTCAGGTCTTGGAAGCCAATGCTTCCGAGGCATGTATGGGTAGAACGAATGATTACCGAAACACCTAAAGTGTGTGCTACACGAACGCCCGTAGTCTTAGGAATAAAACGTCCGAGCTAAGTCTGATTGTGGATGAATTAAGTCCCGATATAATTGTCATTACAGAAACTTGGTTCACCGTATATATATAGAATGTTCTCCCATCATTGCAGGATCTATCTGTATTAGAAGTGATAGAGTTTTAAGTCGCAAGGGGGGAGGCATAATGTTATACATTAGGGATCACTTTCGTATTCAATCAATCATATCGTGGGCTCATGTTAGTGGTACATGTGAGGTAGCATGTTGTAAGATTAAATCTAGAAATGGGTTAGTGACTATAGGGGGAATATACCGTAGTCCGTGTTATCTTGCTGATGACTTTATCCTAAGACACATCTGTTCTTGGAGTATGGCAGAATGTTGCCTCATCATTGGGGACTTCAACGCGCCGCACATAAACTGGATGGAGCTTACAGCTCCAGGTGAAGGTTTCGATAACGAACTTTTATCAACAGTTATTCAGTGTGCACTTGTCCAATGTATCACTAAACCGACACATATCGATTTGAAACGTCATCCGTTACTGCTGGACCTCGCCCTCACCCACCACTGTGAGGATGTCTTTGATATTCAGCACCTTCCTCCACTAGTGAACAGTGATCACGTTGTACTTCACTTTAAGTTTAGGACACATGGTATACGATTTGTATCTGCTCCACCCCGTCACAATATCTGGTGGGCTAATATTCCGACAATCAGAGATTGTGCTATCTCGACTGATTGGTCGGTTGACGCAGATCGATGAATGGAATAAGTTTAAGGCTACATTCGAGTCCGTAACGTCGCCGTTTATCCCATGGTTAACACGTAAGCTATCGCATTGCCCTCCATGGATTAATAAGGAAACCCGTAAGCTGTTGAAGCGTAGGAAACACTTCTGGGACTTATTCTTGTTGACAGGTCATGCATCCTTTAAGCGTGAGTACCAAAAACTCCGGAATATTTGTAAGAAAACAATAGCTAAATCCCGTACTACTTACGAAAGACAGTTGGTATATGATAGCCGTACTTGTCCAAAACAATTGTTTCCGTATGTTAAACGGCGAATAAAACGTAGTGATAGTATTCCCCCATAATTGTTACACGATAATTCAGATTTACTAGCTGAATCAGATCGAGCCAAAGCTGAGACATTTTCAAACTATTTTAGCGAAGTCTACTCCCCGTTTATTGTAAAAAATACTTGTCCCAATCACACCGAGATACCAGCCATTGAATCTGTACAGGTGACTGAGGAAACTGTCCTTCCGTTAATAATTAACCTCAAACCTGGTAAGATACCGGGTCTTGACGGGTTACATTCACGGCTGCTATAATCTCTTGCGGATATTATTTCAAAACCGCTCGCGACACTCTTCAACATGTCTCTTTCACTCGCTCAACTCATCTGACTGGCATTGTCGTTAAGTTACTTGAAAAGATAGTTCGGGTTAGGTTGCTAAGCCACATAGATTCACACAATCTGTTAGCTCCTGAGCAACATGGGTTTCGTGACAAGCGTTCATGCTTGACTAACTTACTTATTGCGAGAGAGGATTGGACAGCAGCCTTAGATGAAGGTCTATCTGTCGATGTTATATTCATACATTTTAGCAAAGCATTTGACAAGGCTTCACACTTAGGTCCTATGCAGAAGCTCACAAGCTTCGGAATAATAGGCACTGTACAGGAGTGGATAGTAAACTTCTTATGTGACCGCAGACAGAGAGTGAGGGTCGATGGGACGCTATCCGATTGTGTGCCGATCAAAAGTGGTGTACCCCAAGGCACCATCTTAGGCCCTCTGTTTTCCCTTCTCTACGTAAATGAATTACCGCTGTTGCTTAGGTCGTCGACATTATTACTTGAGGATGATGTCAAAATCTGGAGAACAATAAGAAGTGAGGTTGATCATCTGGATCTCCAAGCTGACTTAGATGATTTAGTTAGATGGGCTCCAGATTGGGGTTTAAAAATCAATTCTAGGAAGAGTGTGCTAATGCACATCGGTCACGGCAATAGTTACCATTATACTATTGATGGTAAACCTCTTCCATGCGTTCAAGAACATAAAGACTTAGGAGTAATGATAAGTCATGACCTAAAAACAACTACGCATTGCAACGCAGCAGCTGTCAAAGGTTTTCGTGAGTTGTGGTCACTTCGCCGAGCGTTCAGATCCTTTGACGAGGAAATGTTTCGAATTTTATATCCCACCTATGTAAGACCACATTTAGAGTACTGTATCCAAGCAGCTAGCCTATGTCTGATAAAGGATACTACCTCACTTGAGCGTGTCCAGTGTGTGGGAACGAAATTAGTGAAGGGTCTTTCTAAAATCCCTTACGATGAGCGTTTAAAACGCTCAAACCTTTTCCCCTTGTCGTATCGTAGGACTCGAGGTGACCTTATACTGACATTTCATATCTTTAATTATGATTTGGGTGTTAATATGTCTTATCTTTTTGCTCCCTCCAGCACTAATAATCTCCGACGTCATAGCAAGAAGGTTCATAAACCACGATCTAATAAACTCAAGGTGGGGTTCCGTTTTTCTCATTAAGTAGTCAATGATTGGAACGCTTGTCCGAACAAGCGGTATCAGCCCCATCAGTGAATATTTTCAAGGAGAAACTGGACATTCACTGGAAGGCAACCTGTAAGGATTAACACAGGTTCACTAACCTACTATCCTTATTACTGAAGACTGAAGACAGACTGATTAAATTGGATATTGGAAGTTCGCTTATTCTATGAACGGTCTGCTTCAAATATGTGCGGTTCGTGCAGATGTGTTGGGCTCGTGCGTCAACTGAAAGCTTCTTGTAAAGCAAATTTTTGTGGACTCTCAGACCAAACAAACAGCTAGTTATTCCCCATTTTTTTCACTTGGTTTGTAAAGTTACTTAATAACCGTGTCGTGCCTCATGATTACAGATGCTATACTCATGAGTTGTAGACAGCGATATATCACTGTTTATTGCAATAAATAGACAATCCAGTGTCTTGAACTTCCAATACTGTTTGAGGACTTATTTCAATACTTAGCTCTGAATTAAAATCAATATGTTCCAAGCATGATCCAGTGACCCAATATATTTTTATAATAATCCAACAACTTATTAAAGCAACTAGTCCACTATGTTTTAGTACATCATCATAAAAGTTATGTGATTAGATTTTGTCGTATATTTTGGCAATCACCTCTAATAGGAATGTAACACTACTGATCAGTAGTGTTTCCCCAAAGTTGGGAGCTTGAGGAGTTCATGTAGGTCCCTTGTTGCTAAGACTTGGGCATAAATTTCACCTTTCTATACTGATCAACAGGCAAATAATAACAGTGTATTGCTCAATTTCATATTTATGAGGTCCAAAAAGTATATGGGTCGTGAGTTATGAGTTGCCTTACTTTGATTTCTACAGTCAACATATTTGGTGTTACATAGCTGCTACTTTGTATGGTTACCTTATCCCTATTTGTCTGAAACAAAGTACACTATACTGCATATACACAATATAATTGCTTTGTAAGGACAAATACTGTCGACCATGTATCACGGTTCGTCCCTATCTACTTTTCTTTGTTGCTTTTTTTATTAATTCAAGAGAATTTTCGGCCGAACTGTGCAGAACAAAATATGGTGTAAATATATTCATCCAGCCTATGCTATATCAACCTCATACATGTATTTTGGATTAAAAACCAACCACTTATAATGGTATGATGACCTTATAAGTATGGTTCGCGCTGTCGAGCTCACTGTTGTCACAAATCTTACTCTTAAATTCAAGTATTGACTTGTTGGGATGCAATGAAAAGCATTGGGGGAGATATGAGGCCTAGTATAGTGCCTTAGTCCAAGTTTTTATACTTTGCATCGTTATAGAAGGACTTTCCAAAAGTGATTAATGGACTGACGAAATGTAGGGTAAATACAGATTCATTTCTTATTCTTTCAAATTTCGAACAATTTATCAGTGTTGTAATGGTTAAAGCACTTGGGTTTTGGAAAGTAGTTCACAAGTTCTAACTCTACTTCTCACTGGGCAGCCAGGTGGTTTCATTTAACCTTACACAAAACAGTGTACCTCAAAGTCGGTTATAAACCCTCATTTAGCCCTAGTAGGTAAGTAGACACTCTCAAGGTCACTTTAGCGTCGCTCCAAGATCGTCCATAAATTATAGTCTCACCGAAAAACCCCCTATGGTATGGTCACCCTCCTGATTATGAACAACTACTTACACTTAATTGTTTTATTACTGATTGGTCGCGAGTTTTATGTTCACTGTTGTATTGCCCTAATTTTAATTTGCTTTTGTGTACAAAAGGTTCACTATTCTCATCACGTTTAACGTCACTTTTGGGTGATAGTTATGGACGTCAGTGCCGATAAATCACCATTAATTCAGTCTGAAGAGACTTCAAACAAATCCAGTTTTCCTTCTATTACAGTTGTCAAACCAAAACATCCAAGACGCTATAAACTTTTACCAAAAGATAAACTCCGTTTCCCTAAAAATGATACTTCAAATCAATTTTGGCGTATAAATGACTATACAAAACATATGCCTCTTATCAATGTAAATTGTGATGACGATAGGTTCGTTTTTTCATTATCCTTATTAATTGTTCATTTATAATAGTAGGTACCACATAACCCGTTCATTTACATAAACAATGTATATTAGACTTGGTGTCCTGTACGTTTAGTAGCAGTGTACAACTCCATCTTTATAGATCTCTAGACAGTAATTCCGTGGAGTTAGGAACATAGATTTTGTTTTATATGAATTCACTTTCCGTGCCTAGATAATTTCACATGAATAATCTGTTAGACGACACTTCATTAAATATTTTTCAATGTGATCACTCAAATCACTAATGCTGTGTGTAGAAAGTGGAAACTTTGTTAATGGAAGTTTTCGAAAGACCATTATCAACCCATGTTATACACGTTTAAACACCAATCATTAAAACCTCAGTTCTGGTATGTTTTAACGGTTAGCTGATGTATTTCACTTGACAATGGTGGCTCACAACCGGGTTCAAGTACTTTCGTTTGGCCAGTAATGTTTTTTTTTAAAAACTGCTAAGTTTATTTGTCTGGTAGAATCGGTATTGGTTGGTTGCACAGATAGACGTCTATTAATCCATATTATTAACGGTTTGATAAATGCTAGTTAACGTGACCTACACTAAGTATCTTGGCACAATAGCAACACACAACTTGTACGATTTCGGGTTTCTATTGTTCGATACGGGATTTTTTGCTGTTCCTTGCTTCACTGACAGTTCAACTATTCTGATTAACCTATCAGAAAATAAATTACCAATCAATAAGATAATTTAAATGGCGTTGCCAAGAATTAAAGCATAGTCTAACCTTCACACTTATTTTAGCAATGTCCAGTCCATAAAATTCACTTGTTTACATTTATATACCTGAGGTCAATAGATTACAGCGTTACAATTAGCCTTTTATGTAACACCTTTACTTATATATTGTAATGATTTTTATGAAGAATTATTTTGAGTTTTTCGTGGGAACGTTTCAATTGTTGAACTGATGAACAGAATGGTGATCGATAGAAAAGGAATATACAATATGGCCCCAAATGCCCTGGTACGATCGAGAGTGGGGAGAGTCCGCTTACCCTCTCAAAATGCTCTTACATGGCCACATGTATACAGCCTTTGCCAGAGAAGTCCTACTCACTGCCTTCTCGTGGCGGGAGTGTTGTTTACGAAAGTGAGAGGACAAAAAGCGAATGTCCGGCGCTTGAGCCGGGTTGGTGGACATGGAGAGTCCACCTAGGGGATTTGGAAAACCCTGATCTAAAACCAATAGTGCACATGGGTTCCAGTATTCTCCTGAAGGAATAAACGGCGTATGAACCAATCGTTGGTCACCGGCTACCATAGGACTGCATCTCCTGATGTTGCTCCACTGCCTCGTGGTTCAGATTTTTAGGTTGAAGTCTCCGGATGTGCCCCCTAAGAAAACCACCTGCTTTGGTTTGGGCACCCAGGAAGTATCACAGCGCTCACACAACTCAAATGAGATTTGTTTGGTGCATATGTATTTTATGCCTTCTCGTACCAATATCTATGTGTTAAAATAAATAAAAGATAAACAATGTAGCCGACTGATAATTATCCATGAGACAATTATTAATGCAAGCGAAAGTAAATAATGTGAAGCGATAACACAACTGAGCAACAAACAGCTTTTAACATAACCTATTTGCTTAACATAAAAATAAACATGATTAAATGTCATCTTCAAATCTAAAGGATTGTTTAATGCAGATTTCATAGATCGCTCACTCCCTAATTAGGTATCTACATATATGTAATATCATTATCATGTTTTTTCTGTGTTTTTTTTTACAGTGAAGAGTTTGACGGCGCATTGTTCCAAAAAGTTGCCAATAAAGGCTTGTGTGATTATTTAAAAAATGATCGACTAATTCATAATCGATCAAATTTAACAAATACCGATAACTATGATGATTGGGATTTGCATCTTTCAACACCTGTTCAACGCAGAACACAAATTTGTTGTCCATTCAGTTGTACATTATCATGAATTTTAGAAGATAATGCTTTGAAGATTTCTATCTCTCTAATTTATTAGTTCTTATTATTTTGTGTTAATAATAATAATAATAATGCATTTTTAAGTGAGTATTTTCTTGCATATATAGGATTAATTTTAGATTCGTTTGTAACTTTTCCATTGTGTATTTTCATTGTTCTCATGTTTAACTTTTTTTTTCGCGTTCTCTATTTTCAACTGCTTTAATGCTTTAATACTTTTTATCGGTCTTAACATTTTTTTTTAAAAATATTAATCAACTAACACTGATAATATATGAAATTATAGAGAATTAATGTCGTATCATTTGTGTTCATTGCATAATTAACTTATAGAATAAAATTAACGATATTTTATACTTAACAATGTTTTATGATTAGTGTAATTCAATTATTTTTGTCTTTGATAATCACAACTAGTAAGTAGCTATAGTTAATAAAGGCATAAAAGATTAGAAATGACGATGGTAGGTAACACTAGGCAGCTGTTTAAAATTATCAAAAGAAACCTAATGTAGGAAGTCATGAAAAGATTCTGCCGTGGCACGACTGACGGTGAGTAGAGTCAGCTTTTCCTCTTCAAATTCTCTCATATGATCACGCGTATACAACAACTGCCAGAGAAGTCCTACTCACTGCCTTTTCGTGGCGGGGGTCAGTTAGTCAGCTGCAACGGAGGACCAGGCACATATATGCATCGGTCCAAGTTGCCATACCGCATTAGCACAACAAGATGAACACCGAATTCATAAAAGTAGTTAATTCAGTTGTGGTAATATATAGAAGAAAGATTGCATATAAGGAGATAGTACAGGAATAAAGAATTAGTTCGTAGAGAGAAAGATATGAAGCGAAGCCAGCTTGATTCTGTCGTGTTTGCAGTTCACTATGTTAGTTAAACTAACCCCTCTATGGTTGTCGCAGGATGATTTTGACCCTTTCTTATATATTGGGACGATAAGTGATTGTGAACAGTCAGAGGGGATTACGTCCAACTCCCAGATTTTAGCTAAAATATTCGTGGCGGGGGTGTTTATGATATTGAGGGGACAAAAAGCGAGTGTCCGGATCTTTAGTCAGGTTGGTGGATATGGAGGGTCCGTTTAGGAGATTTGGAAAACCCTGACTCCAAACCAGTGGTGCACATTGGCTCCAGTATCCTGAGGGAACAAAAGGAGTAAGAACCAATTATTGGTCAGCGGCTACCATGGAACTGTATTCCCTTACGTTGTTGCACTGCCTTGTGGATCAAACCTTCAGGTCGAAGGCTCCAGGTGTGGCCTCTTAAGAAAACTACCTGCTTCGATTTGGGCACCCGGGCAGTATCTCAGTCCTCACACAAATTGAATGGTTTATGTGGCGTATATCTATTTGATGCCTTCTTGCAACAATGTGTGTTTAAATAGGTAAATAAAAATCATTTTATCGATGATGGTCTGGGGAACCCCTTAAGAAGCTGTTTAACTGACCTCCCGTTAACCTTTAATTCTCTTCCCGTAACCTAAAGGTGATATCAACAATTGGCTATAACAAAGTTGTGACATGATAGAGAAGCAATATTTGATGGGTTAATTCTCAAGGTCTGTTTACATGATGACAGCATTATCAATATCCTTGACGGAGATATTAAGTAAAGCCTGGAAGTTGAACGTAGTTTTGTCTGTCTAGTTGCGATCATTGTTCATTACAGTTTACAAGACACGTCAGATATCTTCTTGTAGTTACCGCCGTTGGACTAACTGGGCTAATACAATTTGTAAAATATTAGCTTTTGTACCCAGTTGATACCACTTAGCTTTTACATGTCAATGGCCAAATATACTAGACATATCCCTCTTCCGTATTGCCTAATGGTTGTGAAACTTGACTTGTGAACGTTGAGGATATACATAAATTGGTAGCATTCTATTTTCGGTGTCTTCAAAGCATCACTCGTGTTTGATGAAGACGTTGGGTAAGTGCCTTTGAAGTTAGGATAAGGTATATAGTTTTTCAGACTATAAACCTTCATTGACTATTTTCTGCATGTGAGAGGGTCAAGTATAGTCTATAAATTCATTAAGCATAAGATCTTGTTGAGGTCCACGAGATCATCACAGTTTGTATAATTGAGAAAGTTATATCACACCTCTCTCAAAGTCATTTTCAGTGGACCAAATATGCTTATTTGATACACAAATAAGGAAGTGTAATTGTAAGGAGATGGATAGAGAAATATAGTGAATAGGAGTAGTATATAATTAAAGGAACAGATCAGTTCAAATACAACCAGAAAGAATCCTTTTAGTTGAGTGAATTGCTTTCACTTTTATGAGGAATGTAAAGAAAAATTACGGTAGGGTCGCCATTGGCTTCTGTTCTGAGTCATATCTGATAACGTCTCAAGCTACTGAGTTGCTCTACCTCTCGAACCCCAACCAAGATGTTATAAAGGACCGTTAGATGCCGGTCTAACACAACTTTCATACCACGACCTCATATCATAGACTGATTACCTCATCACTTCTCCCAACTAATCCCAGCTTTGACAATTAATTCCCGACGTAGAAGTCTCTGGGATGACACTTGTAGTATATGTCTAAGCCATGGAATCAGGTGTTTCAAGATGGTGACATTGAGTAATTCATTGTCACTGTGCTTGAACACATTACTAATATGTCAAAGACCACCAGCAATTCTTCTAGGACACCGATGATCGAACACAGAGTCCTCGAACGTTCTCAGCTCGTAGAAGCCAGACTTTTTAAGCATATGCTAGAACTCCCCTCACCAATGCAAGACTAACATCAAAAAAGAGCTAAAGATGGCTCAGCTTGGCGTTGAGTACCATAGATTTTCTCAGGATTATTTCGAACTGTTTGCTTCTCGGGTTTAATCATTCTTTCTGATTTATATATTCTCCGTGTTCTTGTTTCTTTTATAAACATTAATTTTATCATTTAAACTCAACTGTATTCCAATCTGTCAATATTTTATTTCATTCACTGAGCCGATATAAATTTTAACAACTTGATGCATATATTTGACTAGTAGTTACTTTATCTATTGCTAACTACATCATTCAATCAGTCAATATCCGATTATGGATGTAAATTCATCGTATTTACGTAATAATTGAGTCGAATTCCAGTTCAACCTGTTATTATAAGAAACTTTTAGATAATATGATATGTAATTTCAAGAACAGATAAAGGTATCCACAACAAGGTTGTACTTGACAGTTCCAAATCAGTTAAGCATTGGGTAGAGAGTTACCAATAAATATATCTTTTGTTATATCCTAATGAGTAGAAAAATTGTATTTCTGACATTTCGTAACTTAATGTAAGTACTGTTTAGATTTGTGTTAATTTAATGTCGGTTATTCATTTACTCTAAAGAAGTCACTTATATTAAGTCACGAAACGTCACAAATACAATTTTTCTATTCATTGGAATACAACAAAAATATATTTCTTATTAACAGATAAAGGTCTCTTAATCAAACTTATTGGTTAACTTCTATCGAATACTTGTGATCTTTATTCTCATACATCGATCCGGATATACTTAGTCTTATAGATGAAGAATAAAGTTCAATACCTTCGACACTGTGAAGCTTTGAACATTCAAAAGTACATTGTTATAGACAAGTTATAAAGGTTTGCAGTTAGAGAATCTGAGATGCGTTTTTGTGTATTTAAAACACTACTCATAAGTAGCTCATATGGTCTGGATAAATTTCATCGAAGTATACCTGTTAAATCTAGAAAATTATCATTGAACATAACGCCTTAATTAAACGATACATCATGGATATTTTATTGCCACTAGTTCAAATGGATTTTTGTTAAGACTGAGTAGTTAAGTAAAAGTGTGGAACTTTTAAATCTGGTGATCCGGTATACATAGATCCCTTTTATGTATTGATTATATACAGTCCGTAAATTATAGTGAATTAATAATAAACCTGTTACTTAGCTTTGTATATATTAAAATTCGTAGTGCATAAATACTCTTGCTTTGTATGCATATAATCATGTTTACTAGTCTGAATAATACGGAATAATGTAAGGTGTTTTCCTGATCTTTCGAGTATTCCGATTAGTAGTTTAGAGAATAAGTTAAGGTTCTGTATGATCAAGTCGATCCTTTAGCATATACAATAGCCACGTTAGCAGACTTATTCTTAACGGGCATAAGCGAAATAAATTCACAACAATAATAATTGATCATATTATTATTATTATTATTATTATTATTATTATTATTATTATTGGTTTTATTCAATGTTATATTTTTGGTACAATATAGAATTCTCAGCACAAAGTATCTCAACAAGTTTCGCTTTCTTATTTCTTGATCGACCATTGAGATGAATATTGAATGGTCGCCAGTTAGATGTTCGCAGTACAGGAATCCACATCTTATTAATGTATATTGTTTTCGATGCATATTGTCAGCAACCACAATGTCTCTGATTGGGCTGTTTTGTAACTTGTACTTACTAGTAACTAATTATCTTGTTATCTATTCTTTAGTGCTGACTGAAGCCTAGTCATCAACAGTAAGTTGTTTTTTTTGTTAACCATAGTCAACGTATAATCCTTTACTACATTATTACTGTAGTGAAAAAGAACACGAGTGGAGACAACCGAATGATAAGCATAGAATTAAAAAAGCAATATCAAATACAGTGGAAATCTGAACATGGAAAATAAAGTCTGAAAGAAAGAAATAAGAATGTGGGATGTAGAACGTGAAATAACACCAAACATTATAGTTAGGGTAAGGCATAAGGTGATAGCCACTGATTCACTAAGATCTATGTTTGAACATGTCACCCAATATGTTCAAAAACAGGTTTCAGCTATCGTGTAAGCTTCACATTCAGATGTGTCTCAGACGGTTAATCAAGTATTTCATGGGTTGATGTCATATCATGTACTCCAGAGCCCCTAGTTTTCTTTCAGCTTAGAATTATAGGTCTGGGTAGATAGTGTAGTGAACGACAACACAAGTGGGGCAATCGAATGTATTTAAATATCAAATTACAGAACGTCTTGGTAAAATCTGAGAATCATACAATAGATTTTTCATTTGCTAAATGTCAATCAATTGTCTCAGACTTCATTGTTCTCTTGTTTCCACACCAATCATTCTCTGTTCCCGTTCTCTTTCCTTCAATCTTTTTAACCTTCCGCCTCTAGGCATTTCATTTTCGATTGATGATACGTACTACTTATATCTAGCGACATCAATAGAACATACCACAGCAGTATGTAGGTATCCGTAACACATGTACCGACCAAATTATTTGATTAAGGTATGTAGATTTATCATTTGGCTTGCAAATTTTACCAAAATCTGTATGGCTAACCTCAGCATTACTTACTTGATGATCCTACTATGTTTAGCTCATCCTTCAACGAACTAATCCTTATAGCTTGTGTGTATCTTTCACTTGGACGACCGTAATACAATAATAGGGGTACATATTTTGTAATATATTCCACATTTGTTTTGACAGACAGAAACTGCACCTGAACCATAAGTGTATTGTATTTTTTAGTGAGAAGTCCTGGTTTATTCACTTCAATCTGAACATCACTTAACATGATTTATTCTTATAGTCAGTAATTAAAACATCTAACAACATGAATTTTACCTAATGAGTAGTACATATTTTTGTTGATAATGATAACACTATTAGCAAATAAATTTTTTCCATGAATTTAGATGAAAAAACTAAACATTTTTATGACATTATATGCAAAGATGGATAGTGGCTAGCAGTGGAATACACAACGCGCGTTTCGTCTTATTTGAGACTCGTCATCTGGATGTACCTGCTTCTCAGAGTTGATGTTTACTCCAAAACTAAAACCGAGTATCGTTTGCTTCAAACGCCATCACGCTATCCACTTAGCTACTGAGTCCAACAGTAAACATCAACTCTGAGAAGCAAGTACATTCATTTGACAAGTCTTAAATAGACTTAAACGTTCTTACTAGATTACACTGCTAGCCACTATCCATCTTTGCATATAATGTAAATGTGAATTAAGCTTATATTGAGGAAATACGCACAGGATGCACATATATTAATAAGAAACTGATCAATTACAGTCCTAAAACATCAATGGGAAGATTCAAACAAACAATACCAAGTGAATTTTCTATAACATATTTCACCTTTACATTGTTTTAAGAAAGATAAAAAGAACAATCGGCTTTATATAACTAAGTATAAACTTATATTTATTTGATATTATGTATAAATTATATGTACAACAACGGGCAATTAAACTAGCTAAAAAATAATACAGCTAGCCTATGTGAAATGAATTAACAAATGGTAATAATAATAATATTATTATTATCATTATAGAAAATTGATAAAATATTGATTTCCACGTAGTTTGGATATTTTCATTATTATCAATAGTGTTAACTTTTGATTTTTCAACTTGATTTAATATGGGAAAGTAATTAGAAGTAGAGTAAAGGATCAATTAAGGAAGAAGGTGGGAGGCAGTAGAAGAAAGATTATTCATTTAAAAAAAAAGAAAGAAATAAAACAATACAATACAGGGAATTGAATGAATTCTAATGCCTATCACAAATTATCGTTTTAATTGTCCAAATAATACTCCTTGATATAATATATTCCCCATTTCCATTGTAACAACAATAGCATTCTGTGGTAGTCCCATTGGAGCACCTAATGTTAGAGTTAAGAAAAAATAAGTGATAAAATATATACTATTGAATAATTTTTAAGTAGAAAATATTTATTGTTAAATAAATCATCTTCCCTGAAAAGCATAAGTAGGGTAATCACCCAACAGAATAGACTGTATGATATTAGATGTTCATCACAACTATTCACTGCTTTATATCATACTGAAAGCAAAATTATTCAAGTTTTTATCATCCTGGTTTCAAAATGAACAAATTGTTCTTTTACATCATAGGCAACCGAACTTTGATAATTTAATATGAAAATATTACATAACAATCATAAATTATACTAATAAATCATGGCTAGCCACTTTTAAAAAAAAACGTTTAACCAAAACAATTAACTAATTCTCAACTGGAATTTAAATTCTCACTAATTTAACTATTGAATCAAATGTGTAGGCATTATAAATACCATTTGTTTTTATCATTATTCATTTATTCAATTTATTCAGTTAGAATAAATAAAATAGTTTTTATTTATTTTGTTTGTACATGGGAACAAATCTACTCAGTAGTTGAATTCATGAGTTAATTGAAGCTAGACTACCATGAAAAATCTAGAAGCACTAGATGGAAGTTTCGTTCTAGTATGTGACTCCTCAACAGCGTGCATCCACGATCCCGCCTAGCGAGCGCTTAACCATTAGACCACTAAGCCGCCATCCAACGGTATTAATGTTTAACCTTAATCAATCCATACATAAAACTTCTCTGATTATAATTATCATATGCTCACTAATGGCGTACTCCAAGAGGTATTTCCTGGAGTTCTAGTGAGAAGTAATGACTAGTGGTGATCGACCGGGTTTATTGTGAAATAGTAACTCACTGAAGACAATGGTAGATGATGGAGGAATTTTGTGGATTAATTGAAGTTAGATATTAACACCGTTGGATGCCAACCGGTTCAATAGTCTAAAGATTAAGCATTCACGTGTGAAACTGACAAGTCTTGAGTTTGAATCTCTTCAGGCGGAATCGTGAATGAGCACTGCTTAGCAGCGTCATACTAAGATCGAAGGTCCCTGGTTCGAGTCCCGTGTAAAAGGATCGTGGATGCGCACTGTTGAAGAGTTTCACAATAGGACAAAACAGCCATCTAATACTTCTAAGTTTTCTATGGTGGTCTAACTTCAATTAACTTATGAATTCAACTATTAAAATTACGATATTATCCACACACACAAAAAAAAACACACAACCCTTCTCTGGTTTAGAATCCATTTGTTAAACAAATTTCTTGTTTATTTATTTGTTTTGTTATATCAATTGGTTATCATGTTTTTCAAGCGTAGATATTAATTATATTGTAGATTATAAATGGACAATGTTTCAAAACACAACTTTTCCAATAACATATCTATCTATCTATCTATTCATTAACAAACATCTTTCAAGTTATTTATCCTAATAGATAATTGTATTTATCCATGTATACTTATTGTTTCATGTAAATGAATAATCATGATTAACAATACACGATTCACTATTATAAGTTGTTTATTTTCATTAACTGATATTTATTATTTTTCTTTGTTCCGTTTAAAATTGTAAACAAAAAGAAAAAAAAATACAAAAAAACTTTTTTTTTTCAGTTTGTATTTCTTTTTTTGTTTGTATTTGTATTTTGATTTTTCCGCTCTTTTTCTTTGTTTAGATCATACTAATAAATAATAGTAATATTTAATTATCCATAGTAAAACTATATATTTTTTTTGTTTTGGTTATCAGTAGTAACTGATTGATGAATAGTAGTATATTTGTTTATGATTATTTAAATTTATTCTTGGTGTCGTTATCTTGTTTAGTTTCTATTGTACTCTCTCTCTATCTATCTATCTATCTCCCCCACTTCTCGCTCTCTCCTCGTTCTCTCTTTCTCTCTCTCTCTCTCTTTCTATCTTTTTTTTAAAAAAAACTATATACCCACACATTTTTCTATTTATACCTGTGTAATAATATTCTATATACATAATCCATATATCCTTCTTAATGTATATTGTGATTTCTTATATTAATTAATGTTTCTTTACTTTTTAAAAATAAAAAATAAAAAAATAAAAAACATTCATGTATTTCAATTGGACCATGTTGAGTAAATGAATGATTTGTTTATCTACCATTAAATCAATCATCATCATCATCATCACCATTATGATCATCGACAATGTTATGTTAGTTGAATTTCTTTTAAAGATTTTACATTGAGAATCATTATAGATCTAATTAATAGCTAATTATGATCTTTCCCCTATATATATATATATAATAGATCCATTACAATAGTCATATTAGCCTATATCATTAATAATGATAGTAGTAGTCATAGTAGTAGTAGTAGTATATATAGTATTCACATAAGAAATTACTTTTGTGAATATACATTTCTCATTATTGTTGAGAAATGTAACACATTTTATTTGAATAGTAAATTAGTTTGTTTTGTTTTTTTTTTGTTTTTGCCTAAATTCTTAGTTTCTTTCTGTTATCCTGTATATGGATGATATCGGTGTCCTAATGAACTTTCCTTCTTACAACAACAACAACAACAACAACAATAACAATAACAACAACAGTAGCAATAGCAACTAATAGTAATAATACAATACTAGTTCTACAATAATTAATTTGAATATTTCTCTGTATATTTCAATAAGAGAGTTCAAATATATGTATCATCATTATTATGAATCATGTTATTAACACAAATATATATATAACTTAAATATACTACATCGTAGATTATTTAGGTACAACACTATCAATCAAATAATGAATATACACAATTCATCTCTATTTCAATTTTCATGTAATTCATTGTGTGTTTTACTTTTATGTTCGTATAATTATGATTATCTATCTATATGGTTTCTATTCTATATCCTATATAGTACTAATAAGTAACTTTATTCTTATGATAATTACAAACTATAATAAGAAAGAAAGAAAAAAGAAAAAGAAGAAGAAGAAGAAGAAGAGAAAGTTATACATTAAAGTAAAGAAAAGGATGTCACTTCTATGTTTCTCGGTGTATATAACCGTAATAATAAGAGAACATGATGAAGTTGGTTGTTGTTAATTACATTGTTGATTAGAATGGTTTAAGAGATATATATATACATATACATATCAACATAAAGCCTTCTAATGGTTATTTGAATAAGTAAATAAATCTGCACAAATGAATAAGAAGAAGAATAAAGTGTGACGTTTTTGTTTGTTTGTTTGTGGTTAAATTCTAAAAAAAAAAATTTATCATCAAGTAAACAGTTGTTTACATTTATTAAAATCTTTTCTCTATTTTTTTTTCTTTCTCTTACCTTAAAATGAAATAAAAACAACAACGAAATAGTAATAATAAATAAATAAATAAATAAATAAATAAATGTGTGTGCATATTATGAAGAGAAAGAGGGGAGGGGGGGAAGAAAAAACAAATACTACATTGTATGAAACAATACTTTATTTATTTCTAAATGTATTTTATCTTAGGATACTAGTGAAATATTGGACATTGAACAAGAAACTTGTCAATTGTTCGGATAATTTATAATCATGACATATACAACATATTTATATTTATATATGTTTACCCAAATAAAAAGGAATAATTATTTATTTAAATATATAAATATTGGTACAAGGAGGCACCAAATAGATAGGCGCCACATAAATCTCATTCGATTTGTGTGAGGGTTGTGATACTGCCCGGGCGCCTAGACCGAAACAGGTGATTTTCTTAGGAGTCACACAACGAGTCTTTGACCTAAAGATCTAATCCCCAAGGCAGTGGAGCAACATCACGAGATGCAGTTCCATGGTATCTGGTAACCAACGATTGGTTCATACGCCATTTGTTCCTTCAGGATACTGGAGGGGGTTTTCCAACTCCCATAGGTTGATCCTCTGTATCCACCGATCCGGTTAAAGCGCTGGACATCCGCTTTTATTTCTCTCAATTTCGTAAACAACAGTAATCTCGCGAGAAGGTAATGAGTAGAACTTCTTCGGTAGTGGTTTCATGCACGTCACCGTGTAAGATCATTTCGAGTGGGAGAGCTGACTCTCCCACCCAACTTTCGACCATACCATGGCATTTGGGGGTGTAAAGGAATATATATATCTTTTTCTGTCTATACAATCTGTACAAAGTACCTAAGATTGTTTAGGTAAAGGTTTGTATAAAAATTAACTTATAGAAAGCAGAAAAAACGTTTCCTTTACTATTGACCTATTTTAAATATAAACTTTATAAGTTGTTTTATAGTTATACAATATTCAAAAGAAAATAAAGAAGAAAGTGAAATTGTTTCAATGATTATTTATTACTATTTCATGAAAAATAATTTCAATAGTTGAGATCATGAGTCAATTGAAGCTAGACCTTTATGGGAAACCTAAAAGCACTGAACGGCCGTTTTGTCCTACCGCAGGACTCATTAGTAATGCTCATCCACGATCCCGCCTCGTCGGATTCGAACCTAGGACCTATCAGTTTCACACGCGAACGCTTAACCTCTAGACCACTGAGCTTGCTGTTGAGAATATAGCCAGTACCAGAGAATTCCTACCCATCGCTTCCTCGAGGCATTAGTGTTGTTTACGTAAATTGAGAGGAGGAAAAGCGAATGTCCGGCGCTTGAACCGGGTGGGTGGATACAGAGAATCCACATATGGGAGTTGGAAAACCCTCATTCCAAACTAATCGTGTACATGGGCTCCAGTATCCTAAGGGAACAAATGGCGTATGAACCAATCGTTGGTCACCAGGTACCATGGAACTGCATCTCGTGATGTTGCTCCACTGCCTTGGGGATTAGATCTTTAGGTCAAAGACTCGTGGTGAGACCCCTAAGAAAATCACCTGTTTCGGTCTAGGCGCCCGGGCAGTATCACAGCTCACTCATAAATCAAGTGACTTGTGTGGCGCATATGCATTCCGTGCCTCTTTGTACTAGTATTTATGTGTTCAAATAAATAAATACTGATTGAATTCTATCCAGCAAATTGAAATAGCATTAATTGTTCTATATTGTAGCCATTATAATGTGATCCTAGACGAGCTACTCGATCAGACTAGCCCAGTGGTTACCTCTGACTTTAACGTTAGATGACGAGTGTTTAAATTTGATTAGGAGCATCATTTCCCTTAAGACCATAGATAACCTTGTTGACGTGAGCTAACTAGAGAGAAACTCAAGTAAAGCAGGGTTACTTAATGATTCTATCCCACCAAGTTACTTCAAGTAAATTAGAATATCAGTTTGTATATGTGCTTTATGAAATAAAAGCTTGATGTTTAAGGAGACAAACCATCGGTGCATACTAACGATGGTATCTAATGATTTCCATTTTTTTATAATAAATCGATCACTATTCAATATCACTTATAATTTGTTTTTGCTTGAACTTACCAGGTTGTGTTTGAATTCGGAAATTCTGTGTTGCCATCGACAACTGAGCAGCTGATAAACTATTATTTACTCCTGTTGATGCACTATTATTATTAAAATGGAGATTTGCTGACATTGTAATAGCTTCATTTTGCTTGCGTAAATCAGACGACTTTTTTGATAAACTTGATCCAGTATTACATTGTTTCCCACCGACTTCACTGGAACTGTTCCCGCCACTACTATTCATCTGATTACTGGATGATAGTTTCGGGATTTTCGCGTTTGGTGTATCTAAATGGCTTGGTGTACGAGAATTGGTCTTTTTGTTTGAAGAATAAGATGATGACTTGGAGCATGATAACTGTTGTGTTTGTTTGTTATTGTTACTGTTATTATTACTAGTAGTAGTGGCAACGTTACTGGAACTTTCAACTTGTTGAGATAATTGACTAGATTTTAGAGGTCCATTCAAATTTCCTGTTAATATTCCATAATTGTTTGTTTCGGGCGTTTTTATGCCACCACACTGTAAACCAGCGGCCGCGGCAGCGGCAGCAGCCCATAACTGTTGACATGCCACCTGGAGATTTTTTAAAAGAAAAACACAACCAACATTACGTTTAATCATTATTTACAAAAATGATAACTAAATACCTAAATATTAATTCGAGATTTTGGTTAAGCGAAAGTTTAGGTAGAAGCTGTGTAAACCAAGTTGGTAGTGAGAAAACTCATCATCTTCATTCCCGCATGTGAGATCGTGAATGCACATTGCTGAGGAAACCCATGGGACGAAGAGACCGTCCAGTGCTATCAGGTCTTCATTGGTGGTCTGACTTGGATCGATTCATGATTTCAATATGATCTTCATTTAGAGTTAAATAAGAAATTTATCTTAGTACAATAAATGACTGCATACATATATGCACCAATGAAGCACAATATCCACATCCGTGACGATATTGACATCACTTAATATTACCTGATTTGGGTGCACGAGATTATTGCAACCAATTATTGGAAACGTTGTGCGACTGCTCAGAATCAATCACAAAATCCCAGGTAGATTCATTCTTAATCTTCTTGCAGCTATTGAAGTTTAAAACTATTTTATAATTTTTATTCCATGGGTTCACTCAGTCTTCTCAGATTACATCGTCTGTCCTTGTCCTTTCCTACTACCACTGATACTATTGTAGTGAACGAAAACACATGCGGGGACAAGCAATTGTATTTCAATACAACATTACAGAATATGTTGATAAAATCTGAGAACCATACAGTAAATACTTCCTTTGCAAAATATCCATCAATTTTCTCAGATTTTGTTGTTCTTTCGTTTTCATACCAATCACTCTCTGTTCTCATTCTCTTTGATTTTCCCAACATTCTGCTTCTAGGCATTCCACTTTCTATTGGTGTTACATACTACTTATATCTGTCGACATCAGTAGCACACATCACACTATTACTACTTCTACTACTCTGCACGTATCGTGAAAGTTTTATATGGCTGTGGTGACATAATGTAGAAACTTGAAATGATGAATATATGTCACAGGTTCTATATTATTTATGACTGATCAATTGACTGATCACTACCCTCACAATCAAAAGTTCTTCAGTTTGATCTTCTACTGATATTTTACCATATTTAACTTCAATGAATCTCTATAAACTATCTATCCAAATATTAATCCATTTATGGCAATACACTTGAATGAGATATGTCGTACTTTTCTAAAAAAAATTCGTTTTAACCTTGAAAATGTATCCATCGTTTCTGAAATTTAGTATTGGAATATACATCCTTTTATATTTATGCAACTAAGATATAAATCACATATCATACAATTATTAGCAAAGATGGATAGTGGCTAGGAGTAGAATCCACGAAGAGCGTTTCGTCCTATTTAGGTCTCGTCAACTAGATGTGCCTGCATCTCAGAGTTGATGTTCATTCTGGGAGTTGAACCCAGTACCGTTCGCTTCAAACGCTATCGCGTTATCCACTTAGCCAATGGAAAAATGCAAGTAAATAACACCAAATGAATCATACAATTATTATTTTAAGTTCCTTATTTTACACAATAAAACAAACCTGTGCAGCTGTTTTAATATTTGAATCTTCACTTTCAAAAGTGAAGTTTGTTTGTTGTAATCTGTTACTATTATTTGTTCCAGTTAGTTCACGTTTATTCACTTCTATTGGTGGATTCGATTTACATTTTAATTCTATGTTTTCATTATGAATATCAGAACAATCAGTATGTAATAAAGTATGATCATCATCCTCATTGTTGTTATGATTGTTATCATCGTCATCGTCATCATCATCATCATCAGAGGTAGTAGAGTTTTTATGTTGATGATGACGAGGATTATTTACTTTTCGATCAGTTTCATTGAAATTGTTCAACAGATTGTCTTTAACATCTTTTTGAATAAATCGTTCATCTGAATGTAAAGCAATTAATTCATTTTCATCATTATTATAATATTGTAATTTATTATTCAACTTTTCATGATCTAATGGCATAAGTGAGGATCTGGGATCATTATCTATGTATGAAGTACCTTTAGAATGAAATTTCAAAAAAAAAGACAATCATCAAATCATTTCAATCATTCATAAATTAAAGATTTTATTAGATTATTGTTTGAATGAACCAAACTACTGAAATACAATAGAAGCGGGAATTTTGAAAGTTTTAAATTGACTAACCTTCATTTAACCTTGAATTATATTTTTTATATTTATTTCATTATTAAATTGTTAGTGGTAAACTTTTTAGGGTAACTTCATGTAGTTTTAAACTACTCATGATTATGATTTACTTCAAACTGATAAAACATTGAAATTCAACAAGTAGAACACAGTTAACTATTTCATTTGAACATTTGAATATTCAACATTCATTTACTAAATGGATAAGAAGAATGACCGAAACTGTTGGATAATACACATGAACTGAACATTGAAAACTTGCGGATAACCTCAGTTCATATATGAAAAATGTGTTCAACCTAAACAGTATAACCTCAGGTGTCCCTAACTTCCCTGGTACTGCCGAGAGTGGGGAGAATCAGCTCTCCCGTTCGAAAAGCTCATGTTGCCACTTGCATACAACTACTGCCCGGAAAGTACTACTCAATACCTTCTCGTGAATTTACTGTTGTTTAAGAAATTGAGAGGAAGAAAAGCGAATGTCCGGCGCTTTAACCGGATCGGTGGATACAGAGGATCCATCTAGGGTAGTTGGAAAACCCTGATTCCAAACCAATCGTGCATATGGGTGGCAGGATCCTGAGGGAACAAATGGCGTATGAACCAATCGTTGGTCACCATGTACCATGGAACTGCATCTCATAATGTTGCTCCACTGTCTTGTGGATCAGACCTTTAGGTCAAACACTCGTGGTGTGACCCCCTAAGAGAACCACCTGCTTCAGTTTGGGTACCCGGGAAGTATTCTAGTGGCGCATATCTATTTGGGGCCTCCTTATACCAATGTATATGTGTTTAAATGAATAAACATTTAATTAATTGAACAGTTCAAACCTGAACTCTGTTCTATAATATATAAAATGAAATATTTATTGAATAAAATTACCTTTCTCATCTAAATTGATTAGGTTAGTTTCATTTGCTGTTAAATTTAATGGTAAACTTGATGTGAATTGACAATCATCATTATCATGTAGGGTTAATTTATTCTAATAACAAAGATAGAAATATAGAATGGAAACTTATTTATAGAAATATTATCAATGTTCTTATTTATACATAAATATCAGAAGGGGTTTTGTGGATATTATACTAATTTCAATGGTTGAGATCATGAGTCAATTGAAGCTAGACCACCATTAAAATCCTGGAAACATTGGACGGCCGTTTCGTCCTCTCGTGAGACTCCTCAGCATTGAGCATCCACGATCTCGCCCACCACGAGATTCGAACCCAGAACCTATCAGTGTCGCGCGAGAGTGCTCAACCACTAGACCACTGCGCCTACCGGCATCCAACGGTATTAGTGTCTAACTTCAACTAACCCACGAAATCGAGCGACACATCCACCATTTTCATCAGTGAGTTACTATCTCCCAACAGACCTGGTTGAACTCTACTGGTCACTGCTTCTCACTATAACTCCAGGATATACCTCTTGAAGCCAGTCACTAGTGAGCTTATGTTAAGTATTATCAGAAGGGGTTTTGTGGATATTATAGTAATTTCAATGGTTGAGATCATGAGTCAGTTGAAGCTAGACAACCATGGTTTTACGTGGTTCTTTTAAAGTTCTACATAATCCTAACTGCGTTTCTTGCTATTCATACTCAATTAGTAATATGAAAACTGACAGACTATAATTGATTATGTAAACTATTCAATGCTGGCTCGTTATCAGTCTAAAGGTCAAATGTTCATAATGAGACATAAATGTCATAGGTTTAATTCCTTCTGGTTCATGGATGGTCATTGTTGAAGAGTTTCATATTAGAACAAAATAGCTATCTGATACATCCTTATAATCTAACTAAGATCAAACCATGATGTACATTATAAGATTCATTAATCTCCACAATCACTCTATACAATTAATAATCATATACTCACTAGCGACTAGTGAGAAGCAGTTAGTTATTTATTGATTTGAATATGAAATAGGTAGTTTGTTTATATTTCTGGGTTATCTAATCAATACTTATATAACATGTTTTTCAGTATACTGTTTTTAATTTACTTTACTTTAACCAACAGTAACCGGATTGTTTACTTAAATCCTTGAATAGAAAGTTCACAGTTGTTCATCATGTTACAGTTAAATGAAAACATCTTATGGTTGGTATATCTTTCACCTGCTTTATTATCTACCAGAATTAGTTACAAATGTATTTAGTTTGATATTTATAAATTGAAAGAAGAATCCATGAATATTTTAGAAGGATAGAACTAGGCCAAAACTTGTGCAACTGAAGAAGAGTAACAGTTACCAAACAATGTAAATGTATCTTTTATTATATGTGACTTAAATATGTTCACTTTAAAACGTAAATTAAAATCAATTAATGACATTCCACCATTATTTGTACTTATATTCACATGGTATACCAAATATAATATTATACCATCAAACAAAACACAATCTGTTTCTCTAGTACTTACCTTAGACCTCAATCCACTAGATGTATTACTTTCATTTGTATCGATCAATACATTATTGGGATTTGAATGATTCGCTTGATTACGCAGATTATTCAATATGGGAAATTTAAGACATCCATCTGATTGGTTAATTAATGATGAATTATTTACAAGATATGAATTATTTAATGTTGTCGTTGTTGTTGTTGTTAGTGGTGGTGTATTTATTGATATCGTTGTTTGTAATGACAATGGCAACGATGGTGGTGTAGCTGTAAAAGCTCCAGGTAGTGTCGGAAATCCTGCACCAAACAACGTTGCCGCTGCTGCAGCTGCTGCTGCCATAGCATTAGGATCAGTGAAATTATTTGGTATACCAGGTAAAATAGTTCCTGGTTGTATAGACGATGATGATGAAGACGTTATAAATGGATCATCGGAATTATTTAATGATGTATTGAAACCTTGAAAGTGTGATCCAATTATGGAAAAATTTGGACCAGATACCATTGATGGTAATAAATGTGATGGGAATAAGTTCACTGGATTATTCCCAATTTGATTAGAAGGTACTGTTGCTGATGCTGTTGAAGATGATGAGATTGTAGATGATGGTTGAAGTCCTAATCCATTTGTAGGTAATGATCCTGTTGGTATAGTAAGAAATGGATTAAATTGCCCAAATTGAGTATTAAATCCCAAATTATTCGTACAAAATGATGTTGAACCTGTTGGAATATTGGATAATAATTGATTTACATCAGAATTATTTCCATTAGGAAATCCTAATGAATTAGGATATACAATGGAATTAGATAATGAAGGATTTACACTTAATGGAGATGGTGAATTTGACATGGTATTTGATGTTGTCATCGTATTAGGAGTAGTAGTAGTAGTCGTTGTTGTTGTTGTTGTTGTTGTTTGTAGATTTCCTGTTGTTGTACTGACTGGTGAAGTAGAACGTGATGTATTTGGTGGATTCATTATAGGATAATCAAATGTATAAGAACTACGTCTAGCTTCACGTCGATTACCATCAATTGCAGCTTGTAATTCATTCGGTGAACTTAATCCAAGTGTTTCACATTCATATGGGTATAAATATTTCATATATCTAAATATGTTAAATTATTGTAATAACAGGTAATATCAGAGTTGATTTATGAAATGAATGTGTTACGTAATAATAACTTTCAAATATAATCAAAATTAATTTTGTTTCTATGTAATTATCTTTTATTGTTCCTAAGTTTTTGATTGAGATCACGAACTGATTAATGTTAGATCACCATTGAAAACCTAGAAGCACTGGATGGCCGTCCAGTGGTCTAACATCAATCGGTTCATGATCTCAATCAAAATTTTAACAATCTCCACAACCCCTAAAGTGATAATTCCTATTGTGTTGGAATTTATGTATTCAATATAAGAAACAAGAAATTCTTAGTATTATTTCATAAATATGACAATTATGCCTACTTAGTGGTTATATTACAATATATATTTTGAAGATCTTAGACAGTTGGAGGTAATCGATAGGATATCCTTGATTTGGGTTTACAGGAGAATAATCAGATCCCAAACATCTCAGACTGTGAAGTTGGATTACTGAAATTCGAATCACATCTATTCTT
This sequence comes from Schistosoma spindalis, assembly GCA_946903255.1. Taxonomy (NCBI): domain Eukaryota; kingdom Metazoa; phylum Platyhelminthes; class Trematoda; order Strigeidida; family Schistosomatidae; genus Schistosoma; species Schistosoma spindalis. Next base: position 87,206,055 of record OX336420.1, read on the forward strand.
GCAAGAATACAGGCATGACTTACTAATAAGTGGAAACTAGGACAAAATCTAACTTAAGGCTTTTCTATTGATTACCTCCAACCACTTAGGATCACAATTTAATGCATGTATTGTTGAATCGCTAAGAATAGCGTCCACATTGAAACTTGATCAATAAAATTTCATCAGCACTAATGGATTAAACAAAATTGTCATTGATCAATACTCGGTAACAAATCAGTATTATATAGATGATCATCATAAAGGACTTTATGAATTAAGTAACCAAGCAACGACAGAACATACTAAAAAGATACATGATTTAAACTATGGACTTTCAAAACATTCAAGTTCACGTCATGTTGAGGAAAAGTACTTCATTTTGATGAAATCTTTAACGAATGCAAAACTCACAATCAGTAAAAACTTCTATCGAATGGTTTTAGTAATTCAGAATTGTACCACTGACTGTTCAGGGTAGATTTAAGTTAGTATTTAAGCTATAACATATCATAGATCAATACAATTATTGAACCATGGTATTTATAAGTGAATGTGTGACCTTATTATTCTAGAAATTTCTGACAACATGCTAAATTAGTAACAGGATCAGTAATTGTTTAATCAGAATATGACACCTTCTGGGAAGCTTTTATTGAACGAAAAGTAAACAATATTTTCAGACGGTTTTTTTAAAACTTCTGAAGAGTTTTTCAAAAGAAATCTTTAAGTATCCCAGCAGTAAATTAAAGTCAGGTCTTGGAACGGTGTGTTTTCATAGTTCAATTATTCTACTTTTGACTAATAAGTAGTGTGGTGTGTGCTATTTATGTAGACACAAGTAGTATATAGTGTTAGTCGTGAACAGAATGTCTGGCAGCAGAGAGACAAGAGGGTCGAACATTAAAGAATGGAAACAAAATGCAATGTGTATGCAAATGCAAGAACAATGAAGTCTGAGTCATTTCAAGACAATCGATGGACATTTTGCAAATTTAGCATTTACTATATGATTATTAGATTTTATTAACAAGTTCTGTAATTTGTTGTCAAATATATCCGATTGCCCCCACTGGTGTTCTTGTTCACTACAGTATTAGGTTCGAATCCCATTCTTCCTATTTTAATTTTAAACAGCTGAGTAGTGTTGACACAAATCAAGTGTAGCACGAAACTAACTATAAAATCATATTAAAAATTACTTTTTAGTAGGAAATAACTTGAACATATCAAATCAGCTGTTTGATAGCGAATCTAATAACTACCAGTGACATGAAGGGTTTGTAGATTGGAAGAAAGACAACTAAACTAAGACGTGCAATGTTGACTAGTGTTGGAAATGGTTGGAAGAAAGTTAGGGGCGGTCAAACCAAAACATGGCATCAGTGCTCGAAGTCACTAACTTCTGGTCTGAGCCATGTTGGTAGATGCAGACTACCTGGTTGGGTTCCTCGTGACTATCGTAACCAATGGTTGGAGATTGTGAGTAACGTGGTACAGAATCGATCACAATGACGTACGTGTATACACTCTCTGTCTTCCCTTAAACTATGAGATTAAAATTATTTCATATCTTTCTTTCTACGAAGTAATTCTTTCTTCCTGTACTATCTCCTTATACACAATCTTTCTTCTATATATTACCACCACTGAATTAACTACTTCTATGAATCCGGTGTTCGTCTTGCTGTGCTAATGAGGTATAGCAACTTGGACCGATGCATGTATGTCCCTGGTCCTACGTTGTAACTGACTGTCTGTGAAGTTAGTAAATTTCACATTGAGCCATATTAGTAGATACGGATTACTTGTTTAAGGTCTAAACAATTATCGTAACCATTAGTTGGTGATGCTGTGTGACATAGCTCAGAATCAATCACAATCCTTGTAAATTATCTTATACTTCTTATTCCGAGAATTCATTCTTACTTCTCATATCATATTTTCTAAATTGAATGTTTCTTTATACTACCGATATTATTATTACTTGTAATATTGTAACATTTGTTTTGACATTTTTATGTTAATGTAATGATATAGTATGATGAAATAAGTCTATCCACGTTTCTACTAACGTTCCTGGCAGCTGACTTCTATAACCGTCTAAAGCATAAAAACATGTAAACTTTACAAGTATGTTTTCTGGCCCTGAATATGACTCCAATTGGATTATATGCTTATTGTCATTGAAATACAAATGTCGACTATCCTCGTATATTTCATCGACTTAAATCGCATTAGTGAATAACGAAATTAAATAAGTCGAATATGAGGATGGATTTCTGAATACATATTATTTTGTACACTCATTGATCTGGAATGGTAATCAGAGGAATGAATCAAAGAGAAGAGTGAAGTAAAACGACGCACAGTGTAGAAGGCATTGTGAACCAATTCCATTTAATCAAGAGTTAATCAATATTTATAATCACACAAAATAAGTTACAGACATGTGATGAGTAGGATAAGATATACACATACATACTCTCATATAAAAGCAGTCACGGTTGATAAATGAATAATTAACAAGGTCAAAATGTAACTCAAGAAGAATGGATAAATTGACTTATCCAGAAGTTGGAATAAGTTATGTAGAGTTAACATAGTAACTGACACTACATATAACATTCAGTTCAGACAATACAACATCCACCTATATTACAATATCTACTTGATCATTAAAAATATACCATAAAATGATTAATACATACATTTATATTATTAACATGATTGTTATTTTATTACTTACTGTGTTCTTAATGTAAATGCAGCACTTGTAATTGATGATGGTAAATTTAAACCTTTAGTTATTTCACGCCATAATTTTTTATTAATCACTTCAACTAGACCACCACGTGCAACAACTAATTGAAATAGTTCATATAAATCCAAAACTTGTTTAGCCATAATTGGTATACGATTAACTGGTGTACCTGTTTATTTTTTCAAAATAAAGGTAAAAATGAAGGTAATATCAAGGCAATACTCACAGTAGACATATATACCAATAAGAGACTGATCAATTACAGTCTGAAACATTAATGGATAGATTTCAAGTAAAACAATACCAAGTGAATTTCAACTTCATCCCATTGTACAAGCAAGTGGATATCAGAACTCAGTAGCTAAGTAGATAACGTGATATTATTAGAAACGAATGGTACTTAGTTTGAGTCTCAGAGTGGACACCAACTGTGAAATGCAGGTACATCTGGCTGAAGAGTCCTAAATAGGACAAAACGCGCTTCCTGAATTCCACTGCTAGCCACTATCCATCTTTGCTTGTAAATATCAATTTAGTTTAAACGATTTGATGTACCATTGAAATCTATCGAGCATTGTGTAGTTATTTTTTCCTAATGTGAAATTCTTTAGCATTGAGCATTTATGATTTCATTGGGGGGGGTTGAACTCAAAATATTCAGGTCTCTTGATAAACCTTTTAACGAATAGAATCATTTGTTCGACATCCATTTGTATGATTGCAATTCCAGTCAATCTTTGTTAATGCTTTGGGTAGGCACTACTGATAAGTCCTATACTAGAAATAAATAGCTATCCTGTAATCTTTAATTTTCAACACCATCGTAAATCAAATCGATCTATCACGAATACAACATTTAAAAAAAAGGGAAGCAACAGTAAACATAATCAGACAATCTTTAGAAAAAAATCGATTTTTATTCCTCAGTTCATATATGTTGACGTCCTGATGACTTTCTTTCTAGCCACCGTGTTTACTAATAGCTAAAATTTTATAAATGAGGGATAATTCTACACTTGGAATCTAATAAAAGATAAACTGAACATATATAAGCTTTTCCATCATAATTGATACTTTTCCCCTCGGTAAATATCAAATATAATGAACAACAGTTAGTGTCAAGTGACTTTAAGCAACAACACATTTCAAATGTATGATTTTTATCAGAGTATATAAAGAATGATATAGCAATACAAAGTAGATAATCTTATTTCCATCTCTGCCCTATATGATGTCTTGTCGTGAATATCAGTTTAATCTGTCTTTCAGTCAAAATAATATAGTTAAAACATATTAAACAGAGTTCGATAGCAACTGGCACATTTCGTCAGTCGGCGTTCATTTAGACTCAATAGCTAAATGAATCTTAGAGTAAAGGGTGTTGTCTTCGAATCCCACGGTGAACGTCAACTTAAATGAGATGGACCCAGCTGATGAGTCTCAACTAGAATGAAACGCACGCCCTGGATTCTATTGTCAGCTCTAATTCAACTCTGCTTAAAATGCTTGTGAATTGACGACGATACTGAGGAAATCCACACAAGATCCACATATTTCAAAAGAGACCGATCAATCACGATTCTAAATATAAATGGGAAGATCCAAATCATCAACACAAATGAGTTAGTTCGAACATTTATTCTTACAAGTCTTACTACTCTAGGTTACTTGACTAGAAGATATTTACAGTTAAATAACTGACTGACCGTCTTATATTCATTGTCTACCACTTATATAAGAAGTTAAAGTCTTCACAAAAACATCAACACTTTAAGAAATATGGATATATTTAGACTAAGTTAGAAATGGAACCTTAAATTTTTATCCTAGGTTCCACTATTAAGTTCTTTTAAACATCACTCTGTATGATTCATTCACTGATTCAAGTCTGAATTTTTTTTTACTTAAGGCATCATTTCTATGTCACAAGTAACAATACAATAAGGCTTATGATTAGAGGTAGTCATTGACAACAAGATGGATCTATAATTTTCAATGAAGTGAAGCTCTCTATGTTAGATTTTGAACTCAGGTTAACCATATTCACAATTTACCACTTAACCTAATAGACATTTTTTCTAATAGTTCTTTTAAGTTTCAACTCAAACTCATTACTAAAATGTAACATCATTTCATCCACTCAGAGACTAATCATTCTTAGTTTTGAATATCAATAATGGAATCATTCAAACCCTTAAGAATAAACATGACTCTCATTGAACTTAGTAGCTTAGTTGACAACATTATGGAGCTAGAAGTGAAAGGTACTGGGTTCAAATCTCAGTGTGAACAATAACACACTTGTATTTAGGTACATCTAGTTAACAAATCATAAACAGAGTGATATCCACTTATTGTAGATTCTACTATTAACTACAATCCAAATATATATCATAAAAACTTTTAAGACTGTTCCTAAATGTTATGATAAATGAATGATGGAACAATATTTAAAACTTAATTTTTTCTAATATTGTAGGAATGAATCTAGAAACAATACACATTTACTGCATTACATACAATTACACATACACATAGTACCTGTTTAAGTCTACATGATTACTATATTTATATTCAAATACCTGATTTTATTGTTTTCTAAATGTACCTGTAGTGAACATGAGCACCGGTGGGGACGATCGAATGTGTTTAGGCAGAAAATTACAGAGCATCTCGATAAAATCTGAGAACCATATAGTATATCGTAAATTTGCAAAATATTGATCCATTGTCTCAAGTTTGACTGTTCCTTTTGCCAATATCAGTTCATAGTCTCAGATTTCATTGTTCATGCATTTTCATATCAATTGCGTTCCGTTTCCGTTTTTTCCTTATCGATCTTCTACTGAAATACATTCTATGCCTGACCACCGCTATATACTATTTATATGGATATAAGTAACCCACACCACATACCTACATAAAGGCGTGTTTACCGTACAGGGAAAAGTGGGTAACTTTGTGTTTAAAAAATTGATGTGAATGAATAGTAATGAGAAGTTTATTTCTGAATGCTTTAACATTCATCTACTCAAACTAAATCACCACTGTTTTCTTGTAGTACATAGATACATGACCTTATTTTTTTTTATATTTTATTGTTTCATTTTTTGGTTGTGATTAAAGTTTCCATATTAACCCGTGTTATAAAAGTTGCTTATTGATAAGATGAAGATGAACACATTATCAGTAAAATAAATAAAAATACATACATATGTATATCCATGCATGGACAAACTGATATACTACAAATAGATTAATGTAAAACTACCATTAAAAACCTGAAAACACTAGATGACTATTTCGTCCTACTACAGGACTCCTGAACAGTGCACATACACGATTTCGCACGCGGAACTCGAGCCCAGGACATTGGTGAACGATCGAGCAATATCGTTCATTTGATGAAGTTAGACATCAACACCGTAGGATGCCAACCCAGTGGTCTAGAAGTTAAACATTCACGCGCAAAACCAGAAATCCTGGGTTTGAATCCCGCGTGCGGGATCGTGAATGAGCACTGTTCAGGAGTCCTGTACTAGGACGAAATAGTCATCTAGTGTTTTCAGGTTTTTAATGGTGATCTAACATTGATTCACTCATGATATCGATCTTAACTATCTCCATCAACCTTATACTAATACTACATATAAGCAAATTTATATCTGATGGTAACTTTTGTCTCAAGCTATCCTAGTTTGATAGTTCTCAACAATGTGTATCTATAATTTCATCATGGATCAGGTCTCATGAGGATCATATTAACTTTAAACCACTGAGTAATAATTCAATAATCATATATTGACAGTTTAGAAGTTGTAGAGATTTTCAGGTTTTTGATTGAGATCATGAACCGATTAATGTTAGACCAGCATTCAAAACCTAGAACCACCGGACGGCCGGCTCAATGACCCAGTAGGTTAAGCGTCCGCGCGCGAGCCTCAAAGCCCTAGGTTCGAATCCTGCGAGCGGATGCGCACTGCCGAGGTGTCCCGCAATAGGACGAAACGGCCGTCTAGTGTTTCCAGGCTTTCAATGGTGATTTAACATCAATCGGTTCATGATATCAATCAAAAAAATCATATATTGCTGAGGAGCATAAAACTACAGTGAATAAATTGTTCCAGTCTTATTTCTTTTCTATTTTCAACAGTCAATTAACTGATTTCTATTTAAAATAAGCTGTAATGAAATAATTATTGAGATTTATTTAATCATTATCCATAGGCTGATGGGTAGTGTATACTCCTCCATGAGGAGTAACGAGCATAAATGGTAGTTGTTTTTGTAGTAGTAATTGTAGTAGTATTTATAATTACTTTTCATTTAAAAACTTACCAGAGAAACTAAGTGGATGTATAAGTATTTTCTTTCATAAATTTAATCATATCAAATCATATGGGAAAATATTGGACATTTCTTTTTACCATAAAACACTGGTTATCGTTTGTTTTTTTTTGTTTTTTTTTTTGTTTGGTTTATCGTTAAAATGTGAACTCAAATAATGGTTGATATGCGGTACATTACTACTTTTGTATGTTTACAAGTACAATTGAATGGGAATACGTACATACGTAAGTACGTTGTGTGCGTGTATGGATATATATATATATATATACAAAGTCAGTTTTCTCTTTTAACAGTTTAAGAAAAATAAATCAGAATTAAGTGTGTGTGTGTGTGTGCATTTGTTTGTATCTATGTATCTAAGATAACGAAAAATGATATATAAATAGACAGAATAAACTTAAATTCAAGACACGTGTATTAAAAATCAAAAAAAAAAAAGAAAAAGAAAAATGAATACAATTGTATTGCTACAATCGGAGAAAAAACAAACCCAAAATTAATGAAAAAAATAAGAGGAAGAAGAAAAATGGAGAGAAAATGATTCAGTCTAATTAATTTTTATTTTTATTGTGATCGTGTATGTTTATTAGTTTGTAGGAGAAAAAAATACAAGTAACTTTAGTATAGACTATACCATGACAACACAACTGAACACGACTGATTGATATTCATAAAAAGTTCGTTATTTATTATGGATATTATTATTATTACTACTATTATTATCATCAAGATCTATGCAACACAGCTGGTTCTGTTATCGTGGTAGTTAAATTTTACTGTTTAATTACTTATGTACACTTTACTTTGGTACAAAATAATAATACGATGGTTCGATCAACTGACGTCGCTCATTATTATTATTATTGTTACTATTATCATTATTTTATTATTATTATTATTATTATTATTATTATTATTATTATTATTAGTAGTAGTAGTAGTAGTAGTAGTAGTAGTAGTAGTAGTAGTAGTAGTAATAGTTTGTAGTATAAAATACATATAAATATATGTATACCTTCGTATTTTCTGCTTCCACCCACCACCTTCGTACCTATTCACATCTCCAATTCATTACATATACATATATAAATATTAAATTTCTTTGTTTGATATCATACAACCTGAATTATATACTACTTATTAAAAATTAGTAATATTTATTTATTGATACACTATCATAGATGTATGTGTGTAAATCACTGATTGACTGATTGACTGAATAAATGAATGATTGGTCCAATTAGCGAGGAATCTTATAAGATTATTAGATATTTATAAAGAAGAATTTTGTTAACACACCGATGATAAATAACTACACATACATAACAATTCGGAAAAAATTGTCCTTACAGATATTATTATTATTATTATTATTATTTCAGTAGTAACCGAAAGAAACTAAAGAACAAAGCTTTACATATAAGATTGAATGACAATAGATTGAGTGGTTGGGTTGTTTAGTGAGTTAGTGGGTGAGAAGTTGGACTAGAAGTAAATGATATAAAGAGAGAGAAAGAGAAATATATATAAAAAAAATAACAAGGAGTGAAGAGAGGTAACATTAACGTAGGGGGGATAGGGTTAACTTAGTAATAATGATAATAACTATGAAGACAGAAAAATAAATCATCATTTTCACCTTACACACTTAAGAAACCAGAAACTAATTGGCCCTAATTTATATGGTTAGATGAGTGTTGTGTTTTTTTGTTTCAAAGGAGTAAAGATGACGTATCTACATTTTTCTTTTCCCTCTTGATAAGTTAAAGTAATTTATTCATGTATAGTTAATAAATTAAATATTTATTTTAAAATTCTAAGTTCTCAATCAATAAGAAGGTTTCCATTGTAACTATGATTAATCATAGAAGTAGTAGTAATAATAATGTTGGTAGTCAGTTATTTATCTCCACTCCTTAATGATTATAATAATCACCATATCCACGCTAGTAACTAACTTCAAGAGACAATTCTATGAGTACTAATCAGAAAAGCTTGACCAAATCAGGGATGAAATAGATAAATCTCTAATGTCTGTGAATGATAATCACGTAATACTGTGACTTAAATGAAGTTAGAAATGCAAACGATTTGGATTTCGATTCATTGGTTTAAATGTTAAGTCCATATTGTAAAAAATGAAAGTTTATAGTTTAACCCCTAGTGTAACTGTTGTTTTGCACAGCTTGGAGCATCAGACTAGAACTAAATTGATGATCAATCTTCCCTGATTCTCAATAGTTGTCTAATGAAAGTCTGTCTATAATGTCAATTTCAAACTCAACAATCTCTACAACATTCTATAATAATAATATCTATGAACCCTCCTAATAACTCCAATACATTTGAGTTTAGAGCTGAAATGTATAGCATTCATCATGTTTTTTTCATAAATATGAATGAATAAGTTCAAGTTATGAAATAGGTTCGATCCAAATAGTGAGATTAATGGGTTTTACTCAACTTAACACAAAATAGTTAACAAATACTTTATCAGAAGGGGTTTTGTGGAGATTGTAACAATTTCAACAGTTGAGATCATGATTTAATTGAAGCTAGACCATTGGCTCAGTAGTCTGGTGGTTAAGCGCTCGCGCGCGACACTGATAGGTCCTGGGTTCGAATCTCGCGGTGGGCGAGATCGTAGAAGCGCACTCCTGAGGAGTCCCACGATAGGACGAAACAGCCGTCCAGTGCTTCCACGCTTTCCATGATGATCTAGCTTCAACTAAAATACTTTATCGCGTAAAATGATTTTACGACGAATATTAATTTATAAGAAATCTACATTTATGGATTAAATGTAACCATACAACAAGGCAGAACTTTGAATGACGTTAAAAAATATTTAGAAGCTTTGAAGCCTATGAAATAGCAATCTTTGAATAATATCATCTAATCACTATGATACCCCTTTATCGATATTACAGTTTTCTTCCTGAAACTAATTTCAATCGATTTTACTAATCCCCCTTATTATATGTACTGTCAAATTCTCAGCGTTAATCAAGTTTGTTTATTTATTTGAGTGCACACCTGCTTAAAACTGCACTTTACTATTTGCATATAAACCTGGGGGAAAGAAACAGAATTACTATGCTTAATTCAGTATGTTTATTGAAAGAAAAAAAAACATCACAGTAGATGGTATATGTTTATTATATTCATCCATTTTACGTAATACCACAACGAACTACAATTGTTTATAAATGCCCTGGTACGGCCGATATGCTCTCACATGGCCACGCGTATACAACCACTGACAGGGAATTCCTACTGACTACCTTTTCGTGGATTTACTGTTGTTTACGAAATTGAGAGGATGTCCGGCACTTTAACCGGGTTGGTGGACACAGAGAGTCCACCTAGGGGAGTTGGAAAATCCTGACTCTAAACCAATGGCTTACATGGGCTCCAGGATCCTGAGGGAACAAATGGTGTATAAACTAATTATTGGTCACCGGCTAGCATGACACTTCATATCCTGACATTGTTTCACTGTCTTATGGATTAGACCTTTAGGTCGAAGGTTCAGGGTGTGGCTCCCTAAGAAAACAACCTGCTTCGGTGTAGACACCCAGCCGTAACATAAACCGAATGATTTATGTATCGCATATCTATTTGATGCCTCCTTGTACCAATGTTTATGTGTTTAAACAAACAAATAAACAATTGTTTACATAAGATACTCAGAGTCCGCTGGTCAGATATCATCAGTAAGAGCCTATTATGGGATAGAACAAATCAGGTTCCAGCTGAGGAGGAAATTAGGAAAAAAAATTTTGGAAGTGAATAAAATATACATTACAAAAATCACCAAACTGTATCACGAAGCAAGCACTAACTTGGAATACTGAATGAAAACAGAAAAGTGGAAAACCGAAAAATAGATCACACCTAGTATCAAAAACAGACATGAAAAGAATGAATAGCAACTAGAAAAAATTGCTCATGACATAGTTGAATGGAGAATGGTGCTGATCAATCTATGCTCCTCCATGATGGATAAGTAAATTAGTAATCCTCTCAGAAATCTGTTTTTCATATCAGATCACTACTTATCATTAGACAAATTTAAACAAAGGCATATAAGTGTCATATATTTTTTTTTGTTGAAAAATAGTCATTTTTATTTAAATATTTTTGACACATTCTATGGATTTGTTTAAAAGAAAAAGTTCCCTTTTACTATCTAATCATTAAACCATACAATTTTATGAGTATGAATACTCATTTATACTTCACACACACACACACATAATACATAAAATAATAATAATCACCTTCTTATTGATTAATGTCAACTATCAACCACATTTATATTTAAGAGAAAAAAATAATTATTCCTAGACAAAACAAAACAAAACCCAATTTATCTTATATCAAATAATCACCTACATTAAATATCCTACCATCATTTAATTGTAGAATATCTTTCATTCTCGGAAATAATAATAATAATAATAATAATAATAGTGTTCACTGTTGTCTGTTTGGTTATTGATTTCTTAGTGCTAAGTTTACCTATTCATCATTTGCCCCCCCCGCGTCATATCTCTCTCTCTCTGTCCCAATCAAAAATATTTCTTTTTCTTCTAATGAACTAATTAATTTAACAAAATTTTCGACAATAAATGCACAAAATATAAATTAATGACAAGTTGAGGTTTATTTTCAAAATAATAATCATTTTACTATTTGGTTTTCTGTCGTTGTTGAAAAGATGCATAAATGCAGCTGTTTTAATGTGTGTACTTTTTTGGTGCTGGGACGGGGAATGGGTGGATGGATGAATGAATGGAAATAAATTTAATTTTTCCCTATGATCATTTAGAAGTAGTTAAATATTTATAGGGAAAAGAAAATTGTTAAGAGTACGATGGATGAATGAATGAATTTATATATGTATGTATACCATATGCATAAAGTGACATACATTCTTGTGTGCAATTAAACACACACACACATAAACATGCAGAATTATAAAGCACACATAAGTTTTATATATATATATATATAAACAAGTATATATGATTCTTTTTTTAAGAATAACTGTCTATTCCTTGATAATAATCTAACTCTTTACATTGTCTGGTATGAGTATATATATATATATATATAAATTGATTTTTAAAAAAAAGTGGGATTATACTTTTCTGAAAATAACAAATGCTTTACCACTAGGATCAAAAATTAATGTTTATAATAATAATAATAATAATAATAATAATAATAAAGAGACAAGATAATATTATTACAGCTGCTAAAGCTTTACAATCATCATATGAAGATCCTTTATTTACTTATTTATTCATTCAGAAATAAATATGCATATCTAATAGAATATGATAGAGATAAACAGTGTATATGTGTTTATAAGGTGTGGAAGTGCCAATGGTTTTATTGTCTTTTATCATTAGATATGAATAAGTTAACAAGATATAACACTATCATTATCATTACCACCACCACCCTATTAGTTATATGCACTAAAATACTAAATTTTGTCATTCATAATCATGCATTATCTATGTGTATAATTTAAGACACTTAAAATAGTTAAACATATACATAGACATACATGTATGTGTATGTGTGCAATATTTTATTTTCAATTTTTCTTATCTTAATCAACAGTTTTTTTCTATTAAAAAAGTCACCATAGAACGGTGCTTACACCAATATCTTTTCATTTATTTATTTTATCAACTAACTGATATGAAAAAAAATATTTCCCATTCATCAATTTGATTGTTATTATTATTACTATTAGTAAGTAATAGTGGTAGTAGTATCAGTAAACCTATCATCATTAAAATCATTGATCATCTTCTTTACTTCCTTTTTTTTCTTTTAATCTATGGCACATGAAATTAAACAAGGAGTGATATCTCCTCCACCCCCTCTCAGACAATCATAATATAAAGAGATAGGATTTATTTTTTACAGAAAGCAACAGAAAAAGTTTGTTCATTTTTTTTTCATGATTACTCCCCCCTCTTGGTGTTAAGAATATGTATGAAAAATCATCATTCATGAATATTCTACAAAAACTTCCACCACCCCTTTCTTCATTTGTGTTCTTTTTTTAAGATTTGATATGAATGAACAAACGCTTAAAATTTTTAATTTTTGTCATTGTCTCAAAGATCCATGTTCAATGTCTATGATAAAAATAAAACTGGGGAAAAAATAGAACTGATCCAGATCTAAATGGCATGAGAACGATGATGATGATGTGTGTGTGTGTACTTCTGTTTATATATGTAGACAGGTATCATAAATATATGTATTTATGAATATATATCTATATATAATAAACCACAAATCACTTCAATCTTATCACTAAATTTAGGTTATTTAGGTTATGTAAATAAATATAGAAAAGTTTTCAATTACAAATTGAACAACCACAGCAGTGCTCGTTTATAAAATCTTAGTTTAAAATCATAATCTATATCTAAAAAAAATGTAAGTCCACTTCTATATCTATACACCATTCAAAGATTAATCTACCGTGAATAGTGTACGCACACGCACACACACACATACAAACAACAATAATAACAGAATAAAATTCAAATCATCACGTTTGTCTCTCTACAGATTATCTTCTGTTAAAATTCATGTATTTATGCTTCGGTATGCTTAGAATGTGAGTGTGTGTGTCTATAAATAATGATGCATATATGACAGCGTTATATATGTAGATATCGATTTTGGTGTCTAATGTTTGTTTTTCTATGGTTTACGATGCACCAATATATCGATGTGTATATTCGTGTATATTCGAAGTAAAAATAAGGCGACGACCTAATCTACATTCCCCCCCCGAAAAAATTTTTTTTTCTTTAAATCAAAATACAAACACAACTGTTGTGTGCAAGTTTTTTTCTTCTTGTATGTACAATTTTGATTTAATCAACCAGAAAAAAAAGAGAATGAAGCAAAATTGTGAATAAAATCTAATAGAAACTCAACGACAAAATTTCCCTCAATAAATATCTATAAAAAGGGAATATATTCAGGGAAAACCAAATTATAATTTAACGACGTCAACCACTATTATTATTATTATTACGGTGATGATGAATACTTGTTTCTGTGATTAATTATCGTGGTCTGGTTAGTTTCGTCGTTTTTTTTTTTGAATAAAAAAAACATTTTCGACTTAGATTTTTCGGGTGGTGGTGGGTGAAAATACTATGAAATTTTTCTATTAATTTTTTTTATCGTCTATCTAATTAAGAAAAAAAATAACCCTGCTGTGTATATGTATGTATAATGGGTAATGGTGGTAGGAGAGTAAGAATTAACCACACACACACACACACACACAAAATACCCCTACACAGTCAGGGTTTAATTTTTGTTCATTCAATAAAGAAAAATTAAATACTAGAAATATTTCCTGTTTTTTTTCTTATTAATATGAACCTTTTTTTTTGAAAAAAAAATAAACTAAAACATGATTAGAACACGAGTTAATAAGCATAGTGTATACACACATGTATACACGTGTGTTTTATTTATATTGTCATTTAATAATTATAATGATAAATACGTCTGGTTTACAGTAGTACATTATATGAAAACAGAAAAGAAGTACAGTATCAACATTTTAATCTACTACATGATCATAAATATGCAATCATGACAAAACTATATATAATATCCTGCTGTTATCTTGTCGTCTCTCTCTCTCTCTCCATATATATATATATATATATATATATATATATATATATATATATATATATATATATATATATATATATATATATATGTAAGATCAAATCAAATTTATCTATTTTAAAACGAGATACTGAGAGAGGGGGGTTGGAGAAAGAAGTAGCTAGTTTTTAGGAATCCTTTGGATCACCAGTCTATATTATGATGATAATAATAATAATATGTCTTGTCTATTACATTTGTAACAGTTTAATAAGTATTTAGGGGATGTGGGGTGAAAAAACGTGTATAACATACACAAGTATTAATTTGTACCTTCAACGTATGATTTTAGAAAACAAAACTATTTAATTAAACCAAGATCATGTTAATCCATCGTTTTTAATCTCTTTCTTCAATGTTCACTTCTTTTTTTTTTTTTTTTACAAGAAACTGACTGTATTAAAATTGTTCATTTTACAAAAGATTTAAGTAATAAAATATGTGTATACATGGACGCATACTCGCATTGTTGCACGCGTCCGTGTGAGTGTGTATATAATATGTATGTGTAGGCGTCTGAACATAATTGTCTATTTACAGTTAACTTAATATTGTTGATCCTCCAAGAGAAAATGTTAATTAAAGCTGGAATTAGTTTGTGACAAAGATTTTCTATATTCTTTAAAAAAGAAAAGACTTTAAACTTAGAACAAATTATATACATATTTATTACTTTATCACAATAGATGCTGTTTATTCTATTTCTCCTAAGTTGTGATTTTGTTAAATTACTGAAGAGATTAAGTTATTGTCAACGTTTACAATATTTAATATTGTAACATTTCAATGGTTTCAAATATTTTTTGTTATAAGTTTAAGGGTTGTGGAGATTGTTAAGTTTTTGATTGAGATCATAAACTGATTGATGTTAGATCACCATTGAAAACCTGGAAGCACTGGACGGCCGTTTTGTTTTTGTTATATCCCGATAAGAATAATGAATGGTAACTTTTGGGATCTATTTATGGACCAATACCATGAGTATATTTTTGTTCTATAATTGTTATGTTACTAAACTGTTCATATTCATGTTCCTCTTATTATGAGTTTTATTTTGACCTATGAACTGTTATTATACGTTTCACTATTCTTGAATTATGGCCTGTTTATTAATTACTATCTCCCTCATTCACAGTCACATTTGGCTAATTCTTGTACAAATGTTTCATATTTTATGATACGATGTGGTCTATCTGGTTGATAAATACTCTAGACTATTCGCACGGGTTTATGCCTCACTGGTTCAATCGATAATTCACTGCTCTCTAATTGGCGGTGTCATTACGTTATACATTATCAGGGCACACAGGCTACAAGTTATAACAATTTTCTTATTCATTTAATGAATAAGTTTGTATAATAGAGTTCAATTTTTACTGAAAATTTCATGTCTTCTATGAATATGTTAGTACTGTGCAACCTAACAGACGGAACTATATACATACTCTGCATTCAACTAAATGAACGGAACAATTAACAGAAACTTCTACAAACGATACTCGTATTGAACACTAGAGACATCTAAGTTTACTAAAACAAGATGCATATATCAAATATAAGAGAATTTAAATTGTAGTTCAAATTTTCAATGAAAACAATTTAAATGAATATGAGATACAGATTCACACAATGAAAAATTGAATGATGTTTATTATATAGTAGCTAAACGATTAAGTTTTTCAAACATTAGTAATTTAAACTTAAAAAGGAGAAGCTGAATGATAAAAGCAAATATCTAAAGAACTAATACTTATTAGCAATCATTAATTATTTCAATAATCGTCAGTTCATTCTATCAATGACCTTCAAATGATTGATTGAGGGGATTTTGTGCTGATTGTTCAATGTATAACTTGCTTAAATCGTTAACTGATTTTATATTGATACAAATTAAAAATTAGAAACCAGTAAGTAGCTGTTTCATCCTAACATGAGACAACTGAACATAACTATCGTAATGTTAGGTACACAGGTTAATGGTCGGGTTGTTTCATCGATAGAAATTTATCAAATCTAAGGATAAGACAAACATGATATTGACTGATACATAATCATTGATCAATACAACAGTATGATGTTATTGACTGACATTGATTGATTTATTAGAAATGTATTTTTGTCTTAATGACTTTCAACTAATCAGTACCAGCTTTATATTACAAATAATCATAGTAACCTCATATAGTATTTAAATAAATAAGTCCAAAACAGTATTACATTTACTCATAATTAGCGTCAAAATAAAGTATTCCTTAGATCAATATATACTTGATTAGACCATTATTAGTCAGAATTTCAATGATCCAAATGTCTATATATGGAGATGAATTGTTTACCAGTCATTGTTTGTGTACTTGTGTCCTGTATATGTCCTGCGTGAATTGTCTCAACCTAGTTACTATGTCACGTTTATATTTTAGAGTAGATGAATTGTGGCTATTAATAGAATTCTAGATGTTTTCAAGCTGAAAGTACTGGATTCAAGTGCTAATATGAACATCAATACATTGAGATGTATATACATCCAACTAACATATCCAGAATAGGTCAAAACACACTTACTATAGATTCTACTCCTATCTATAATCTAATAAATCAATCTATACTTATTCAACAAAACAATAATGGAATATTGATAGTTAGTTATTTCAGTATTACTTACCTCTTCTTTGCATATAAACAAAAAGTTCATCTAGAAATTCTTTTCTTTTTGGATCATCTGAAATAACATATAACTGAAATTGGGAAACAAAGAAAATAGTACATAATAAATAATAGAGAGTAGTTAGCAAAATGATAGAATACAATAGAAATGCTAACATGTAATCCCATATAGTGTCGTAGATAAACACTACTCTAACAAATCCCATACTAGAATGAAACAACTTTATTACTGATTCCTGATTTCCAATACTCATTCAACTAATGTTACTTCATGATAGATACACAGTTTTCTTCTTAATAGACCGAACCAACAAATAAATGCTTAATAATGTAAACCTTTAAGAAACTCCGAGGCGATTTTAAACGTTGTCTAAATAACTATAAAATACAAATCTTTATAGTGTTTAATGAGTGAAAGGAACAGAAAGACCTCTCTGAAATTGTAGTTTAGGGTGATTAGGACTCATCAACAAAAAAAATATTTGAAATTTCTAATACAATATAGTTACCCAGTGATATTTAATACTACATCAATCAGTCTATGAATAAA
Organism: Schistosoma spindalis; assembly: GCA_946903255.1. Classification (NCBI taxonomy): domain Eukaryota; kingdom Metazoa; phylum Platyhelminthes; class Trematoda; order Strigeidida; family Schistosomatidae; genus Schistosoma; species Schistosoma spindalis. Next base: position 87,224,096 of record OX336420.1, read on the forward strand.
AGAAACTATTGTTGAAATCATAGTAATCCATGATCAAAACAACGACCATTTATATTTGCTAAATATCTCTTCAAAGTAATATTATACGTATGAATCAGATAATAATCAACAAATCAACTAGATGATACTACATTTAGGTGCTAACTAACGTAAAATCTAAAATCCAAAGGTTTCCTATTAATTACCGTCTCTTTCCAAAATCTGATTTCAACAGTATACACTGTTGTTGAATCACTTAAACCAATGATAAAATTATAACTTTATAGGTAAAAGTTTTAAAAAAAAGGCATTAAGAAGTTTTCTTAAGATCAGAAACTGATCTATCTTAGATAATTACTGAAAACCATGAAATGCTAAATAATTAGTTCGTCCTAATATGGGACTCCTCAACAGTGTACGTTTAAGAACCCACTTAAAGGGGATTGAAATCAAAACTTCTGGACCACATGATGGGGTCTTAACCCTCAGACTAGTTGACTAGTATGCAATAATTTAAATGTCTAACTTTAATCAACTCGTAACAATGCTCATATATGTTCCATTCTTTTCAGTCGGTAACTGCCTCACATCCAACAGGGTTCAAACTCCACTGGTGATGATAACATATTGTAACTTACAAGTGGATTACTAACTAATCGGAAAGGTCTTTTTCTTCATGTACCAGACTCATTCACTCATACATTCAACTTAAACAAACTTAATGTTAATATTACTGTATATTACAATTACAGATATCTTCAAAAATCAACTTTGAAGTATCCGATCGATTAGCAGAGTAGTTGAATTTGTGTATGAAAGTATTGTAATTGAAGTACAGAATATTATAGTAAGTTTCCTATGATATAGATGCATGTATATACAGTCCGTTTTCGATAAACCGACGATAAGTTGACTGACATCTAGGTAAAACTGGTTATATTCCGAATATATAAAATATTCATGAAATGACACTATTATGTCTTTTTGCTCATTGGCTTTATAACTTGTTTACACTCTTCAAAAAATGAATTCCATATGCAACTAAATATTATCTGATAACAAAAACATTTTGAAGTTAAGATGTTTTCCCGAAACAAATGTCAGAAGTGTTCAAAGTAAAAAAAGAACATGTTAAGTGGTTGGAAATAGTAGCTTATTTATTTTTATTTATTTATTTGAACACGTAAATATTGGTACAAAGGGGCACCAAATACATATGTGCCACACATTCACTTGATTTGTGTGTAGGCTGTGATACTGCCTAGGTGCCCAAACCGAAGCAGGTGGTTTTCTTAGGGGGTCAACACCACGAGTCTTTGACCTAAAGGTTTGATCCACAAGACAGTGGAGCAAGGTAAAGAGATGCGATTTCATGGTAGCCGGTGACCAACGATTGGTTCATATGCCATTTGTTTCTCAGAATACTGGAGCCCATGAACGCGATTGGTTTGGAATCAGGGTTTTCCAACTCCCCTAGGTGGATCCTCCATATCCACCAACCCGATTAGAGCATCGGACATTCGCTTCTCGTTCTTTCAATTTCGTAAACAACAGTAATGCCATGGGAAGGCAGTGAGTAGTACTTTCCTGGCAATCGTATCCACGCAACAATGTGAGCATTTCGAGTGGGTGAGCTGACTCTCCTTCATCACTCTCGGCCGTACCAGAGTATTTGGGGGTTCAATTAATGTTAATGTCTAGACAATTATGACACTGGGTACAAGTTGATTATCAATTAGTGTATATTAATCAACTGGTTGGATATGTCAATAATCAATAATTAACTCATATTAAATTCATTCTCTAATTAATTGTATGTACTGATCATAATATTCTACTGATCCAGTTAAAATATCCAATCATTAATCTTAAGTAACTTGAAACCTTTTCTACTTTCATTTTTTAATGTTAAGTAACTAAAGGTATTTAATAAATGTTGTTATCTAATTAATAACAGGATGATAATCATTGATTTAATAGATATTTCATCCTCCAATTTACCCATAACCGATCTACCAATCAGATATTAGTTTTATTCCATTCTTATGAGTAATGATTACGTCATTTAGTTAATGAGTAAAATACATCTATTCATTCTTATTTAAATTTAGAATTAAACTAATCAACTGAATCTTTTCAATAAACTTTGTTTAAAATATAAAACATGATTTAATCACTAAGTAATAACAATAGGATAATCAAATGAATTCAATTTTAGTGCAAGAGATGGAATTAAACATTGAATTTACTTGATAACTAATTTGATTTAAACAACAGTAAGTAAAATCATGAGCCAATTGAAGCTAGACCATCATGAAAAACCTGGAAGCACTGGATGGCCGTTTCGTTCTAGTATAGAACTCCTCAGCAGTGAGCATTCACGATCTTGCCCCCCGCGAGACTCGAACCCAGGACCTATCAGTCCCATGCACGAGTGCTTAACCAATAGACCACTGAGCTGGCCGGCATCCAACGGTGTTCATGTCTATCTTCAAACAATCCACGAAATTGCACCACCATATACCATTGTTTTCAGTGAGCTGATATCTCACAACAGACCTAGTTGAACTCCAATGATAACGGCTTCTCACTAGAACTCCAGGAAATACCTCTTGAATTCAGTTACTAGTGAGCAGATGATTATAATCAGAAGGGTGTCATTTATAATCTGCTCTAAAAGCCAACCTTTTCCCAGTTTTATTTCTGTAGTCTTTTGATTATTAATTAATGTATTTCTAATACTTAAAGTAAAGCTACTAAAAATGGAAACTTTACCAATAAAATTACTTAGTTATAATAATAATAATAATAACTGTTATTATTACTATTAATGATAGTACTAGAAGGAGTAGTAGTAATTTTGATAATTAATTAGGCGCCATATCAAATAATGATAGACAGTTTTATTTATAAAAATTACATTAAGAATCTACTTAGGTGACTTTATTTAATTAAAATATAATAAATTTTAATTATAAAAAATTATAAGTAAATAAGAATATCATAGAGTACTATTCTCAAGAAAAAGTAACCCATAAATTGTCTGAGTTACTAAGGTGGGTCTATTGAAAAATTTACATTCTGATCTCAGAGACCACTATGTATGCACGCATCTATGTATGTATGTGTGTATATATGTGTGTGTTTGTGTTGTTTCATCAAAAATATAAGTTATACAGAATAGTTATTAAAGTCATGTATTACAAATGATAATAATCTCTATATTAGTGACTAACTTGGAGATTAAAATCAACGTACTCTTGAAATTATAAAGACAAATGGTTCGGTGTGAGTATCATTCAAATTAGAAATGAACACAAAAACATATTATTGAGATCGAATGAAATTATAGACTATTGACTTAATATTTTGCTTAATATAAGAGACTTAAAGATTAGAAAGATCAATTGTATGGGTTTAACCGTTAGTAAATATGAAATATGAGTTTTGAATTCACAAATGATAATTCAATTATTCTCCAACTAATTTCAGTTCATGATGAAAAACAAACCTTGCCCTCCCCCCCCACCCAAACAAATTATGCAGAAAGTTATATGTTTAGGTATATCACTCAATCAATATAGATGTCATATAGCTGTGACTCAGTAATTATTAGCATTTAGCTTTCAGCTACATAGTAACAGGTTCAAATCTCACTTTGTCTATTTTGATTTAAGCAACTGAGTAGTATCATTAGTTATCACAGATTCAGTATCTGGTCAACAAAACTAAAATTTAACATGTTTATTAACATCATCAATAATGAAACTCGATGGCGCAGAGTTTATATTTGATCTAAAGTATAAGCTTCCTACAAAACTCAAGATATGTTTTGGTAATAAATATCAATTATTATGAAATCTAGAGAGTATATGGCTACCAGTTGGTTGTCTGTCACTATCCAGTGTTAAAACATAATACATGCAATATCAATTCATTTTTCAATCAGTACTACGGATTAGCCAAACATAATATTAACCACTGTAGAGTGACTACTTTATTAACAATCCCCGATTTTTGTTATATATATATATATATATATATATATATATATATATATATATATATCGCTGACCGAAAACCAGAAAGGAATGGACAGATGTTTTATCCCAGTGAATAACGCTTCTACAGTATTGCAAAAATGAAGGTCCCGGGTGTGATTCTCAATTAAGTTGCTAATGAACACCGGTTATTAGTCATGGTATATTTTTTATTTCGAAGAGAATTCAACCTGGAACTTTTAATAAATCGACTAAAATCACTTCATAACTTTCTTTCTACGAACTAATTATTTCTTCCGGTACTAATGAGGTTTGGCAACTTGGACTGATGTATATATGTGCCTGGTCCTACGTTGTAGCTGACTGACTGATAGACAATGAAACAACTCAATACATTATCACTGACATCAGTATACATAAACAAATTAGAAATCATCAAAATTTAGTATATTGAAGAAATTCTAAGAATATTACAGTATCTCTGGAAACGTGACATTCAGGTCAATCTACTATAAAAGGTATATGGTAATATAATATCCAATTTATCTATCTACACATAAATGATCCATCAATCATGTGGTTAGAGTTCAAACAAACAAACAAAACAATTTACAAGAACACAATCACATATTTAAGACCTACAAATCTACAAAGGTAATTAATCACAAACAAGACTTAGAACGAAATGTTTTAGACATTCATGATATTGTCCAGAATGACAAATAAAGTTTTTGTGAATAAATCATCTACATCAGAAATTTAGAAAAAAGAAACACAACTTAAGTCACCTTTCCATCCATCTTCAATTAATTTCTCTTCTTAATTAAGATTATTTTAAAATAAGCTTCCCTTTGTTTTTTTTTGAAATCTAATTCCACATATCAGCAGCCTCAGAAGCAGTAGGTTTCAACATACACAAAGCGAAAAGCATGATTCTCCGATACAACACAGCATGCACCAATCGAATCATACTTAACGAGAAGCTTTGGAAAACGTTATCACCTTTACATATCTGCGCAACATCATTGATAAACACGGTGGATCTGATGAAGATGTGAAGGTGAGGATTGGCAAAGCAAGATCAGCATATCTACAATTGAAGAACATCTGGAACTCAAAACAACTGTTCCCAATCCAACACCAAGGTCAGAATTTCCAATACAAATATCAAAACAGTTCTACTGTATGGAGCAGAAACTTGGAAAACTACGAAATCCATCATCCAGAAGATACAAGTATTTGTTAACAGCTGTCTACGCAAAATACTTCGGATCAGTTGGCCAGACACTATCAGCTAAAACCTACTATGGAAGAGAACAAACCAGATTCCAGCAGAGGAAGAAATCAGGAAGAATCACTGGAAGTGAATAGGACACATATTAAGGAAATCACCCAACTGCGTCACAAGGCAAATCCTCACATGGAATCCTCAAGGACAAAGAAAAAGCAGAAGAAGACCAAAGAACACATTACGCCGAGACATGGAGACAGACATGAGAAGAGTGAACAAGAATTGAATAGAACTAGAAAGGAAGGTCCATGACAGAGTGAGTTGAAATATACTGGTCGGCGGTCTATGCGCAACAGGCGTAAGTAAGTAAGTAATGGTATATATCGATCTATCATATACTGATAAAGAACACCCTTTCTATCAGTAATCAATATTCGTAGATGTTCATTTGAAGAAACATTTCATAGATTATAATAAAAAAAGAAGTAATGTTAAGAGTACATAGATGGATCACTATAAATTATCAGGTATATTAGTATTAATAATAATAATAATAATAATAATAATAATAATAATATGATTCATAATAACATCACCATCATGTAATTAAAATCATTCCATTCATTCATTCAATATAAATAATTTATATCAAGTATAAATCAAATGTGATAATTCAAAAGTATAATTTTTATAGCCCCTTGAGATTAAACTGTATCTCTACTCTACTCTACTCTACTATACTATATCTATATGGATTAAATTGTATCTATCTAACTTATTCTCCTAAGGGATTCGTCTCATAAACATTTACTCTCTTATTTTTCTCAAAAAAAATAAATAAATAAAAAGAGAAGTATCATCAGTCTATATGCAGCAACTATCTAACTATCAACAAGATGTTTGTATAATAAGGGGATAATATTAATAAATAGTTAAATTATAATAATAATAATAATAATAATAATAATAATAATAATAATAATAATAAATAAATAAATAGTTATAATAAAATGCTTGGATAATTTTATCTATTCAATTTACCTTGTATGTATATGTTTGTGTATATGTAGTTTTAGTTTCCGCGTACTTTTAATTAACCATTGTGTGTGTGAGAGACAGATAGATAAAGAGATAGGTAGATAGATGGATATATCCGCGTGCATACTCTTGTGCGTACGTACCCACTCAAATACAAATACTTAAACGATCTAATTAATAATTCAAACTTTATCATAAATTTTTATAGTGATTATAATCCTACTAAATTGTATTAAAAAAAATTTTTTTTTAAAAGGAATACAATCCTTATAGATGTATTATTGTAATCTTAATTTCTATGTATAAGGATAGAGAGGGAGAGAGAGCGCGATAAATGGTACAACAGAGCGAGAGAGAGAGAGAGAAAGGCAAGGGGAGAAGTAAAATGTGACATATAAGCATTAATTAAGGAGTTCATTCTTTATTCAGGCTTATTACTTCAATCTACTGATAATCAATATGTATGGTACTTAACTTTATATATATATTGTATGCTCACAGTTAAGTATTATATACAAAATTGATGGCTTTATATATGTATATTTACACAACGATTTTTCTTAATGATAAAACTTTAAGGTATCCAAAATAGTTTATACTTGAAGAAGAATATAGAAGAAACTCATGACAATGTAACAGTAATATCTTTGTTAATCAAGTCAATCTTCTCAAAAAAATTACAGAGACATAAAAAAAGAAAGAAAGAGAGGGGATAGAAAGAATGTACTTTTAATAAAATAAGTTGATATATGTATATATTCTTAACTTCGCTAGGAGCTCCTCTGGTACTATTGACAGTTCTAGGCTCCGGTAAAGGAAGAAGTCGAACCCAAGACCTTCAGAACTTAAGATTGTTTTGTGGAGAGAGGACTGAATCAAAGCAGTCTTCGTTATAGATTAAATTACATTCAGTATGGGGTTGTGAAGATTATTGAGTTTTTGATTGAGATCATAAATGGATCGGTGTTAGACCACCATTGAAAACCTGAAAGGACTGGATGGCTGTTTCGTCGTAGTATGGGACTCCTTGACAGTGCACATCCACGATCCTGTATGCGGGAATCGAACTGAGTACATAAACACTGTTGGATGACGGCTCAGTGATTTAAAGGTTAGGCGTTCACACACAAGACCGAAGGTTCTGAGTACGAATCCCGCGTGCGGGATTGTGGATGCACACTGCTCAGTAGTCCCATACTAGGACGAAACGGCCGTTTAGTGCTTCCAGTTTGTCAGTGGTGGTCTAACACTGATAGATTCGTGATTTCAATCAAATGTTATTATTTTTTTTTAGTAATTTTACACTTCTCAACAATATTTACTCAAAGTTATTCATTCCAGTTTTACAGAGAGTACTAAATAAATCGAAATTCAATGGTCAATAAGTATTTAAAGCTAATCATTATGTAATTAAATACAATGATCATTTTATAGTATCGTGTTAAGAACAATCATCTTCAAATAAGCTTAGTGTTATTGTGATTGTTTAAAGAATAGTTATAATTTAAACGATGTCTGTATCAACTTCCAATCATTATCTTCTTGTTACTCAATTTAAAACATAATGCATCATCAAGTACATTTCTTAGTATACAAGGGTTATAGCAGTAGTACGTACTATTTGACTGAGTTGAAGTAGTGTGTGTTATGTTCTTAACCTGGTAAATGATTGGTGGAATGTTCAATACATTAATAATCAAATTACTTTCATTACTGAGTAAAATTCTTTGTTCAGTTAGTCATAAACAACTTATGACATGAAGCAGAAGTGCATTGACTTAAATCAGCATTAAACGATAGCTGCTACTTTGATATGATAGTTTACTTTGAATATTGTGATGATCCAGTTGAGTTTATTTACTAAAACATATGTTCGTTTAGTTCCTATAACGGCAAGCGGTTCATTTACCGCACATTAAGAGGTCTAAGATCAAATTCCTACGTCTGAGTTTAATAAGGTGCAACGGGAGTAGAGTATTTCCTTCAAACGACCAGAATCTGGAGAGATGCTGTATTCCCAGAAAAGAAGGAGCTGTTAGATGGTTTCTTCCCTAGATTTGATACATCTCATTCTAACCCACGGATACCCTTCTTCGTCAGTAAGTCCTTTAAAGTATATATTTAACACATTAAATAGTGCTTACAAAAAGGACACTAAGATCATGCCACCGGGCTTCCAAAACCACTCCTAATCTTGTTATATTTTTAGATTTCCGAAGTAATTTTCCACGGTACGGTCGACTGAGAGGTGAAAACAACTCTCGAGAACATCTTGTTTGCAGTAAAATTCTCTCATCATTTCTTAAAAAACTTCCCATTATTGATGAGTATATAACAAGGAAAAAAAATCCACCCTTGCAGTCACAATCCTATTAACTTACTTGTTTAAATTGCTCTTCAAATGTCCATTGATGATTATTACCATGAGTTGAAGAATTGTCCATTTCTTCTCCTTCCATTTCTTCTTCACCTTCATCGCTTTCCATTTCATCATTCTCTTCATCAACATCATCCATTGATGATAAGTAAGTTAAATTATTTGATGAAACTAATCGATTATTCAACAGTTGATGTGGACTATTCGATCTCGATGAAAGCTGCAGTGGTGATGATGTAGATGCATAATTACTTTTATTATTAGTAATTGCATTATAACTATCATTGTTTGAATGAATCGAATGAATTGGAGAAGGTGACGAATTACAACCGACTGATGATAGACTATTAATACTGATATTATTATTATTACCATTATTATGTTGGTGATGATGAGGAGGATGCGAATGGTGAGTACCGTTCACCTTTGAATTCCTGTTTGGTGTTGAATTCAAAAATGCTAGTTGTTGTTGTTTTGTCATGTGTGAACGTTGCGTATATGCAGACGATGACGATGATGATGAAGGGGGTGCAGGCGGCTGTAATGTTAGTGGTGGTGGTGGTGGAGGTGGATGCAAAGGAGTTGGTGGTGGTGATAATTGAGATATTCCATAAGATTTAGATAATAATGAATAATTTAACTGACTTAATTGATTACATGATGTTGGAAAACAACCAGTGGTTAACGCAGCCATTGCGGCAGCAGCTAACATTGGTGATATACAATTACTTAAACTATCTGAAGTCAATGTTGGAAATGATGTTGAATAATGATGGTTAGTTTGTTGATTAATTAAATAAGAATTATCATTGCCATCATCATTATCATCATCATCAACATCATCATCGTTATTATCATCATTAGGATTATTCCGATCTACATGATTAACATCATCAACATCGTCTATATCACCGTTAGCCTCCACACCATCAACATAATCATTTTTATATTCAACACCTTCTCTATCCTCTTCTCCATCCTCATCATGCTTTTTCCCTTCTAAATCTAAATCTTTACCTAATAGTTGTCTTTTTTGACATTCTTCATCATAATTCATCTCCTGATCTGATGACATACAATAAGATGATAAATTTGATTTATTAGATTGACGTCGGTGTTGTTGATGACTGTATCTTGATAATTTAACATGATATAAATTATCTTCAGTTGGCTGGATATTTATAAAGTTGAAAGAAGAAAAATAAATGAAAAATTATAAAAAACTGCGAAAAAAAAATGTTTAGATATTTGATGCGAGTTTTGAAGTTCCTCACCTCAATCTCTGATGAAGTCATGGATGTGTGTTGCTGAGGTGTCATATAAAAAAACAAAACAGTTGAGAATTTATCTAGTTTAATAATATTTAAATAGTTATTCTAACAAATAGTTAATATTTAAATGTTTTAAGCTGTTAAATCATGAACAGAATAAAATTAGACTATAAATAGGTAACATTTCAATATCTTTGATATGTAGTTAAGAGTATAGTCTAGAATGTGTTTCATCCTATGTCAAATCAGTCAGTTAGATATTGATACTCTCACATTGATTCACTTGGTATTGTTTTGCTTGTATCTTCCCATTGAGGTTTAAGACTGCAATTGACCAGTCTCATGTTGGTATATGTGTATGCTGTACGTATGCCTCGATATTACCTTAATAGTGGTTAGCAGTGGAATCCAGTTTGACCTGTGTTTCGTCCTATTTGTTACTCGTCATCTGGACGAACCTGCATCTCGAAGTTGATGTTCGCTCTGGGACTCGAACCCAGTACCATTCGCTTCAAACGTCATCGTGTTATCCACTCAACTACTGAGTCCTCACATTGATTATTCAAACTAAGTATTTTACGTTTCAAATGACCAACATGTTATCTAGAAAGTTACCGAGTTCGGTTCTGGATAACAACAACAGGAAATCATGAACATTTGAAGAAATGTCTGTTTTCGAAAATAACACTGAAGTGATATGAGGTGAGAGTTAACAATAATTACCTAAAAGATTGTACAGTGTCATATGAGGGGTGAGTGTAATATACTTATGTAAAAGAATACATGAATATTGTAAAGGCGCGGACAAAAATGTAAACATTAGCATGCGTTTATGAGCAAATTAATAAGCGTACAAAAATGTAATATGCACTAATGTTGTGACTGTCTGAATGATGAAATAACAAGTTTGTATGAGCAATTCAAAATATCGTGAAAATAAGTAGAGTAGAATATGACAGAAATTGGTCTGTGATGCTGACAGAATAGTGGAATATGAAAATGTTCTGATGAGCCGCAGTAGAGTAAATAGCATCGATCAGTGATGAGTGGACTCGAATTTAAATACGTAGAGTTCCCATCCGCAGGATAAGAATAGTCAAGTCGTGAAATGGTAACTGCATCGACTAGTGATATTCGTTGCTGTACTGCAATTGATAACAATCATTAAATGCTAAGTCAGTGTACGTTGTCGTTGGCGTTGTGACAAATGCATTGAGTTATCGTTAAATATGTATTAGTAGAATGACCAGAGGAACAGAATGGTGACTGAGTAGACGTGGTGCGTAGTCGTATTCCTTTTTGGTCGTGAAGTCTTGATTGGTTTGTGTAGTTTGAGGGAGATGCGCTCGACCTCGTTTGTTACAAAACCGTACTTAAGGCATGATAAAAATAGCAATACATATGACTAGCGATGGTGGCGTACGAGACTGACTTGGATGAGACGAACAAGAGTATATCTTTGAGAGACCAGCTCTAAACTTTATGTTCTGGTATACAGTGTGATGGGAATAGAATAGTAATTGCAATACTCGAATAATGTTTGTGGGTAATGAATGATGCGGCATGTGGTTATACATGTGGACAAATAGATAAGATAAACATAATCGTTAGTAATCAGCTAGTAGTTGGAGGCATCCACAGACATAATAGGAGACGATTTTGAAATGAAAAATGTATGTTATGATAACATAATAATGACCTCGACTAAATGAATGAGTGTAATAATAGACCATAAATGGCATGGAAAAGTTGGAACGAACTCACTTAAAGCAGGAAAACGTTACGTTTTTGAATAATAAAAATATAGTCCAGTGAGTTTCGAATGTCGTGACGTGAAGTGTTCATAAAATGATAATTTGTTCGGTGAGTGGTATGACTGCGTAAATGTCAGAATTTAATGTCAGCACGAACAAAAATAGTAATTCCACGTTCGGTCGTGATATAGCAATAATGTAATAATGAGCATATGATGATAATTTGAATCATAATGAAACGATCCGACGAATGGATCAATCAGAATAGTTGACATGAGGACGAAGTATCGATAAGATTATACGATTTGTGCATGTCCATGTCCTGCTGCACAGGCGTTGCCGAGTGCGTTGGATTAAAGATTGTGCTGGCTTCGCTGAATTTCTTCGTTGAAAGTATCAAGTGCAGAAGTTCCTTCATTGACGTAGCTTGCTGCGTTGTTTTCGTCGTCGTCGGGCTCACCACTTTATGTGGGGCCCGTTGTTTTGTCGTCATTTAGATCGGACGATGTTGCCGAAGGGCTCTCCACTTTAGTGATCCAAGATCTAACTCCAAGTAGATCGTATGAATGATTGTTATTAAAATATATATGTCGTTTATCCTCGTATATAATCATTGACTTAAATCGCGTTAGTCAATAAGGGAATTAAATAAGTCAAATAACGAGAATGGAACTTTGGATACATACATTTTGTATAATCGTTGATCAAACAAACGAACGGGGAAACGATGCGAAGAGAAGAAAGCGAAGCAAAAATGATGCTTGTTGGAGATGGCGGGTAAGCCAAATCCCCTCTAATCAAACGTTAATCAATATTTATAAGCACACAAAAATAATTTACTGACATGTGATGAGTAATGGGAGAAGAAGTGTACACACGCCTACGCGCTCATATAAAAACAGTGAAGATTGATAAGCGAATAATTAACAAGGTCAAAATGTGACACAAGTAGAATGAATAGAATGGGCTGTCCGGATGTTAGAATAAGGTATTTAGGCTTAACATAATAACAGACACTACAAGATAAAAGAAACATTCAGTAACATTCGAGTTGTATGGTAATAATTCATGATAGATATCTTATAAGTACCAGGAAAAAAATCAATATATTATTATTTGAGGAATTTCGAAAATGTCACTTAATATCTTACAAATTTCAGATAAATTTACTAATTTCTAGTATATTTGATATGAGATCAACAATGGAATACGGTATGCACATTCTGTTCTGGTACTAAATATGAACATCAACACTAGGATCCTAATACTTCCAGCTGTCGAGTCTCGGATAGGACAAAGCTCAATTGTCCTGGACACCATAGTTATAAATAAACTAAATAAATGAAATACTTGCAAATAAAGGCATTATCGAGACAATCTACTCAGCATACATATATACCAGTAGACACTGATCACTTACAATTCTTGACATCAATAACGGTAAAATAAAAATCCTTAAAATAAGATATAATTTTCTGTCATTCAGTCAGCCAGCTGCAACATAGAACCAGGCACGTATGTGCATCGGTCCAAGTTGCCATACCGCATCAGCACAACAAGATGAACACCGGATTCATAGAAGTAGTTAATTCAGTGGTGGTAATATATAGAAGAAAGATTGTGTATAAGGAGATAGTACAGGAAGAAAGAATTACTTCGTAGAAAAAAAGATATGAAATAATTTTAATCTCTTAGTTTAAAGGAAGACAGAGAGTGTATACACCGACGCCATTGTGATCGATTCTGAGCCATGTCACCAAGAGTCTCCACCATTGGTTACTATAGTCACGAGGAACCCAACCAGGTAGTCTGCATCTACCGACCTGGCTAAGACTAGGGGATAGTGACTTTGTGGACTGATGCCACGTTTTGGTTTGGCCGCCCCTAACTTTCTTCCAACCATCCCCGACACCAGCTAGCATTGCGCGTCGTGGTAATCGGTGTTCAGACATACGCAACACGTGACCCAACCATCTCAGTCGATGAAGATTCATAACCTCATCAACTGATTTACCATCATTCCCTAGTACCCTGCGTCTAACCTCACTATTACTTGCCTGGTGATCCCAGCAATATTTCTAAGGCATCTGTGGTCAAATACTTGTAGCTTACGAGTATTGACAGCAAACATTGTGTTAACCAATAAGAATTACTCACTCATTTCTCGAGTGAAATATATGATATACTTTATGTAGGGTTTATCATAGAACTTTGGACAAATTTCTATTAATGATATACTTTTCAGAATTCAGGAGACCAACAGTATCATGTCAACTATGGTATCGTTAAATTTTAAACTTTATTTATCAAATGTTTCATTTTGAATGGTAAGCATTTTTCACATCCTATGACCTTACTAGAGTTGATCTTAAGAGTATATCTGCTATATTGAATGATGTTAAACTGTTATGATGAAATCAAAACTAGATCATTCACTCATATTAGTAAAAAATGTGACCTGTCACATATTCTTTTCAAGATTGGTTAGTAACCTGGTAATCTTGGTCTAAGTATTGTTGTTATCAATTGTTCGATAATAATGATAATTGATTTCATTTACCATCATTGTACTTAGCTTCAAATCATATATTATTGATAAACATTAGTGATACTACCTGATTATCTAAATTGAACTAGATAGAGTAAAATGATAAATTAGAAATCAATGGTTGACATTTTAACATCTTTATCATTAAATCAACTATCTACTGTCGAATAACTTGATCTAATCAAATTCGATCTATTCAGTTACAATATTATCAATAATACAATGGACTTGACATTAAATATAAATGAGATTAGTTTATTGTAAGTAATTAATGTGAGTGAGTTTTATTCCCTTTAAAAAAAAACTTGAAGTCTTCTAGCCAACAAATTATAAATAGATAATTATACTACTGTAAAATTCAAATATATATATATATATATATATATATATATATATATATATATATATATATATTACTGAAACAGCTGTTCTGTCCATCCTAGTTCTCTTTTTTTGTTTTTTTTTCTCCTAGAAATATAGGTCAGCAACCTATGGATGGGGATGATGATGACGATAGTGATGATGATGATGATGATGGTGATGGTGATGAAAACTACATTTTAGATTTATCAAATTTCCATAAAATTATTAATTAAAACATATTGAAATTTATTTAATTTCTTTTTTCTTTTTTTTTTTTTGATTTTTGAGGTTTAACATTTTAAATTATTGAAATATGAACATCACAATTTTCTTCATAGTTATCATTATCGTTGTCATGACCATCCATGTCTATAATAATCACTTAATTCTAGTTGTGTATTGTGTGTCCTTAGATGACATTTATAGAACAGCTGTTGTGTTATAATTCATCTTACCACCGTCATAGTACACACACACACAGAGACACGTATTTATGGCCCGGACACAATATTTTTCAACTAACAATAATCTATATATACGCGTAATCAGGCTCTCTTATTCACACACACACACACACAAACAAACATAAGCACGATTGTTTTGTATCTGAAATAATCACCTAGATGAGGCGGCTGAATCTCGTATATTCATACATTATTATTATTGTTATTATCATAGGAGTTAGAGATTAACCGGAAGAAACAAGGAATAATGTGAACATCTTAAGAAATGACCGCAGATGCAAAACAAAAAATACAAACAATTTCATGGTGGTTTATGTTGTTTTAACCCCTTTCCAATTGTTTCTATATATTATTGTATTTACTATCCACTATTAATAATTATACTACAGTTGTCATCATTTAAATTTTTAAATATTGAACTTCATCTAACATGGTTTATTGTATTCACACTAATTTTTTTCTTTTCTACAATATATAATGTTTGATTATAGTTAAAACAAACAATATGACCTTAGATTTAAAACAAAATTTTTTTGTCTTTTCAACTATGGTCCTCTTTCTTTTACCCTCTCTCTCTCTCTCTCTTTCTCCCCCTCTTTCTCTCTCATTCTCTCTCACTGTTTCTTTCTATTATACATATACGTAATAATTATTTAAATTTAGTTATCGTCATTAGAATGACCGAAGTAATCGACGGTATTTTTTATATATAGAATAGAAATTAATTGTTCATGTAGGTGAATGAAAGTTATATACATGTCCTTATTGTATACCTATGGATATATGATCAACATTGTTATGTGTATTAACCACTTTTGTAATTTGGGATAATTCATAGTATACATATGTGTATCTAATAGAAGTGTATGGTATGTCATTAATATGTAGATTTTAATATTGTATGACAGGCGATATTATAATGGATTATATACAATAGTTGAATACTTTAATAAATGTTATAAATATGTAAAAGATAAGCCAACATATTAACAAACATATAGGTGTGTATAAAGTTTGATGAACTTATTAATTGAATTCATTTTGGTGTTGTTTTACTTGTATCTTCCAATTGTTATTTAGGACTGCAATTAATCAGTCTCGTGTTGGCATATGTGCATGCTGTGAGGATTGCCTCGATATAGCCTTAAGTCACAAGCTTTTTAAGCAAAGATGGATAGTGGTTATCAGTGGAATACAGTTTGACCCACGTTTTATCCTATTTGGGACTCGTCATCTGGATGAATCTGAATCTCAGAGTTGATGTTCACTTAGGGATTCGAACCCAGTATCGTTCGCTTCAAATACCATCGAATTATTCACTTAGCTATTGAGTCATGATAGCCACTTGGTTGTACAATGGGGTGAAGTTATACTTACTTGGTGTTGTTTTACTTGTATCTTCCTATTGTTACTTAAGACTGCAATTGATTAGTCTATTGTTGGTGTATTTGCAAATACTATGTTACAATATTAATGTCATACAATGATTGTGAATATAATTGGAAGTTTTTTTATTTTATTATCTAATAGTTTAACCAACACAACTTAACTAGCTTCAAGATGACGAATTTCATGAAGTGTTCTAGTTAGTTAGTAACAAATAATGGAGTGTAATTGATTGGGAAATAAGATAATCACTCATTAATGGTATTAGTTAAAGATGGGAATGTATTATGAGCTGGATTATTAGATTCTTTATGTATTGTGATTGGTCAGGAAATGACCAAGGTTCTAGCTTGAAGTCATGACTATGTGATTGTCAAGAAGTCTTAAACTAGAATGAAATAGATGTACAATGCTTGATCAGTTAGCGTTGCACAACTAGTAAAAAGAACTACAGTAAAATTATACAAGCCTCTCTATATGGTATTCTTTTTTTCCAGAGGTCGATTATCAAGAACTCATTGGAAATGAGGAAATTTTAGGGAATTATTGTTGACAGGTAAATGACTAAGGTTATCCCCATTGTTTCCAGTAATCAACTAGTATGTCCTATCCAGCAATTTTGATCATTTTTACTATCCTTTAGTGAATGAGTGTTGCATATAAAAATATAATCCTTACTAAAAATTATGTTTTATGATCCTGGAGGTATCTGGAGTTGTTTGCTCTAATTGTATTAGTGTAACATACTGCAACAGTCTTCGTAAAAAACACAAAGATGATGTAAATTACAGCTTGGAATGAAATCTCTAATGAAAATCACACTATAATTTTCAGTACTCACTCACTAAATGAATGGAGGATTTCTGAAAATGCTGTAAATGACACACGTATTAAACATCGAAGACATTGCATGTAACCTCGCCCATATTAATTTGTGGTTACTAGTAGTGGATTGTTTGTTCACGGTTAGAAACATCGAGTGATCAATGTTATGGTTAGGAATATGCCACTAAGTAAAAATGGTAAACTAGTTGATGAAGTAGTTAATCTTTATTTACTGGAGTAATTGGGATATGTATTATTTTTTATCCAACTAATACCAACCTAGATGAGTGATGTTAGCTAGTGTATGAGTAAAATAGAAAACAGCTGGGGAAGCCCAAATCAAGAAGTAATATAAATCTATGAAGTTATCGACCGACAATCTGAGTCATGTTGGTTGTGGTTGACTCGATTATCACAACCAATGTTTGGAGACCTTGAGTAAAATGGCTCAAAGTTAGTCGACTATTCGTCTTGCCATAGGTCGTGAGTTTTGAAATTATCCCATACACTTGAGTCTCAGATTTATTCTTTCTGCTATTATGTTATCTTGGCCAAATTGATACTGTTATCACTTCCACTACTCTGGTATTTGTCCTGATAATTCACTGCACATGTGTCAAGTTCTACGTTGTCCATGTCCTGTATCGAGAGGTATAAACTCCCGATTTAATGAATATGAATTAGTCATAATCTACCATTAGATATCTCAACTTGGAATCCGGTAGTCATAACATAATGATGATAGTTATTCAAATCGCTGTTTATTTCATTTGTGATCGAAATAGTTTCACAAGTTATGTTTTTTCATGTAGATCTTGCCTGAAATATGTCATGAAGTCAGTCATTTTGAAGCGAAGTAAAATTATATTCGTTTCTCTCTTGTTTGTAATACTTTTGCTATATGCATCCACGACCTCCTATGAGGATTGAATCCAGGACCTTCAGGTTTGATACATTGTGACCACCTGTTAGATCATTGTATTTGCGATGTTGTGAAACTGACTCAGTAGTTTAAAAATTAATCCGTCGTTGTCAGACCTGAAGGCTTTGAGTGGATGTGTGCTTTTGAGGAGTCCTACACTAGGACGAAACAACCATCCCTGGTTTTCCAGGGAGTGTTTTAGTTAAGGCCAATCAATGATGTAACCTATGGAAATCTAATAATTTCCACAAGACCCCTTTACTTAACTTTTTAAAAATCTTACTCTTCTAACTTCTAATTTCAATCATCAAATTGTCTTCAATTCACGCTTGTGTTACTGTTGCTCATTATCGATTTTTTTTATTATTAAATGTAAGTGCGTTATTTATGCACTTAAGAGGTCATAAGATCACTTTCCCTCCATGCTCTTCTCTTTCTAGATTTATGCTCTCCACACTACAGCAGCACACTATGTACCTTCAGTCTGGAAGTTAATTCCTACACATTTTATATTTCATCAGGGCTAAAATACTTCTAAGACAACAATTACTGATTTAACTATCTACCGGTTTTAGTTGGTCAGTCATAGAAAATACAAGACTTCGGATACAATTGTATATCAATCCAAAGTATAAACATACAGATGAATAGGAAATATTGTATAAAATGAAAACTACAGAAGAGAAGAAATATAAAATGAGACTAAAGAATGAAGATAGTTTGAAAGTAATATTCAACTCAAGATTGTATTATGTAACACTGGTGAATTAAACTGGTAGGTTGGAAAGTAACTAGTGGGGTAAATTTGATATTAAGCCTAGGTTTCGTGCTATTTGACACTTGTCAGCAAGGTGTACTTGAGGCCTGGGAGTAAATGATGCTTACTGGGGGAGCTCAACCTTTCCACTACCAGTTTCACAGTTTGAGGCATATGATATTGAGTTGATCATACTATGAAAGTGAAAATATTCATTTTAACTAGAATAAACCATTTGTCTAGGTGTTACGTGACGTCTCTCATAAATTGAGACAATGTTAGATCTGAGTTTGATGGTACAAAGTCATAAAAAGTATCTAATAGAATTTCTGCAACTCTTCTATGTGTGTGTTCACACTTACGTGTTATGATAACCATCCCTTTCCAATTTTTAATAAAAGTTCAATATCTATCATATTCAAACACTTAACCGTTCATTTAGTGGGTTAGTATTGCATATATGAATGGAATTTCTACTAGGGATTTCAATTTGATCATCTGAAGTTATCTACACACAGCTTCTACGAACAAGACCCATATATTTAACATTGAAAAGTAGATACACTACAAATTTACTGACATACATCCTATCCCCATGCTTACTTAAATATTGTATTAATGACATGTGATTCTCATTCAAAGATTTTTAAAAAATTTCGTATACAATTTTGTATTCACTGTTTTAATAGTACCATGCTTCATTGAAGAATTCAGAGGCTTTTCGATTGATAATTCATTGGAGTTAATAATAAAATAGAAGATTTGTATCTCAGTCTAGTCTTTTTTTCCAGAACTTGTAAGATCGTCCTGGTCGTTTACTAGAATGTCAGAGTTTTTATAAAATATATCCCAAAGTTATTTAGTCGATGTAGGAGGAATAACAGGAATTGAAGAGAGAGGTTGATTATGAATACAGTGGTCTTGAGTGCTATTAGAGGTATGAGGACGGTTATCACTTCCCGGTTTCCCACACCGTGGAAGGGTTCTTCTGGAGGTACATGAAAAGGAAATTGGATTAGAGGTGGTCTTAGTGACCTGAGAGTGTGGCCGCAGTGCCCAAGGGAAAACTGCTTGAGATCGGTCACTTTCAACTTTTTTGAGAGTAATTTTTGTGTTATCTCCGTAGTTGTTGAGACCTTACCACCGGAGACGGATATCCATGGGATAAGGCGAGGTGGGCATTTTTAGGGATGTGTAAATTATTCACATGATCTTAGCTCAGAGAGCCGACTGGAAAGAAGGACTTCTAGTCAAAATACCAAAGAAAGGCGATCTCAGCAACTGTGATAACTACAGGGGAATCACTCTTCTTTCAATACCGGGAAAAGTCTTCAACAGGGTATTGTTAAACAGGATGAAGGACTCCGTAGACGCCCAACTTCGAGACCAACAGGCAGGATTCCGTAAGGATAGATCGTGCACAGACCAAATCGCAACTCTACGGATCATTGTGGAACAATCAATTGAATGGAATTCATCACTCTATATCAACTTCATCGACTACGAAAAAGCATTTGATAGCGTGGACTGAACCACACTATGGAAGCTTCTTCGACACTACGGCGTGCCTCAGAAGATAGTCAATATCATACAGAATTCCTATGATGGATTAAACTGCAAGATCGTTCATGGAGGACAGTTGACAAAGTCGTTCGAAGTAAAGACCGGTGTCAGGCAAGGTTGCTTACTCTCACCCTTTCTCTTTCTCCTGGTGATCGACTGGATCATGAATACATCAACATCTGAAGGGAAGCACGGGATACAGTGGATAGCTAGGATGCAGTTGGATGATCTAGACTTCGCAGATGATCTGGCTCTTCTATCGCACACACAACAACAAATGCAGGAGAAGACAACCAGTGTAGCAGCAGCCTCAGAAGCAATAGGTCTCAACATACACAAAGGAAAAAGCCAGATTCTCCGATACAACACAGCATGCAACAATCCAATCACAATTGACGGAGAAGCTTTGGAAGATGTAAAAACCTTTACATATTTGGGCAGTATCATCGATGAACACGGTGGATCTGATGCAGATGTGAAGGCACGGATTGGCAAAGCAAGAGCAGCATATTTACAACTGAAGAATATCTGGATCTCAAAACAATTAGCAACCAACACCAAAGTCAGAATTTTCAATACAAATGTCAAGACAGTTCTACTGTATGGGGCCGAAACCTGGAAAACTACGAAATCCATCGTCCAAAAGATACAGGTGTTCATTAACAGTTGTCTACGCAAAATACTTCAGACCCGCTGGCCGGACACTATAAGCAACAACCTACTGTGGGAGAGAACAAATCAGATCCCAGTGGAGGAAGAAATCAGGAAGAAGCGCTGGAAGTGGATAGGACACACATTGAGGAAAGCACTGAACTGCGTCACAAGACAAGCCCTCATATGGAATCCTCAAGGTCGAAGGAGGAGAGGAAGACCAAAGAATACATTACGCCGAGAAACGGAGATAGATATGAGAAAAATGAACAAGAATTGGATGGAACTAGAAAAGAAAGCAGAGTGGGACAGAGTGGGTTGGAGAATGCTGGTCGGCGGACTATGCTCCATTGGGAGTAACAGGCGTAAGTAAGTAAGTAAGTAAGTAAATTATTCATTTAGATAGTTTGTTGCAAGAGACAGAGAGATTCTCTGGGTCAACTTAAATTCAGCATTTTAACGTATGAATTAACATCAGTAAGTAAAAAATCCTCCTTCCTAGTTTTAAAGTAATGAATATTAAACACTTAAGACAGCGGGAAAATTCAAACCTGTCGAACAACATAGTGGTTAAATTGACTCAATAGCTCAGTGAATAATGTGTTAGATTTCGATGTGATAGATGCTAACTTCGAGTCCCATCATGAATATCAACATTGGGATACATATACATCCAGTTTACGAATCTCATACAGAACGAAATGCACTTTGGATTCCATCGCTAGTGACAATCCATATTTACTATAATGTAATCAATCGTTCTACTTTTTTACAGTGAATATTGATATACCCATTAAAATGGATTAAATGCTTAGTGAATGAAAAATGTTTCCTTCGAATAGTAGCCAACATCATATTAGTCTAATCCCAAGTACCGATAGAATTTTCCTAATTACTTTAAATGATTTGATATCCATTATGTATCTTAATGTTATGACATGTTGTGGTTATCATATAGAATCTCTGTTTAACCGAAGTTTCATAACTGAGTTAGACCTCATCAACATGGAAACGTATCTGTTATTTTTAGAGAAATAATGCTCCCAATAGGATATTGATTTAAATCATGTAATCTAAAGTCAAGCTATGTTTGTTAGTGGTTATATATATCTGCATCGCAGTATTGATATTCATACAATGACTCGAATGTAATGCCTTTCACTTCAAACCCTCAAAGTTTTATCCAGTTAGTTATTAAGTTAGAATAACCTCTAACTTGTGCATTTCAATTCAAACCCAAACTAATGAATTGATATGGAGTTGATTAGCAAATTTTAACTTTGATCTTTTCCTTACAGAGATTTGATAAGTAACTATTTTTATGATAAATATGTAAATATCCTATACAGTATTCCAAGTATACATTTTCAACGCTTCCAATGAACGGTTTTAACACCTGAAGAGGTAATATACATAGAATGATGTATTTTTATTGGTTTTATTACCTTTGATGAATGAGATATGTGAATATTATTGATTAACGATGCTATGCATTACTTCCAACTGTTCTATAGATTATCCCAAAAAAGTCATCAACGTTAAGATGGGTGAGATACGTGAACAACCGTAAGATTAGGCGTTAAAATACCAACAAAACGACTAACCTAGTTAGAATACCGTTTCCGTTCTTATTATCCAACGCTAATGCTAATTATCTGTTGATAATGTTGATTTGGAGTAGAGTTTGAGGAGTCAAAAGTTTTATAGAGATTTATTTTCACTCATGTATTTTGATGCTGCTTGTTGATCTTTCTTTAATACGAAAAGGATCAAATTAAACAGCATTGTACAACATCATTATATTTCGTTCGACATTTTATTATTAAAAGTCTATGAATTATTTTCGGTTATTTAAAGTATTTGAAAATAGCATAAATATTATTAATAATCGAACATATCATAGATTTGCCAGTATAAAGGTTATGAAGATTGTTGAGTTTAGATTGATATCATGAATGGATCATTGCTAGACCACCATTGAAAACCTGGAAGCACGAGTACTGCGTGTGGGATCGTGGATACTCACTACTCACGAGTCCCATACTAGAACATAACGACTGTCTAGTGCTTCCAGATGTTCAACGGTGGTCTAACATTGATCCATTCATGATATTAATTTAAACATATCATTGTCTCTTAGAACAAAATTAGCAAAGTTAACAAAAGGCTTTCAATGAAACTATAACTTTTGAAGAATGACAAATTTATGAAACTGTACTTATGTAGTGAAGTACACATAAAAAGCAATTATTGACTTACTGAATTTGACTTATCAATCATGTCTGTTTGAGATTTTGTACTACAAGAATTAATGGCATTGGCATCCTTACCAATGTTATGATTATTGTTCCACTGAGAATTTTCATTATTTCTAAATGAAAGACTATGATTTGATGCTACTGATGATGATGATGACGACGAATTTGATGGAGATAATGGTGGTGATTTCGATGAGGTTAATGAACAATGATCATGTTTAATAGAATTTGAATGGTTACTATGTGTTAATTGTATGCTATCAAAACTGATGGATGTTTTAGATCTTTGCTCAATTATTGAACATTGATTATTCATATCCGACAATGGATTCAATGTTTCATTTTTCGCTGAACATCTTCCTTGTTGTTGCTGCTGTAAATCTCCATTTATAGAAATATGATTTTGATCTTTTAAAGAAGAATTTCCTCGGTTATTATTATGATTGGAACTTTCACTTGGTGACCATGATGTATGCTTTATACTACTACTGTTATTACTACCAATACTATCAGTAGTATTATCATCATCAACTAAAGAATTTATATCAGATCTTTGTGTATTTTGTTGTTGTTGATTCAATTTTGACGAACGATTGCCATTGTTAATTGAATTATTGAAACGACTTGAATTTGTACATAAATTTGATGACATTTCAGTAGAAGCACTAGTAGTATTGCTATTATTATTATTATCTATGATTGATAAATGATGATTTTTGTTTAATTGTCGAGTCGATAATTTTTGTCCCGTTCTTTGTTGTCTTTGTTGTTGTTGCTGCTGTAGTTGGGATAGTAAATCACACATCGGTGGAATAAGAGAAGAAAACTACAGGAAACAACTTTGACAATATGGACGAGTTTTTCTCGACTCGAAGACTATTTGTGTGTGTGTGTGTGTGTGTGTGTAAAATAATCCAATTGAATGCTAGAAATAAATGTGAAAGTAGAAATGACAATAAAAGCAACTAATTAGTCAATTATTCAAATTATTGATAAATAATTATCCTAGGTATCGGAGATTCTTAATGTATATTAAAAACAATGAAGGATCGGATAGCTACTTTGTTCTCATAATACGAATCATATATCAGAATTATAAACAGTTGGATATCAAATTTGATCTGAAGGTCAAGGTTTTACCTTGAAACCTTACAGTTCTAGATTTAATCAACTTGAACTAGGGAGGATTATTATACTAAAACAAAACATCCATCTAGTGGTTCCTGGTTGTCAATAGTTGTCTATTCAAAGTCAATCCGTGATTAGAAACTTACAAACAAACTTGTATTGTCTTATCTAGCTTATACCCATAGTTTACTAAATTTTATATGATGAAGTTTATAACATTAGTTTGATTTGTTCATTTCGTCTTAACGAAATGTTTATTCTAGTTTAGATCCCCGTCAAGGTCATCAATATGCACTGTTGAAAATTCTTAAGCTAGATTGGAAAATCTGTCCAATGATTCCTGGTTTCATTCGTGTTATAGCAAGGATTAATTTGTTTCAAACACGATCTATGAATATAATATTCATGAAAGTATACCTTTCAGCAACTTGAAATTCTAATACCTTTTTGCTATGCTATTGATATCTATAATTTGAAAAATACGTCAAATAATCTTTAATTTTTATAAACAAATTAAATGAAGACTTGCCTCAATTCACTAAACTTTCTATCATTCTTAATTGCATCATATAATTATTAACATTGAAAGTATAGACTGCTGGTGTCTTGATCCCTGGCTTCGGCCTGAATGTTATGTGTTACAATTTATATGTATATGTGTAGTATCATCAACACATACATTATTAAGAATTGAAATTGAACAATTTTATCAGTCACTCTCTGAACCATCCCTACGATTACTGGCGTTCCGTAGCCAGGGTAACGAAGTAGGGTTGGTAATAAGGTTAACGAAACTCATCTCAAGAGATTAAACCTTGCTACAAAAACGCTAACCAGAAAAATGTCACTTAAATCAATAGTCTGTAGTCTATGTTCTACAAGGGGTCAGTGAGCATAAGTAAGTAAAAAATTTCTGGATAAATGTTTACTAAATATATGGTAACTATAAAACTTCTCAATGATAGTATTCATTCACAGTAGGTACTGAAGACATTAATGTTCGACTAATAGACTAGTGGTCTAAACCTTAGTCCAACTACATTCATTTCGGAGATTTATTGGTAAGAACAAGAAAGATTAGTTCAGAGAATAGTGCGCTTTTCTATGAATTCATTTGTAAATCATAAAAATTACATAGATATATACCTTTTGCCTAAACAGCAATCATAGTAACAAATCACTTAGCATTGTAACTAGGAGAAAATAAATAAAAACACGAAAATATGATTTTTAATTTAAGAAATTGAAGACTTATTAAGATCAACAATATTCACCAGAACAAAGCATAAAAACAAGATAAGTGTAGAAGAAGGTTACGTAATGTGATAAGATGAAATGCTAAAGTGATAACAGAAATAACTCAGTTATTTTAGGGGCAACATTGATAAAGAAGGCGACAGCGAAAAGGTAAACTATAGGTTATGACCATGATAAAGGAAAACGTCTAATGAATTTTTTGAAAATATACTTCTGGTTTTGCGAAACCACAGACGATACCAACAAAACATAAAAATAAACATAGTATTGAATATATTCACAGAAATCGGTATACATTTGAGACTCCAGAAACTTAAGAATGAGTCAATCAAAAGACATACTCTTTATTGAGTCAATCTTTCTTATTTTTTATATCATAATTGATGTAATTCGTTGATTAAAAAACAAATTAGTAATACTAGTCCTTTTCTATATATCCATTATAATGTTCACATGTCAACGTCAATTATATATAAACTCATAAATCCTTCTGGAGCCCCTCTGAGGCTATTGCTGATCCTAAGCCAGGATAAAGGAGGATAGTCGTGTATGGAGTTAGCGGCCCCATCCCGTAGAAAACTCACTCACTGAAAAAATATTTAACTATGATGTAAGTTTTTGATTGAGATCATGAACTGATTCATGTTAGACCACCATTGAAAACTTGGAAACACTGGACGACCGTTTCATCCTATTGTAGGACTTCTCAGCAGTACGCATCCACGATCCCGCTCGCGGGATTCGAACCCAGGGCCTCTAGTCTAGAACACGAACGCTTAAGTCGCGATTGGAAGTTATTGCTTTAATTATTCGAATCATAAATTGGATTTACTCTTATCAATGTAAATTACAGATTAACAATAATAATAATAATAATAATGACAATAATAATAACTTACATAATGATAATGAGAAGTGAAGTAATTAATGATTGTTACAATTGATCACAAATAATATATCAAGAAGTGTATATTAATATCACGTTGTAGCACCTTGGTGATTGGATCAAAATTGAAACATTACACATATATATTTACCTATACATATCTTGACAATCATCAAATTAGTAACTTAATAAGGTTTATAGTTATAAAAATTGGTGTATATATATGTATGGTATACAATCGAAAGTAAAAGTATTTCGTTATTATTTATTCCTTACAACAACAAAAAAATGTAATAATTTGATTTGTGCTTCTGTCAACATATCGAAAATATTTATTCCATGTATACATACATACATACATACATATATTCAACACACATACAGTGGTTGTACATATATAAATTACCCCTTTCATTTTTTTTCCTATGCATCAATTGCCTACTGGTATATATTTATTCATAGAATTTATTATTTAAAATATCTAGTTTAATTCAGATTGGACAAAATTAAAAGGGGTTGTTAATCATAATCACCATCACCATCACCGTCATCATCATCATCATCATCTTCATCGTCATCATTATCAATAAGCCTGTTTAGGAATCATTTTAAATATTTTTTTTCTTGTGAAAAATATATTTATAACTCCCTCCCCCATTTTTATATTTATTAAAAATTCATTCCAATGGATATGAAAAATAATTCTTCCAATCATATGTGGAAAAATATACATGTGTACAGAATATAAACACACACACAAAGATACAAAATACATATATATATGCACTTATCATTAATGGATAACAGAAAAAAAAGTATGGTTATAAACACACATAGGCACACAACTTTGTTTGTATGTATCTAAC
This sequence comes from Schistosoma spindalis, assembly GCA_946903255.1. Lineage (NCBI taxonomy): Eukaryota > Metazoa > Platyhelminthes > Trematoda > Strigeidida > Schistosomatidae > Schistosoma > Schistosoma spindalis. Next base: position 87,251,621 of record OX336420.1, read on the forward strand.
TATGATATTTCAATGTTTTTCAACTCCTTTTCTTGTTGATATTTCAATTTTTTCGAAGTAAAAATAAAGAAGAAAGAAATCCTAGTTAATAACTTGTTTTCCTCTATTGCTTCTTCATCGCCTGTATATTATACTTACTCTCTTATCACATTAAATAAATTGATATACCCATTTATCAGTTTATTAATAAAAGGGGAGATTTCTACCTAAAATATATATATGTATATGCATATGATGTGTACGTATGCGTGTGGTCATTAGTATAAAAGTAAGGGAAAGAGAGAGATAGAGAAAGAAAGAAAGAGAATTTATTAGTTAAATAGTTGCGCTAGCTAATGAATTAAATGGAAAATTTAAGGCAAGCATTGAAACAAGAATGAGAGTAATTCTTTTGATGGAATTGTGGAGACTGTTAAATCTTGATAGATTTTATCACTGACTAATCTTAATTACACAACCGATAGAAGACAGGAAGCATTTGGACTGATGTTTCATCTTGAGTTCAAACTTTTATAGTGATAGGTCGTGAACGCGCACTGTTAAGAGGTCATATCATATCCTAAGACAAACACAACTGTGCGGTGTTCCTAGTTTCAATAATCAACCTAACTAAGCTAGTCGTCAATAGTCCATCCTATGAACATCAAAATTATACCCTATATTATTCTTTCCCTATCAACAATACATAGATAAACATAGAATTATTGACAAAATCACAACTATTAACCTCCTCGTTATATTTAACTTCCATTAATATTTTTACAAGAATATTACATGATATATTATTTTATATTCTGAATATATTTTCGTCTTTATTTTGTCAATTTATACCCCTATCTTGCCAAACCTTTTAAAAATTCTGATTGGATTAAAATGAATCACTATGAAACAAAAATAGAAAACAATAAACGTTAAATAGAAATTGACTTATTAACAGTGAATATATTCATCAAGTTGTTTTGTTCAAATTCAATATTCAATTTATTATCTATAATAGTATATATTATAATGTATAAGATGAAAGTGCTATTCGTCATTATATTGGTACTACTAATAAACAAATTTTATAGTAGTATATAACCTCATCTAATACATATATATTTTTTTAAACTTAAAAATAATAATAATGTTTATATGATTTGTTTGACTAGACTAATTTCATGATGACATTTAAATTATTTTTAAAGAAACAGTTGGTTGTTAATATCAGTCAGATGACAGGAAGTCTGTTAAGAATTCACGTGGAAAATGTTGGGATACGGTAAAATGTGGTTAAAAGTTGAATATAACTGGAGTGAAATAAACATATATATATATATATATATATATATATATATATATATATATCCCCACCGTTGTTGCTACCTTGACGTGGTGGTCGGGCTTGCCTATCGTGATGAACCAATCGAGCTATACTGGCTGGAACAACCGTTCCTCAAGGTCCTACCATGCAAGACAGGTCGGTTGAAGAGCGGTAAGACTAAAAGCAACAAACCCAAGGTCCTAAAGCGAAGTTGCACTGCTGACTGTACAGATGTGTGACAGCGGAAGCGTGTTTCCTTCAGACAACCAGCATGATAGCGATGCTGTCTTTCCACAAGGAGGGGTGGGGTTAGAAAAGGCTAACCATAAAAATGCACATATTGTCTTATCCCATGGATATCCATCTCCCGTGGTAAGGTCTTGACAAGTACGGAGATAACACAAAAATTACTCTCAAAAAGGTCGTGTTTGACCGACCTCAAGCAACTGTCCCTTGGGCACTGCGGTCAAGCTCTCAATTCACTAAGACCACCTCTAATTCAATTTCCTTTTCAGGTACCTCCAGAAGAATTTTCCACGATGTGGGCAACCGGTAAGTGAAAACCGCCCTCATACCTCTAACAACACTCAAGACCACTGTATTCATATATATAAACAAACAGCTTGTCAACTGGATTTTTAATGGTTGAATTTATGAGTCGATGTAAGCTTGACCGCCAATGAAAACCTGGAAGCCCTGGATGGTCGTTTCCTTCTAGTATCGGACTCCTGGTACACATGAATTCTACTATTAAAATCATTACAATCTTCACAATCTCCCCTTTTGAAAATAATTGGATGATTGAATGACGGTTTAAATTAGAATTAGTTTTCTTTTCTTTAGATGAATAGAATAGGTGCAGAATTTATTATTGTCAGGAAGAAGCAAAAATATAACTCAGTCATTTAGTTAGTTATATTTACAAAGCTCTCATGGTTTCTGTCAAAATAGAAATCACTTTTCATGTAGGGAACATAAATAATCAAAGTATCATAAGTAAAGATACTAAAGTCAGTTCAAAAAGAAAACTGACACCTTTTTCCGAATTATTAAATGACCCGAATATGTCACCTGTTAGTTTCCTCATTTTTTTAACCTGAATCAGGAAAAAAAATATTAAAGATTCAAGGGAACATGATCCAGGACTATTTTTCTTCACAAAGACGAAGGAATTAACAAAGATAACCAATTCACATGTTGGCATTATCACCTCCCTATAGCATACCCAATCCAGTTACACCCAAATCAAAAGTGAGAAGTGTTCAGAAAATGGAAAAATATACTACGGCAATTTAATCATACCTGTTCGTTGAAGTAGTGCATTTATTAGTTATTATTACTTACTTACTTACTTACTTACTTACTTACTTACTTACTTACTTACTTACTTACTTACTTACTTACTTACTTACTTACTTACTTACTTACTTACTTACTTACTTACTTACTTACTTACTTACTTACTTACTTACTTACTTACTTACTTACTTACTTACTTACTTACTTACTTACTTACTTACTTACTTACTTACTTACTTACTTACTTACTTACTTACTTACTTACTTACTTACTTACTTACTTACGCCTGCTACTCCTTCTGAAGGAGCATAGACAGCCCACCAGCATTCTCCATCCAACCCTGTCCAAAGCAATCCCTTCCAGCTATTTCCAGTTGTTATTCATCCTTTTCATACCTGCTTCTATTTCCCGACGTATTGTGTTCTTCCCTTCACAATTGCAAGCTAGGGATTGCCTCGTGATGCAGTTTGGTGATTTCCTGAATGCATGTCGTATCTACTTCCAACGTCTTTTCTTAATTCCCTCGAAGTCGGTTTGTTCTCTCCTACAAAAGGCTATTGCTGATGGTATCAGCCCAATGGATGTTAAGTATCTTGAGTAGACAACTATTGATAAATACTTGTACCTTCTTGATGGTGGTTGTAGTAGTTCTCCAAGTTTCAACTCCGTACATTAGAACTGTCTTGATGTTCGTGTTGAAGATTCTAATTTTGATATTGGTTGAAAGTTGTTTTGAGTTCCACATGTTCTTCAGTTGAAGGAATTAGGCCGTTGCTTTGCTAATCCTCGCCTTTACGTCTGCATCTGAACCTCTTTGTTCATCGATGATGCTGACAAGGTATGTGAAGGATTCTACATCTTCCAGAAATTCGCCATCAAGAGCGAATGGATTGGTGTTCGCCGTGTTGTATTTGAGGATCTTGGTTTTCCCTTTTTGTATGTTGAGGCCTGTTGATTCAGGGGCTGCCGGTACACTGGTTGTCTTCATCCGCATTTATTCGTCTGTATGGCATAGGAGGGCAAAAGTAAGTGATATTTATCCCGGATGGTTTTTTGTAAAGAGTTTATCATTGTCAAATGTCTTAGTTTCTATAAAATCAAATTTATTTAGTCATAACTGTTAATAATGTGACAGATATTTCTTTAGGATTTAATGTGATAATTGCTAAGTTCGAATCTTTTTTCTAAAAACTATAGATACGGGCAAATCCATTTGATAAATCTTCGTATTGCAGACCTACCTATTATTCATTGCCTGAAAAGATATTTTAAACAATAGACATTTTTCTAGAATAAATGAGAAAACTGATGTATATTTTCTTTAATCATCATGATATATCATGTCAACTACCCCATATTAATCATTGATTTTCAACTAGATACTTGGAAACATTGACAGAAGCTCTTTTTTGATTATTTTCAATATAGTTTCTTGATTGATCCAAGCACACGAGAATTCATGACTGGAGTTGATCATATTATAGGTTTATATAGCTGATATCAGTGTAATTTGTATAAAAAATATGAAAATAAAACTCTGAAGGAAAGTTTATGTTAGAATCAAATTCAGATTACCTCTAAGGTAAATATAAGATAAGATTAGAGAAGTCAATTTGTGCACAACAGTGTCCCACCAGAAAATGAACCCAGAACCTTCCGGTCGCTCAGTGTGGGTTCGAAATTTAGACAACTAAGCCGCCGTTAGGTGGTTTACATGTCTGCCTTCAATCCATCCGTGATATTCCATGAATGTCCCTGTTTTAATCATTGGAGATATCGTGAATGAGTACTGTTGGTGAGTTTCACACCAGGAGGAATCAGTTGTCCAGTGTTCTCTGATTTTCACAGTTTTTCTAAGGTCGATTGATAGTGTAAACTATTATTGTTGAAATCATCATAATTGTCGTTATATATACCATTTACACTATTTTTGCTAGAATAACGTCATTCGAATAACTTTATATCTAAACATGATTTTTAAAATTTGAGGTACATGGAACTTTTCCTTTTGAAAAAGCTACAACACATCTGTCCAGTCTTGATTTTTCTTGTGTTAAAACTTTCTTGAACATCCAAAACAGTTGAGCGCTTCATCAACTGCCTTCTCATTGTTTCATACTTTATTGTCTTAGCAAAATATCTTGTCCGAATAGTATGTGAAGAGAATTTTTTCAGAAAGCTTAAGTTTGGTAACAATCATCTATGTAGTGAATCAGTGATCAAAAGACAAAAAAGTGAATGTTATATGCATCTATCATTACAATAATTTGAATGTTATCCTTGGTTAGGTTCATCTTTTTATTCATTAAATCTCACCCTGAAATGCTTTATTCACTTAGAGTTGTTTCCGTTCACACACCTTCTCCACAGTTGCTTAAAGTGAAGTCAAACATATGGTTTTTGAAGAATCTCGGCCTATGCCGTGATGCATCGTAACACTTTTATGTGAAGACCCTTCAGTTTTCGCACCATAATATTTTGACTTTCTATAGTTAGGAATTTGGTAGCTAGGTTCATTTTTGCGATGTCAAGCTGTTGACCATACACCCAATCTTCCTCTTTTAAGCTGTCCAAGAATTACCAGTAGCTCTCGAGGCGCTCTAGGTAGAGCTGTTTTTTCTATAGATAGTTACTAACTTTTCACGTATTAGTTCAGAGATTTTTTACATTCACAATGGTTAACTGTAGGTTTTAATTTTGAAAATAAACTGAACAGACCATGTGTACATGAGTTTGAAACTGACTACGACAAAGAACATGATACCATTTATTCAATGTCATTTGTGAACTATTGCCCCCCATCCACCCCCAATAATACAAAGATTATGAATCCTTAAATGATGTAAACAAATTTTTGATAAACTCATCTGATTTTACAACACTCACCTATATAATTGGATATAATCAGGAAATAATAATAACATATGTTGTAGTTGGCATCACGGATTACTCTTAGTTAGACAACCACTAAAATGTCAAGAATCAATAAATAAGTACTTCATTTCAGTAATGTAATACCTTAACAGTGCGTATTTACAAACCCACAGACGATCGAACCCAAGAACTTTAGATCATACTGAGAGTACCCAAACTTTAAACAGCTAACTCAGCATCCTACACGTTACATATCCAATAAATTCAGACATATAATATACCAATAAAAATTTATATTCACAAACAAAAAATATAAATTCACTTGGTGTTGTTTTACTTGTATCTTCCCATCGTTATTTAGGACTGCAATTGATCAGTATTATGTTGACATATGTCACAAGCTTTTTAAGCATAGATGGATAGTGGTTAGCAGTGGTATCTAGTTTGATCCACATTTCATCCTATTTGATACTCGTCATCTGGATGAATTTGCATCTCAGAGTTGATGTTCACTTTGAGACTCGAATCCAGTACCGTTTACTTCAAACGTTATTACGTTATCCACATAGCTACTAAGTCCTGAATTTCACTGCTAGCCATTATTCATCTTTGCTTAAATAAGAAACCTATTACAATTTTGAATGTTATTAGCTGATCTAAGCTAATTATCATGAATTTTACAATTGTGTGTATTTTTTCTTCCATCAAAATACCTTTCCACATATTTTCCGGTCAATGAATATCAAGAAAGATTACATTATAAAATGATTTTATTCCTATTTCAAATGTTTATATGCTCGACTGAATTTCGAACATCATACAATATATATATACATATATACAGAGACATGAAGAGGTATTACAGGTACAAACTGAAAGTGAATTAAACAAGTATGTATAAAATTATGTAATTAAAATGCATTGTAAATATCAATATTACAGTGACTTCTCTCAAATTGGTAATGATGAAAAGTAGGAAAAAAATAAAATTGTAGTGGTGGGTGATATCATTAATTTATATTATTCTAAATGTTGACATTTAAAGTAGTGAAAATCAGTCTAGATTGATATCGGTTTGATTTAAAAAAAAAAAAAAAACAAGAAAACAATACAATCTTAAATGACATGTAATATGGTTGATTGATTATAGTTGGGTGGGGATTATTGATTTCAATGTGATAGACTGAATTGAACTGGACGGTTGATTCCTCTTTTTGATGTATAATCTCTTTATCATTCTGTATCTATCTATTCTTGTATATAAATGATCTGAACTGAAAGTTTTTCAATCATATTTATTATTAGTAATGATAGATCAATGTAAATGTATTAAGAAAGTTTAATTGATGGTTTTTAAATCATATTGGAAGTGAAATGGTTATTCCATAATAATGATTGTCTGGGATTAGGAAAATGTAGACTGTTTCATTTCCACTTATTTGTCTAAAATTAATTATTATCAGAAGGGGTTTTGTGGAGATTTTTAGTAAGTTCAGTGGTTGAAATTATGAATCAATTGAAGCTAGACCACTATGGAAAACCTGAAAGCACTGGACGGCCGTTTCGTCCTAGTATGGAACTCCTCAGCAGTGCGCATCCACGGTACGGTGACTCGATTTCGTGGATTGGTTGAAGTTAGACATTAAAACCGTTGGATGCTGACAGGCTCAGTGGTCTAATGGTTAAACACTTGTGTGCGGGACTGATAGGTCCTGGTTTCGAATCTTGCGGGAGGAGGGATCGTGGATGCGCACTGCTGAGGATTCTCACGGTAGGAAGAAACGGTGGTCCAGTGCTTCCAGGTTTTACATGGTGGTCTAGCTTCAATTGACTCATGAATTCAACTATTAAAATTAATTAATTATTTGCAACATTGAATAGTTATTCAATACACTATAATTTTCAATATTTGGTAACTGTATCAAATGGGTACTAGTAACTAGGATAATTGACAATTGCTCAACACAAAGTAGAAGATAAAAACTGATGACAGATATGACTACTTAATTCACCTTTCAAAAATATACTAAAATTAAATATAATACTTTAGCTAAGGTAATCAAAACTCTTTTAACAAATCATAATTCATGTAGAGCTAAAGATACAAATTTACATTAAGGCAAGTATAATATAAGAGAGCATTTTTACTATGATCAAAATCAAATCGTCGGATATACTAGTAATGTCAGTAATATCAGTGATACTTACTTACGCCTGTTACTCCTTATGAAGGAGCAAAGATAACTTACCAGCGTTCTCCATCCAACTATGTCCTGATTAATCCTTTCTAGTTGGCTCCACTTGCTGTTCATCTTTCTGATGTCTGGTTCCAATTATCGATGCAGTGTGTTCATTGGTTTTCCTCTTTTCCGAGAACCTTCAAGTTGTATCTCCACATTTCTTCAGCTATTCGACCAGTCCTCCCGGTCTCATACATTGTCCAAACATTCGATGTACCCATGTTTATTGTTGTTCTGGTTGTTAGAATGGACATCGGTCTCATGACTTTGAAAGAATTTCAACTTTCACCATGAGGCGTCGTAATTCTTCTGAATGGTAATTGTTCAACTCGGTGGGTAGAGTTTAAATGGTTTAAATTGCTGATTCTGGTTGGAGTTTTTTCTGGAGTGTTGTTTTCTAGAGGAGGGGATTGCTGATTCCATTCGCGACCCTTCTGCTTTATCTGGGTTTGGGACCAACCGTAACCTTAGAAGAGCTACAGGCGGAGTTAATAGCAGTGATAATAACATGAAACTAGACTAAAAGAATACAATTGGAAAAAATAAAGAATAAAAATATATAATGTGAGGTATGAATTATCAAATTCATGATGTATACAGGAAAATGAAGTATAAATACATTAAACGTTATATTATCTAACAGTTGTTTTGCCCTATATTTTGATGTCCTAATAATGATCATCTGTAACTCTGTCAAAGATCAAACCCTCAGCTGTTAGGCCTCATTATCACATCACGGTCATTGATGCATACCTCTTTCTCATGCCATATTTGAAATTTCGCCTTATGTTACAAAAATAATCATGTTCTTACTAGTAACAAACTTGAAGAAGAATTCCTGAAGTTCTTTCTAGTAAATGATCGTATGATCAATAGAATTTAGTCATGTTAAGAATAAGATAGTTATCAATGAATGATAATCATAGAGTATATCAGAATTGTTAGGCTTAATAAGACAAATTATCGAATTTTGACTGAATGATCTAAAAGTACCATGTAAGACGTTAAGGTCTTGAATTGATGAAGATTTATAGTTCAGGTAAACGATTTTGACTGTTTTGTGTTCATTAATTTTTCCATTTTGATTGGAGAATTTCATTGTCATTCTAAACAGTATCTATCTACGAAGTCCGTATCATCCAGTTGTATTCAACCTATCCACTGTATTCCGTGCTAAAACTCAGATGAATTCCACATGATGTTGACGATAGTCTCAGCTACTCATTACGTAGCGTCAAAGAAGGTTCCATGATGCTCTCATATCCACACTGGCAAACGCCTTCTCGTAATAAAAAAAGTTGATGTACAGTGACGAATTCCATTCAGTCGATTGTTCAAAAGTGATGCGAATTGTCGCGATTTGGTTTGCATCGGATCAATTTCTATGGAATGCAGTCTATTGATCTCAAAGCTGGATGTCTACTCAGTTGTTCATCCGGTTGAGTAACATTCTGTTGAAAACGTTTCGTGGTACCGACAGTAGTGTGGTTTCGCTGTAGTTCTCACACTTGCTCAGATCTCTTTTCTTCAGTATCTTGATGGGTTATCATCCTCTCCAGTCTGTCGATGGCATTTATTCCTCCTCCCGAATATTTCTGAATAAGATATGGTGCATGTTCGCTGTTGCTTTTTATGTGTGACTTCAATGTTTTAGCCGATGTATTATCAGGTCATACTGATTTCCCACACTTGATTTTTTTGATGACCATCTTGATTTCTTCGATTGTTTATGGATTGACGTCTATAGGAATGTCTATGTGTGTTTAGTTGAGCTTCTCTTTTCCAGAGTTCTTCAAATCTCTCTACCTTCCTATTCCTCTCATCTTAAAGTTTGGTTAATAAGTATCCTTTGGATAGAAGTGAGTTATTCAAATTTCTTCACGTATAACTGACATTCTGGTCTGTCAACCTTAATCGTAGAATGAAATATTGGAAAAATAGCTTATAAACTCAAAATTTTAGCTTAATTAAATGAATGATTTAAACGTTCGGTTGTGAACAGTTTTTTAATCCCTTCAATAATTGAATCAACTTACTTGATATTATAGATGATAACCCGTCGTCATATTCATGAAAAAGAATGTCATTCATTATATACTGACTACTACTACTACTACTACTACTTATCAATCAATATAAATTGAATTCTATTTAACAAATACGTTTATAAATGTCACAAATTTTATGTTGTATCAATAAAACGAACCAAATTTGTCAATGAATTCCCCCTCTCGTCCTCTCACCACCCAGCCCCACACATACATACATATACACATGTATACCAAATTATATACATACTTTCATTTACATAATCATTCATAGAATTTATATGAAATTGTATAAATCATTATCTTTTTTTTTGTCAAATAATAATAACAGTAATAATGGTAACAACAAACTATGAACTGGTTTCAGTGTACAATTAATTCTTATAATATATCAGAATATCAATACAAATCAATAAATAATCCCATTTCAATCACGTGTATTGATTAAATGAAGAATGTTATATGTTAAGATGGTTGTGTGTAATAGTATTATTATTATTATTACTATTATTACAATTACTATTACTATCAATGTTATAAATATAAAATAGAAATACTATTCGATAAATATGTAGTATACCATACATTTGTATCCAATGGTATTTAACAATCAATCATAGAAATGTACACATGTAAAATACGTATTACAATCGTAATTTAATGGGTTTCTTTTCTCTTTTTTTCTTTTTCTTTATATGAATTTACATTCAATTGGAAATTATTTGACATGTGTACTATGTACATCCTCTTTTCTTTTTTTTTATATTTAGAACAGTATCATGAGGGAGGGGGGGAGAAAAAAAGAGGAAGATAATTTTTAATACTTTTTTTTTAAATTATTGCGAAAGGTAGAATGAAAATTACATATTTTGTATATAAAAAAATAATTGATCAGATCACAATTGGGTTACTTGAAAAGTAAACATATTAACTAATCATTGAAATTACTATAATATTCAGAATATCCCTTCTGAGAGATATCCTAGAGTTCTAGTGAGAAATAATGACCAGTGGAGTTTAACCAGGTCTGTTGTGAGATATCAGCTGACTGAAGACAATGGTGGATGTGTCGCTCAATTAAATGAATTAGTTGAAGTTAGACATTAACACCGTTGGATGCTGACAGGCTCAGTGGTCTAATGGTTAAGCACTCGTGTGCGGGACTGATAGGTCATTGTTTCGAATCTTGCGGGGGGCGGGATCGTGGATGCGCACTGCTGAAGAGTCTCACGGTAGGAAGAAACGGCGGTCCAGTGCTTCCAGGTTTTACATGGTGGTCTAACTTCAATGGACTCATAATCTCAAACATTGATATTGACTAATTGTTCAGTTGATCAGTACTCCGATTTTTAAATAGATAAATGATGAATTTAGGTTGATATCGTCAATGGATCAATGTTATACCACTATTGAAAACTTGAAAGCACTGGAACTCATGAGCATTACGCATCCACGATCTCACTGGTGGGATTCGAATCTAAGACCTTCGCTTTCATGTACATAAACACTTAACTACTAAACGATCGAACCAGTGAAAATTTAGTGAGAATTATTTATATTTGAAATTGCTACGATCAACAAATAGAAATATCGATTGATAAATGAAGTATAATGATACGACGCTCTATTTCGATCGCTACTCATGAAGTCGTATTACGAACACATTCTCCTTCAAATAAACTTTTACCAAAAGACAATTAAATTGGTCAGCAGCATATGCTTTAAGTCTAATAAAATAACTTAATTTTAATACAAGATAAATTGTAGGATACATTACTATTGTCTAATCATTCAATAGACAATGATTTAAAAAATTTTTTCTGGTTAGCGTTTTTTTTTCTTAGCGAATTAGTTTTCTACAGAACTGAGTCTCTAATCCCATGCCCAACCCTTCTCCTTAATCCGAGCTTGAGATCGGTAGTAGCTTCAGAGAGGCTCCAGGCAGAGTTATGATTTAAGATAACTTCATGAAATGTTTTGACTAAACTGTATATTTTATGTATTTAGATGATTTTATACTGTTGTTTATGTATGATAAAATCACCTTTATTTTCATTAAAACATAAACAGTCTATTTATTGATAAAGGCTTCATATGTTTACGATATTTTTTTATTTTTTTTATTAGTAGAACAAACATTTTGATTACACTGAACTGTTTATTTCAAATACCTTCACACACACACACACATAAATATATATATGAGTACGCTTAATTACCTACAGTTTTCATTGTCTTAGGAAATGATAAGGAAATTATTATTCTTATCATTTTCATATGGAAGAATAAACCAACCAACCAAACAAACAACTAATTCAATTATAATTGCATAGATAGATAGTGGCTAGCAATGGAATCCAAAACGCGTATTTCGTTCTATTTGGGACTAATTCAAATGTTTTTTCTTCAACTAAAAGAAAAACACAATAAGTATAAGGAGGGGATTAGTGAAGATTGTTGAATTTCTGTAGATTACATTAGAAGCTGATGATCACTTATACTAATAATGATGTAATCACTAGTGACTAGATTCAAGATCTAACTCTTGAAGTTCTAGTGGGATGCTATGGAGAATAGAATATAACTATATAGGATTTTATAGAAAGTGATGGAGTAGTGTCCTGGATTGACTGAGGCTAGACAAGTAAATCATTGAATCTTTCCTTATTTGTCTAGAGGGTAAGCGCTCCGAAGTGAGATAGTAAGTCCTGGTTTCGGAACCCTGTGGTAGGATCGTGGATGTACATTATTGAAAAACATTTCAATGCCTCCTTCTTTTCAATAGACGTCTAACAAAAATCATTCCATGACGTAAAATTGCACAAAATGCTAATGGATTGTTTATTAGTCATGTGATAAAATAATTGGTTGACGTATGACTTTGAAATACTCGTAGCTTTCCATCGACACATTCTACTCATAGTGCTTTTACAACATACGAAAGTTCATTCAGTCAGTGTTGATCATTAGAAAACAAGAGCATTTTTAGAATCTCATCTTTCCATCAGTATACAAAGTGCACTTGTAGCTCTTCTAGGGTTAGTGTCGGTACCAAGCCCATAAAAAGGAGGTGGGTTGGAGGTGAGTCAGAAACCTCATTTTGAAGAAACCAACCTTGCTAAAAAACGCCAACTAGAATAAACAAATTAAACAATTTAAACTCTGACTTGAGAGTTGGAGGAAGAATTATGATGCCACATGGTAAAAGCTGAGATTCTTCGGGAGTCACAAAACCGATATCCATTCTAGTAACCAGAGCAACAACAAACATATGTAAATGGAATGTTTGAACAATGTACGAGACTGGAATGATCAATCAAATAGTAGCAGAAATGAGGAGATACAACTTGGTGGTTCTTTGAATCAGCAACACTTATTGAGCACAAAATGGACAGAAAACATTACACTCGAGAGAAATGCTGTTGTACTCTGGCCATGGAGAAAAAAATGCTCCAAACACACAACGAGTTAAAATAATACCACCCAAAAAACACGAAATGCACTGATGAGATGGAAATCTCATGCATCCAGAATCGTCAAATCGTCATTGTAAAGGAAGAATTAGTGAATCACAATGAATGTCATCGACTGTTATGCATCCATCAACGATAACAATGAAAACGATAATGATCAGTTTGATGAGAGACTGCAATCGATCACCATCTGGTTGTGGTCTACATGGAACTGAATGTAGAGAAGCACTGGGAAACTGTAGAAACTTCATTGCTTGAATTCAATACAGTCTTCCTTTGAGATAATGATAAACTCATCTAATTCAAGATAACTCTCAATAACAGGTTCCAAGCATCACGTGATCACCTGTAAGAAGAAGACAATGAAGAAACTACAATGTTTAACGACTAGAAGTGAATCGGAGAAACATTGATTTCGATGAGTCAGAGGGTTCTCTGCTTGAGGAAGCTTCATCATAATCAATAGATCTCTGTCGTTACCAATGGCAGGATTCAAGAGAGGAAGAACAAGAAGACAGCAATTAACAACAGCCGAAAAAGAACAGAAACATTCAAGGCGCAAGTTGAGTACACAGAGGCGAACGAGTGAGTGGAGAGAAGCATTAGAGCTGACGAGCAGAAATATGTGGAAAATCTAGCAACGACAGTGGAAACAGCTGCAACAGAAGGAAATATGTGACAACTATATGACACGATGAAGAAACTGGAAGTTAAACATGGTAAACTAGAAAGGTCGGTCAGAGAATGAGAAGGTAAGCTAGTCATTGAGATTCAAGAAAATAGAAACAGGTGTGTTGAACACATTGAGGAGCTCTTGAATAGGTCGGCTTCATTAAACACACCAGACATCCAAGCAGCACATACAGGCATTCTCATTGATGTCAATCCAACAACGACTAGAGAAATCAGGATGGTCATCAGAAAAATCAAGTGTGGCAAATCAATAGGATCTGGTAATATATCAGCTAAAACATTAAAGTCACACATACAAGTAACAGCAAACATGCACCACATCTTATTCAGAAATATTCGGGAGGAGGAATAAATGCCATTGACAGACTGGAGAGGATGATAACCCATCAAGATACTGAAGAAAAGAGATCTGAGCAAGTGTGAGAACTACAGCGAAACCACTCTACTGTCGGTACCACGAAACGTTTTCAACAGAATGTTACTCAACTGGATGAACAATTCATTAGAAGCTCAGCTTATTCCAGCAAAAATCTGGATTCCGTAAAGATCGATCGTGGACAGACCAAATCGCGATACCACAGAGCATCGTTGAACAATCAATTGAATGGAATTTGTCAATGTACATCAACTTTTTTGATCATGAGATGGCGTTTGACGGTGTGGATATGACAATATTATGGGAACCTCTTCGACCCTATGTAGTGAGTAACTGAGACTGTCGTCAACATCATGTGGAATTCATACAACGGACTACACTATAAAGTGTTGCATTCAAGACAGATCAAAGATGCATTCAAAGTGAGAATCAGAGTCAGACAGGACTGCCTACTCTCATATTTTCTGTCTGTTCTCCTGGTTAATCGGATTATGAAGACCTCTACAACTTAGACCAATCACGGAATACAGTGGATAGGTTGGATGCAACTAGGTGATTTGCACTTCACAGATGAGCCAGTTCTATCCTAAACATCTCAACAAATGCAGATGAAGATAACCAGTGTGGCAGCCGTAGTCTTCCAATCAGTAGGCTTCGACATGTACAAGAGAAAAGCGAAATTTCGAAATACATCACGGATAACAACAACCGATCTGATCACACTTGATGGAGAAACTGTGGGAGAGGTGGAAACTTTCACGATTCTACTCAGCATGATTCGTAAATAAATGAGATCTAATGCAGATGTAAATGTGAGGATTGGCAAATTAGAGCAGCATTCCTACAATTGAGGAACATATGAAACACAAAACAACTGGACACCGTCAACAACAGCCTACAGTGGGAAGAAACAAAGCTGGTTCCATCAGAGGAGGAAATTAGGAAAAGATGCTGCAGGTGGATAGGACACACATTGACAAAATCATCAAACTGCATCACGAGACAAGCACTAGCTTTGAATCCTGAGTGGAATCACAAAGGAGGATTCTTAACGACCATACTACGTCGAGAATGGGAACTTACGTAAATACTTACGCCTGTTACTCGTCGCGAAGGAGCATAGGCCGCTCACCAGCATTCTCCATCCAACCCTGGTTAGCCTTTTTTAGCGAGTTAGTTTTCTACGGGATGGGGACGCTAACCCCATGCCCAACCCTCCTCCTTTACCCGGGCTTGGGACCGGCAGTAACTCTAGAAGTGCTACAGGTGGAGTTCGAGAATGGGAAGCAGATATCAAAAAGATATATAGCGCCTAGAAAGAGACAGAAAAGATTGTCTAGGACAGAGTTGGATGTAGAATGCTGATGGGCGGCTTGTGCTACTCCATGAGGGTTAAAAAGCATAAGTAAGTTAGTTGTGTGTACTATATTTGTTTATCAAGTTACTTAATTATTACACGATGTATATCGCAGTCCCACTTGATTGTCAACGCACTGATATTATTTTAGACTTTCGCTTTCTTGTTATTTTACCTTATTATGCATTGTATATTTTTAATATCTTAGTTATGTTCTTGAAAATCTGATAACGATCACTCTCGTCAATATGTACTGTTACTTTTTTGCAGTTGTTGTCAATCAAATTTGGTTGATACTTTTGAATTATCCTGAATCCATTTTGCTCAGTGAACTCCTTCATATACAATGACATTTCTGAAACGTTCTTCTCTTAAATTAATTTAGAATAGATGATGGTCTATCTTTTTTTTTTATTTACGTCTTGCATTGCTTGATTGTGTAAATTTTGTCAGTATTGGTATCGCCAAACATATTGTTGTGAACGAGAACACAAGTGGGAACAATCAAGTGTATTTTAATATAACATTACATAATATCTTGGTAAAATCTGAGAACCATACAGTAATTACTTCCTTTGCAAAATGTTAATCATTTGTCTCAGACTTGATTGTTCCTTCGTTTCCATACCAATCACTCTATGTTCTCATTCTCTTCTCTTCAATTTTCTCGACTTCCTGCTACCAGGCATTTTACTTTCAGTTGGTGATACATACTACTTATATCGGTCGACATTAGTAACACATACAATATCTGTATAATTATAAATGGTAAATCGATGTCAATTCATGATATTTAACAAAAGTAAACTTTAGATAGGATTAAGTGTTGTCAACGTATTTAACCTGAATCAAAATAGGATGAAGTATTATTATTGCTTATAAACTTCTATTTTGATTTCTTTTCAAGCAAATTTGAAAGCTACATTTTATTATTGACGAGCTTGTCAATTAAATAGCTACCTACAACATATACACATAATATATAATGACTGTGTATGGATGTATATGTAGCTCAAGGATAGATGTATACCATTACAATTTTAATTGGAAAATTTTATTTGTCTGTTGTAAATGAACTATACACCATTTTAAAAACCTATACAAGAATCTGACCAATCCTCTGTTTCCCCTTCATTTATTATTCGTACCATCCTCAGATACAGAAGCACCTAGATTTCCCCCCTCCTCTTATTCACCACATCTTTATAAAACAAAAAAATTCATCATATAGATAACAGATTGTCTTCTTGTGTTTTACAGTCACTGCTCTCTCGTTCTCTTTCTCTCTCTCTCTCACACACACACACACTCTCTTTCTCTCTATTGTTAGGATTATTTCTATTATAAATAACCTTTTATTCATGTTGATTAATTTTCATTAGCTTAGATTTCATGTTGCTTGTTAATATTTAATAATTTTTCATTAATTCTCCGACATCAATTCATTACTGTGTATTTCTTTTTTCATTGTTTTATTCATTTTTACTGTTTTACTATTTACTTCTAATATTATATTATATGATAGGAAAACGTCAATCAATGTTTGTCAGAAAAATGCAGATATTTATACATTATATACTATAGGATTAAAAAGGCGCCAATTAGTCATTTTAAATCGACAATCTGGTCGATTATGTTCTGATTATTACGACTATCATTATCATTATTGTGTGTCCTTTTGTTTTTTACTGCTAAAATTATGTGTGTGTCTGGGGGGGATGGGGATACTGGACTGAGTTGTATTCTCTCTTTTACATTCCTCTTAACTTATTCTTTCATATGGTCGTTTTTAATTTGTGAATTATATTCTGATAAAAAAATAATCATTATTGTTATCAGCATGATTATCCACATATTTTAGTTCTGTTTATTATTGGGTTTTTTTTTTTACAAAAACGCGGGTAACCCAACGGTGATGGTGGTCTTAAGGAGGAATTTAATAGTATTATTATTGTTGTTAATACATGACAAAGGTATTAGCTTTTTATACAACAAAGTATATATATATTGGTGGAGTTTTGTTCTCTGAGCTGGATGGTTTAGTACTAGACGACGTCATCAGTACAAACTTCGGGCAGAAGTGAAGTGTTCAGATTTTTCCACATATGGCTCACAGCTTGTCTTATAGATCTCGAAGCTGATTGGTTCTTATTGACCTTTAACCTGACATTGTTTACTTCTTTATTTTGATTGTATCCCCCAATGATTTGATTCTTTGTCCTACATTTGTCCATATTTTTTCTGATTGATTGATTGATCGATCGATCAGTTGGATCGATTTCATATTGAAAAAACAAAACTCCATCAAAATCATCCATATGAGCTACAAATCTTCTCCATCATCTCTATCTCTCTCTTTTGCGCGCGCTTGTTACAGAAGTATCATTTTAAATAGGGAATTAGTTAAAAATCCAGAAAAATGGACTACACAAAAGTTCATTGTGTAATTTCATACGTTTGTTTTTCACTTTTAAAAATGAATACTTAAAAAGAAATGTGTGACGAAAAATGCAGATTTTAAATTGAAGTATAATAACCATTCAACCATTGAAAATATTGGATTCAACATTCTTATCACAAACATAACAATACCCATAATATTAATAATGACTACTATTATTGTTACTATAAGTTGGTGTTCTAGACTCAATCGGCAGGGCTAGGCAAGAAAAGAACAAATAAAGACACTAGGCTGCTCATACCGGTCAATGCATCATTGTTTTAGCACAGTGTTAAGATAGTATTTTAATCGGCAACCTTATCACGTGTTAATTAACCGGGCAAATGTCATAACATAATGTATACAATTTTGAGACTTAATCAATGAAATATTTCTAGGTAATGATTGGTTGGATTTCAGAATATATATTATCAATTAATCTCTCGTTTTATGAACTAATCTCTATGACTGTAGCACTAGACAAAAATAGAGTTATTTCACGATATTTGTGCAGTTAGTATAAGCCGCTTTACAAAACTAGTTAGAATATAAAGCGTCACCATTGATGTAGCAAAGGCCTCGTTCCTTCAATTAAAGAACATATGGAACTCAAAACAACTTTCAACCAATATCAAAGTCAAAATCTTCAATACGAACGTCAAGGCAGTTCTAATGTACGGAGCTGAAAATTGGAGAACTACAACAACCATCATCAAGAAGGCACAAGTATTTATCAGTAGTTGTCTCTGCAAGATACTCAACATCCATTGAGCTGATACCATCAGCAATGGCTTTTTGTAGGAGAGAACAAACCAGTTTCCAGCTGAAGAGGAAATTAGGAAAAGATGATGGAAATGAATAGGACATACATTACGGAAATCATCAAACTGCACCACGAGACAAGCGCTAACTTGGAATCCTGAAGCCAAAATGGGGAGGATGAATAACAAGTGGAAAGAGCTGGAAAGGACTCCTTTGAACAGGGTTGGATGGAGAATGCTGGTCGGTGGCCTATGCTCCATTAGGAGTAACAGGCGTAAGTAAGTAAGTAAGTAAGTAAGTACCACTGATGTAACACAAAGTGTTAGTTTGTTCTTGACACGTTACTGAATTAAGTGTTGAAATGATGAAAGAACATAGCTATCTGAACATCAGTCTAATAGAAAATTATTTTAGAGATAATGACAGTCAGTTTTTTCAGTGACACATACACTAACATCGTCTCCTTATGTAACAATCCTTTCAGTTTAACATTTTAGTTCTAAGATTTCTCTTATTGAAATCAAGAGAGAGTGATCATTTTTTTATAAGTATTCATTTGGCTTTATTCATTAATTAATCATAGACATTATCCTCAGTGTATATATTCATTATATTTTTGATGTTAGATGAATTAAATTTTTCTCTAGTTCAATATTATTCAACTTGGAAATTTTATAGATTACCCATTTCATATTTGTTCAATCTATTGGTGTTTATAAAATAACATAACAATTTACCAAAAAATGTAATGTTTTACTAATTGTTTTGTTGTTGTTCCAATATCCTAACCCCCCTCCCTTCATCCTCTATTCGTTGATTATTCATTTATTTGATGACTTTTTAACCAATCAAAGAAAAGTTAATAATTACATTTTATTCATTTTCACTTTTCATACTACTACTACTACTACTACTACTACTACTACTACTACTACTACTACTACTACTACTACTACTACTACTACTACTACTACTACTACTAATTTATGTATTTTTTTATATACTACTTAATATATATTCTAAATTAGTTTATTGTCTTTTCATTTTAGTTAAATCTAACAAATCAAGGTGAATATTATACAAATTTCAATGTTATCTATTTTAATGAGTTATAATATTATTTATCTTTACATGGTAAATTGACAGACAAAAACTACTAATCACTATCATAGTAATAATTTTTATATTCTTTGTATAATACTATTCAATAGAATAAAACATGATTCTTTAACTTGTTTTCTTCCTATAACAAACAAACAAATAAAAAGAAATTAGAATGATGTTCAAACGAAAGAATATATAAAAGGTGAAGGTGTTTAATCCATCTAGATAATAACATTAACTAAGTGTGAAGAAGAAGAAATAGAACAGATTAAGTAGTAGTCATAAAACTACATAATCAAGTGAATATTTTATTTCGAGTCTAGGCAACGAATATAATCTATCCTTTACACCATCCCGATCCCCACATCCATACCCCACAATTCGGTTAAGTATTCAGTCTACTCTTATATGAAAACATAGATGATATATATATATATATATATATATATATATATATATATATATGCACACACACACACACTCATTTTACTACAATTAACAGTTATTTTTTTGTTGTTGAGATGATAACTACCAACTGCTTTTGCATTGTTGTGAGAATAAAAGTAGTGGAGAGGTAGAGAAACGTGTATCCCCAATAAACATTATCTTATATTTCTATACTATTCTCCTCAACTACACTTAAAAAAAATAAGTTGATTGCAAATTTGTATGCGTGTCTATGTGTCTCTTTATTGTTGATGAACAAAAACGTGCATTAGTGCTTGAAATTCGAAACTCTGACGTCAATAATAATAATAATAATAATAATAATAATAATCTTTTACATGTATATGCAAAGAAACCTTACAAGAATCTTATTAAGTGGGAAGCTAATCCTTTATAGGGTCCAATTACATTCGAAATTGCAAAAATATCATTACTGACGACTGATGACTTTTACAGAACCAATGGTCCAGAGGTTCATTATCGATCGTCTACAATAAACTTCAAAATCTAGTGTAAACGATGTAAAGTCATTTAGAATTTGATAGTCACATAACCAACTAGTACTAAGGATAGGCTTAATACACCTTTTTTTGAGATGGTAAAGAATATTTGTAGCTCAGGTGGATGATTTTGATGGACTTCTATCTGAAGTTTGTGCTGATGATGTCGTTCAGAAGAACGAAGAAAGCTCCACAACAAAACCATCCAGCTCAGAGAATAAAACTCCATTAAAAACAACTTTTTTTGTTATTCAGTTCATATATATTGGATTAAAAAGGTTATTTTTACAATTAATTTGAGATTAATGAACATTATTGATGAGTTAAAGGATGAAACATTCAATTCTCATAGAGAACATGATATTATTAACTCTGTAAACAGTAGTCTGTATTTCGAGCTTCAGTCAACACATGTTGTTATATGACTAGTATCTATCTTAATTTCAACATAGGTGAGTTTTATAGATTATTGTTAGTGCGAATACTGACTAAATTCGAGATTTAATTTCTGAAAGTTCTAATGAGAAACCGTAAATAGTGCAGCTCAACCACATCGAACATAGGTCACATTTTAGCAATGATAATGAACTATAGTCCTTCAATGCAGTGAATAAACTGAGGTCAGAAATATAATCGATTGGATGCCAACGCAGTGACCTGAAGGTTAGGTGTTCACCATGAAGCCTGAATGTCCTGGATGACAATCTTTGGCTGTTTTTTATGAATGTGTACCATTAAAGAGCTTCATGAGAAAATGAAACCATTCGGTGTTTCCTAATTTTCAGTGATGGTCAACCCAAAAACATTTTATTGAGTGAAGTTTAAGATCTATAAAGTATTTGAATTTAGAAATAAATTTTATCCAGTTCCTCTGTAAGTACTGAAATTGAAACTCATGTAATTTTGACAGATTGTAGGGGCTGGTATTATGTCAAGTACACATAGCTTATTCTAGCCAATTAAAAAATTATGGATTAATTGAAAATAATTCAACTCTTTGTGAAATAAACACTGATGATGTTATACAGAACGATAGTGAAACGTTTGAGGTTACACCACCGAACTCAAAGCATCCAAGACAACCAAAATTCTCTATGATTTATTTTTACTTTTTACGCTGAATTCTTCTCATGTTTAATTTTTAGTTACCTTTGGTATTACTTATAAGTCATAGTTATTTTGGCAAATAGTATCAGATTACTTTACATGTTACTTATATGGAAGTTTTCATTGATGATTGAAAGATATACACTATGTTGAATTGATTCAGCGAAGAGATCTGGTTTAAAAGAGCTTTTTTGTTTATTAAACTGTACATACAAACGCAAATAAATACAAGTATTTTTAAAATATACTTCTCTTTAATAGATCCATATTGAGAAATAGAAAATTTGTAGGGACAGTCTGAAAATATTCCCAAGCTCACAGCTAATTACTTGTCAGTTAGCTACTGACTTTTCAGACGAATTGTTAACCAGTGTAACCATTTACCTTAACATATGGCTAAGGCTCTATTTGTCCATGGATTCAATTGAGAGATCTAAATCGCTAAGAGTAATACAGGTTTTGTTCTTCCTATATTGAAATTAATAAAAGTAATTTATGTGTTATGTATTCGAAACCTTGGTCTATCAGATTGTCATCATCTCACATTTGAGTAAATTCGAATTGTTATCTATTGCGTTTATTATTAAATGTAGGTGTATCTTATGTGTTTACTGAGTCGTTGATTTACTTTTTCCTTGTTCTTTTGTATTCCACATTCTCTTTCAGCACACAAGGTACCTTTACACTAAATACAAACCTATTAAAGATTACGCATAACATTGGATATCATTGTAAATGGAGTTAAAATTCCGGAAAGCAGTAATTATTGTTCTTACTAATATTATTAAGTAACTGCATATGTAATTGTTAGATAGTTTGAGAAATCTATAAATATTTCGTTTGGGTACTTTTTTCAGAGATAGGTGATTAGATTGTTGAGGTTTCAATGCCTTATAGGATAATATAATCAGTGTCCAATGCAGTTAGGATTGATGTGTATAGTTATTTTGCAAGCACTAAATGAATCTTCTTTTATGACTTTTTCTGTGGGTGGTTATCTTAGGAGGTTATATCAGCTTCTATTATCATTAGGTTCTTGTTGATTGCCTTGTTCGATTAACCACTGACCACGTGACTGATTGACATTTTTCGTATAGATAAGGTCTGTGTAAATATTCTTATCGATTGCAGACTGACCTGAATCCCATGCTTTCATCAATTCTCCAGGATTCTTTGAATTCCCGTGACCCTGAAACTCGACGGTTTTTCAGTTTACTTCACGTCTGTGGTTCTCGACGTGAACTGATATTAGTAATAACATATCACTTCATTGCTAGTTTATGTTCACGTAAAGACCCTCACCTTGTCAGATGTAATACTTATCATCGTTGGTGCCATTTATCTTGAATTTAATGTCGTATTTATTTTTTTTTTTACTGTAATGCTTTCGAGATTACATGAAATAAAACAAAGTAGATGTATCAGTTTATAAGATGCATTGTTTTTAAAGTGTTTTAAAGTCCTTGTAGGGATTTATGAGATGTTTATCGCATGTATAATGAACTAGTTTGACATAACAGTTTAGCACAAAGTGCTAATTTCCATAACAAGAAAATATGAATCATAATTCGATTGGTCAGTAATAAAACATAAGCTGTTATTATAATAAATGAATGTTTAACTTTACTTATCTCCTTTAAGACAATAGTAAAAATTAATTTCTTGAATTCAAGTTAAGATTGAAATAGATATACCTGGTGTTATTTACTTGTATCTTCTTTGTTATTTAGGACTGCATTTGATCAGTCTCTTGTTGGCATATGGGTAGCCTGTGTAGACGGCCTCGATATTACTTTAAGTCACAAGCTTTATAAGCAAAGATGGATAGTGGCTAGCAGTAGAATCCAGTTGGACCAGCGTTTCGTCTTATTTGAGACTCGTCAGCTAGATGTACCTGTATCCCACAGTTGATGTTCACTCTCGGACTCGAATCCACTACCGTTCACTTCAAACGTCATCGTGTTATCCATTTAGCCACTGAGTCTTGATAGCCACTTGTTTGTGTAATAGGATGAAGTTATATTCAATAGGTGTTGTTTCACTTGTATCTTCCCATTATTATTTAAGACTGTAATTGACCAGTCTCTTGTTGACATATGTACATCCTGTGCGAACTGCCTTAATATTATCTTAAGTCACAAGCTTCATAAGTAAAGATGGATATTGACTAGTGATGGAATCTCAAATAGAATAAATTATTTCTTTCAATATCATTACTAAATTCATTAAAAATATTTTTATTTTAAATTGTCTTCCTTTCTTTTCTTTTCTTTTTCATGAGAAAATTCAAACATAAGATTTTGAAACGAATTCAAAACTGGCGCCATTCAATTTTCAATATACACTGATTAACTAAAACAAACCAATTAAATAATATATATTGCAAATGTGAACTCGATTTAAGACTTTATATTTGTGAATTATATATATATATATATATATATATATATATATATATATATATATATATATATATATATATATATATATATATATATTCACCTAATAATTATAATTACAATCATTCTCATGATTATAATTATGTTGATGATCGTTGATTTTATTTCTAATATTCATGAATATAAATTTATCCAAGATAAAATATTTTTTTGGTGTACATCTTCTACACATATATATATGTGTATACTTGAATAGTTACTATAGAAATGTAGATGTTGTACAGGAGACATTCCCAATTTAAATGCAGGTGTTCACCTCTTTTAATTCTATCCTCTATTCATAATTATTCTTATTTCTTATAGTTATGTGTATTCTATAAGTTTTTGTATAGGGGTGAAAGTGATAGAATATACGAATTATTTGCTTTAATTGTTATAATACGAGTATTCAATAGAAGATAAGATGGTACATTATGAAGGTCTATAGATTATCGAATATCAACTTGAAATGAACATTACATGAATTTTTATATCTGGGTTCCATGAAATAGAAAAAAATGAATTTAATTTAATCTAGACGAGTATTCTTAGCAGATATGATAAGTATGGATCTATTCAAACTCTAACAGATATCCTCTAAAAATGACTATCCAATCAGATTTGTTGAGACAAAAAATGAAACCTAAATTAAAATCTGGAAAACGTTATACAGTTCTTAAGAAAACTCTATGAAAATTGTATTCAAAGGGAATACTTTTGTAGAGATTTTGAAGAATCGTCTAACGAAATTATTAAGAAAAACTTTTTTATATTACTACGCTTCGTATCTTCTTTTTCAGACACTTCATCATTTGTGGATGTATCAAGGACATACTTTGTCATGTGTTGAAGAGGTGCTAGAAACCCAATTTTTTCAAACCTGAAGTATACAAAGCCATCATTCTTCTATAGTCCTATAACATAGATTTCATAAATAGTGATTTACTTTTATTACATCTTTCTAATGTATTCAATCTCCTTAATTTCAGTTATTCGTTATTTTCACCTTCATGTTTTTAATTTATTCTTCATCCTTACCAATTATCCTTCTTGCACTTAGTTTCATCTTATTATCTCTGTTCAATTCTCGATTATTAAGCAACTTTCTATGATATATGATATGATGTAATCAATCTCCTATCTTTGACTAGACTATTTTACTTGTAAGTTAACTAGAAATACGATTGTATAGTATGAGTAATTGATATTGTCAAAAAGAAAGTCACTGAAATACGGTTAGGAAACTGATTTTATTTGAAGAACTAATAAAAAGTAGAAAGTGTTTAACAGAAGCAGTATGCAAATACAACTTCACATAAAGAATTATATGGTTATGACAATGATTTACTTGGATCCTATTTACAAAGAAAAAAACGAATTAGCTTATATGTTTTAGATTTGATCAATTTATATAGTACTTACTTGATTACTCCTGTTACTCCCAATGGATCATAGGCCGCCAACCAGCATCCTCCAATTTCGTCTGAAGCCCCTCCGGGGCTACTTTCAGTCCCAAACCTGGATAAAGGAAGAGTGTTGGGCATGCGTTAACGACCCCATCCTACATGAACTTTCCGTATATGGACATTTTTTGACACTTAAATCCTGAATAGTAGGACCGTCACTGATAGTAAAACAAACATCATAATCATTGAACAACTTGGTCACTATATATATTCCTTAACTTTTCAAACGAAATGTACTGCGTTCTAGTTCGATTAATTAAATGAACAAGCTAGAATGAATGTATAACCATATGATGAGTCTTTGACAGGACAAAACACACATCCTGTATTGACTATAATTCATCCGTTAAGATGTATTATCAATGAAATATCATTTGAAGGTCTTTAAGCAAGAAATATTTAGTGTTTCATCAACTTCCTTCCTGAACTATACAATTATACATTTATACATATTTGTTCAAGGTGAATATATATATATATATATAATGACCTTGAAAAAATGAAGTCAATTTCTAACTTGCTATTGTTTATTTGAATCTTTCCATTGATGATTGGGACTAATTGATCAGTCTCTTATTGGCATATATGCATACTGTGTGTATTGCCTTGGTATTGCTTTAGTTCACAAGCATTATAAGCAAAGATGGATAGTGGTTACCAGTGTAATCTAGTAAGCACATTTAATTCTATTTGGGACTCGTCAGATGGATGTACTTGCATCTCAGAGTTCATGTTCACTCTGGTACTCGAACCCAGTACCGTTCGTTTCAAACACTATCGCGTTATCCACTTAACTACAAAAAAGACGAAACGCAAGTTCTAGATTCCACTGCTAGCCACTATCCATCTTTACTTATAATACTTGTGAATTAAGGCAATATCGAGGTAATACGCTCAGTATGCACATATGCCAATAAGAGATTGATCAATTTCAATTCTAAATAACAATGGGAAGATACAAGTAAACAATATCAAGTGAATTTAAACTTCATCCAATTGCACAAACAAGTGGCTATCAGAACTCAGTAGTTAAGTGGATAACACGATGGCGTTTGAAGCGAACGGTTGTGTGTGGAGTCCGAGAGTGAACATCAACTGTGAGATGCAGGTATATCCAGCTGACGAGTCCCAAATAGAATGAAGTGTATGTCCTGGATTCTACTGCTAGCCACTACACATCTGTATATAATTTCTAACTGTTCAAAATTCATATGACATGAATAAATAATTTATTACATTGAAATCGTGAAAATATTTGAGTTAAGAGTTCAGTTTGGAAGTAAGAAGCAGTGGTTAGGATGTTGTTTTTAAAAAAGAAATACGCTTTGCAGTTATATGAACGAATATTTACTTAAGTAGTTTGTATAATTATGGTCTACTTCGTTATTAGTATTACTATAATAATAGACCTAATCCTAAATTTATAGATACCTCACTATATGATTGCCTAATCTTTAAGATCTTACGTGGAAGTCAAATCATTGTCTACACTGACTTGTCGTATTGCAACAATCAACATTTCTGGAGTTAATAAAGATTACATTTAGATTAAAATAAAATAATTTATTTAATATGAGTAAGAACAAATTATACAGAATGACCACGTCTGCAAGACATGACACCTGATTGATTTGAATTAATTCTTTCCACCTTCTCCATTGCTGATCTTTTCTCCGAGTTAAATATTGAATACCTGTTTTCCTTTTTCATCTTTGAGGATTGTATGGTTAGAGCTTAATAACACAACAAAATGTTTTTTTGATTATTTTCAATGGTTGAGATCATGAGTCAATTGAAGTTAGATCACCATAGAAAACCTAAAAGCACTAGACAACCGTTTCGTCCTATTGTTGAACTCCTCAAGAGTGCACATCCACAATCCCACCTTACGAGATTCAAACCTAGGACTTATCAGTTTCATACGCGAACATTTAACTACTAGACCACTAAACCAACTGGCATCCAACGGTATTTTTGAATTTCAGGAAATTCTTCTTTTTTCTTTTAACCCATATACATCTACTCCTCGATTTTATTCCTTAACATTTATCACAATTTTCAGACTATTTCTTCTACGGATTATATAATTTCTAATGAAAATCGACCTAGTTCGTTATTAACATAACTCTTCCAATGTAATAAGCTTAATATGTTGATTAACCTTAAATAAAAATTCCCATATACTACTTATTATATATATATATATATATATATATATATATATATATATTTGATTATTGGTTTCTTTGTAAAACAAAAACACAACATAATTCGGACGACAACTTTCTTTTTAAAGAAACAAAAAAGGATGCTTCTATTTTTACCATGACTACCACCACATAGACACAAAAAATAATAATAAAGTATATTGGTTTGCATGTACCCATGTTTGTAATTATATGTGAGCTAATATGTTGTGAATGACTATTCTGTGTATTTTTGTTGTTGTTGTTGTTGTTTTTATCGTTGGTATGTTCACATATACGATTAGGGCGAAAGAGAGTAAGATATAGAGAATGACTACATTGACAGCTTATTTACTATTATTATCACTATACGTGTAAGTTACTGTCGTCAATTGTCGACGTTTATAAATTGTGGGGTAGATATTTGATTATTATTATTACTATTATTATTATTATTATTATAAATTAATTCAGTAAAGAAAATAATAAATTTCTTTTTTTTTTATTATTGGTAAAAATAGGATTAAAACAACATTTGCGTATGTCGAAGTAAATGAATTAGGTACTATAGTATCCATTAAATATATATGTGTATGAGTAAGGTGTTAAAACGTACTTGTGTATATGTGCGTGTGTATGTATGAGAGAGAGAGAGAGAGAGGAAGAAATACACAAAAATCAACGTAATCTCTATGTGATAAATATCACATATAAAAAGTATTAAAAACCACACATGTCATCCTTGTTCACATCTATACACACATATATCACAAATAGATACACAAACAAACTTTTTTGAAATTAAAACCACATGCATTAATGTATGTATATTCGAAATCTGTGTATATGTGTACATTTAAATGATGAGGTTATAGTTAAGACAATTTATATATTTGATAGTTGATAGTATTATTAATATTATCAGTACTATGGTTACTATTATTATTATTATTAATAATAATTTTGTGGAGACTGTATATTGTTGGTTAGACTGATAGAAATTAACAGCTGTTTCAATATAAATATAAATTCTTAGTTCGTTTATTTTTTTTTTGTCAATTTCGTTTTATTTTATTTTATACATACCTATTTTTTTATGAATTAGTGAAAAATCTCCCAAAATTGAAATGTTACTTTTCATGCAATTTGATTGTTAATAAATATATATTTATCTGTATGTGTGTGAGTATAATTATGCATTCATTTGTTTGTAAGAGGGGTACATAGGTAATTAATTGTATACATATCGTATCTGTGTAAGGAGTAGGCTAGATATGGTTTAGCAACAAAATGTATCTATGTTAAGATGAAAAGGAGAGAGAAGATTCCAATTAGAAATTTTTGTGTAATTTTTTCTTTAATGAATATTCTCAGCACCTAAAATATAGACAACCACAACAACTTATAAACAATGTATACATTTATGCGCACACACACTCACATATACACACACGCGCTCATGGGCATAGTGCATCAAACTAGTATACATTAGAAAATTTTTAGTGTCAAGCGATTTATCTGGTTTGATTTTCATTCATATTATTTATATATACATGTATATGAAAGGAGTGTTTGTATGTGGTGGTGAGGGGGGGGGAGGTGAATGAAAATGAAACAGATAAAATGGAAACCGAAATAATGCACCAAATAATCTTGATATAACTAACGTGATGATGAGGATGATGATGATAATATTAATAGTTATAATAATCATAATTATAAGTTAAACTGGCAAAGGGAGAAATAAAGACATCAGCTGTTTGAAAAAAGTCAAACTATGTACAATTTAGATTAGACATTCACAATGTATTTAAAATACCTAAAGATAAAACTATCTTAATAGTTGGAATTATTGATGAATATTATTGATAACAAATTTGTTACCAAAAGGACTGATTTAGATTTTTCAGTAAAATTTTTATACTATTGGTATGAGAGAATTGTGATTTACATTATGGATTAATTTCAACTAGTATTAAGTAGTTTAATGTAATTGTATAAGTTGGCATTCGTCAATAATGCTGTACTTGTAATGTTGCGAGAATTGATTCATACTGTATGATTCGAACCATTGTTTTGTAGTTTTTCAATCGAAGAATTTACTGATAAGTTGTTCAGGTAGCAAAGGACGTCTTATTAGACGAAGATATTTCCAGTTGATTAACTATTAATTAGTGGCCAATATGATCATTGAATGCTGAGAGAATTCTCTTCGTCAAGTTGTAAATTACATTTGTCTGATTAGAAACTATAACTAGTGGATAGCGGTCATGGTGGACATGAAGTAGTTACATTCAGTGGGAACTGATGCTTATCGTTAAAAACTGATTGAAGTAGGAAATGTGAACCAATGGTAGTTTAGCTTAGCAGCTCAATTTCGAAGGATTTACGTTCAGACTTGGAAATCTTAGGCTAGATCGTTGTCACTATCATGAATGAGCACATCGGAAGAGTCCTATGTATTAGCATACATGACTCACTACCATGGATTACATGCCGGATTTACATTGGTTAGACAGCCATTGAAAAACAGGTAAGATTAGACAGATTTTTTGTTCTAGTATGAAGTTCTTCAATAGTGTTCACCCACCTGATGAGTGATTGAACACAAGACCTTCAAGCCACACTGCTGGAACTTAACTTTTAGACCACTGAGTTGGCATCCACTGACTTGGATTTTTAACATCAGTCAATTGGGTGATTGTGCAACCTTATGTCAATACCACTGGTGGTTGAATGCCTCACATCCGATACAGCTTCCTATTAGAACTCCTTCAGCCAACCATAGAAGTCAGTCACTAGTGAACAAATTATTATTCTTATTATTGGAGTCGTGAATTCGCACTGCTTAGTAACTTCATACTAGGATAAAACAGATGTCCAGTGTTTCCTGGTTTTCAGTTGCTGCCTAAATAAATCATTTCGTAATGCAAATTATAAAATTCAAGAATCGCCACAAACTTCCAAGATTCAAACAGTTTTGAACATTATTTTATATTGCCAACTCACTTTAAATAAGAGATTTACTAGAATGTAAAAGAAGACTTGCCATTCCACTCATCGAATTCTGCTTTTCAGACTTATTTATATCCGTGCGTGCACATAAAGTTAATAATAATAATAATAATCTGTTACTGAAACAATATGTTCAATTGTGTTTGTAAGCTAGCAGCAATTAAGTCCGATAACTAGATCATTGGTTGAGAAATAACTTGTAAAATCAATATACTACCATCATTTACTTTTGCTGAATGTCATTTAATCTTAAACATTCCTCTGTTAAATATGTTTTTCATGGTGCTAGTAATAAAAAGACTTAATAATCACCATTTATTTTGACTTTCGATGAAATTATTGCAAGCTACCAGTAGGATATTTCATTGTATTAGAGTTATACTCTATTGGTAGAACAAGACTTTGTTATACAATTATCGATTAATAAAATTAGGCTATATTAACATCTCAGTACAAAATGTATCACATGCAAAGCAAGTGCATAAATTCATCTCTCTTCATTGTTAGACTCAATTGCCTAACCTCTTCATTCATCATCTATTTATATGCCACCGGTTACATTCGAGAAAAATCTCTGAGGTAAGTTTATGGTGGCAATAATAGGTGAGACTATAATTTATGGACGACCTTTGAGTGACGTCAAAGTCACCTTGAAAGTTTCCTCCTAATAACTAGGACAAAATGGGGGTTATGAACTAGTGTGAGGAATAAGAATTACGATTTACAGCTGATGGTTAGGGTTAGGGATTAGATTTAATGCCAAAACTCTGTTTAGCCAAATGGATGTATGAGTTTCGCGCCAAAATCCGAGATCTGTTATCTTACACCTGATTGGTTCTTCCATAATTTACAGTCTCGCCGCAACGATAATAATAATAATAATAATAATAATAATAATAGCAAACATCTTTCAGCCTACAATAATTGTTTAACATAGGCTTATTGCACAACGACACAATACACCCAACATTCAATAAGTCAGTTACTAATTACAGTCTTTAGATACGAAGTTTACTTTGGAATAATCGACATACGAACAATCTTTTGCAAGACCGGCTGATAAAACACTTTAATTTAGATGAAATATTTTTCAGCTTCACTAAATTCAATTTATTGATCACATGCACATAAACGCACACACACACACAATCACATACAAGAGACGAACACTTCGTTTTATCCCCTTTTTTTCCTTTCATTTATACTTTTATATTTTCATTATATATATTTTTTTTTCTAAAAAAAAAGAAAAGTTTTATCTCCACTACAAAATAACAATAAATACAATAATCATTTGTTGAATTCAAAACATTAAAACGTTAGTAAACAAAATCATGTTCTGTGTTGTTGTTCCGTTTTTTTTTCTCTTTTAATATTTATTTGTTCACTTGGATATGTGTGTGTACATTTGTGTATGATAAATTTTTTTGTATATATCACCACCACCACCACCATCACTATTACTGATTTTCTTTTTCGATTCAAAATACAATTAGATATTTATTTCAGTCGGTGTACAATTATATACATATATATATATATATGTGTGTGTGTGTGCGTATGTGTGTGCGCATTTTGGTATCCATGTATTACCCGTTTACTTTTAGCATATATATCTATGCGTACGTTTATATACGCGCAATAAAGTTTATATTCTATTGTACATTTAACAATATTCTTTCAACAACAACAACAACAACAATCACAAAAACCATATCTGAGGAGGAAAACAAAACCCCCCTCCCGTTAAATATTAAGTTTTATAACTCTTCTTGTAAGAAAATATATTGTGAAAATATTTCTCACTTTTTTTAATATAAGATATATTTTTTTAAAAAAAGAAAAAAAAGAGAATAAAAGAAAGAAAAAAAAGTGGGAACATTGAAACTGTTATAATTTACTAAATAATAGAAGAAAAAAAATGAGATGATATTAACATATTTATGTTACTAGGTGTGAAGGAGTTAAAAGTCAATAGACGTAAACAACATAAACACACGTGATTTGTTCAGTGAATATGTGTATATTGAACTATTCATGTATTTTATTTTTTATAGGAAAAAAAATGGTGCAAATTAAGGAAAACTCATAAGAAATTTATAAAGTGTTGAGTGATGTTTATGAAGAGTATGAGGATGACCCACAGGTGAACTGGAGGAAGTTCTAAGAAGTTTAGAAAGAACTGAAGATATTATATTCAATCATCTTTTGGTAGAATATTCCAGAATCTCTATGTGTAGCTTCCCTATTGGACAAATGCTAAGGATTCACTGTACGTGGATTGGAGGATTATAATAATGATTTTGTTTTTACCAAAAAAAAAGAAACAACTATAAATACCTGACAGTTTTGTACTATAATCGACACTGTTCGGAATAGAATTCCTTTAACTTGTCTTCTGTCTTTTCATTTGCGATTTGGGAGGGTTCTAGCGTTTGATGGCTAAAGTTGTACACAGTATATTAAGAATTTAAGCTCGGGATATAACAAAGTTAATAACTCATTTATAGTGGATCAAAGAATTCAGTGATGTCTATGAAAATTTTGGTGGTAATGTAAGGCGACAACAATTGTTGGTTTCCTGTGAATAATAAGAATATCATTCATGTTCATTCCGATATACGATTCACCTTTAACCTTTTATGAACTGTCTGATAAAATGTTAAACAGTCAGATAGTTGGATAGACTGACATCTGAAGACTTTCAGAGATATTGTGAATAATGAGAGTGAACAAGAGTTTTGTTGAGTATACAGTGATAAAATTGATAGACCTTGAAAACTACACAAAAAAAAGTTTTCATCACGTTTGTTTATTGGATAGAAATTCAAAACATATTCCAGATCTATGTTGGGTGTCGTTCAATTGATCGTCAATTTTAAGATACTTCAAGCTGATAAATGTGCACTTTCATGAGTTATTTTCAAATCCATTAAAATGGTCAATTTTTTATGCTCTGTGGTTAAAAGGTGATATTTAAAAAGAAAATGAAATAGATGTATAGGGGTTATTAGAAGTGATTCAAGAAAAGTATTTTCAAGGTGGTTAATTCATATAATCTAATTCACGTGATCAGTTGTTTGTAAAACACTATGTCTATTTAGATTTATGCGTTTCATTGTTTAAATGGGGTCTTTTACACTTGAAGTACTACTGAGATGCATAATATCATCACTTTTCTGAAAATCAACTTTTATAATTGACTAATAAACAGTTACTGCCAGTCACAAGCCCACAAAAAATAGAAGGGTTGGGTATGGGGTCAGCAACTCCACCCTGTAGAAAACAACATTGCAGAAAAAAACACTAACCAGAAAATATCATTTAAACCATATGAACTCTGTCCTGAGAGTACAAAGATTCTCATCCAAAAGGATTATGACACCTCATCGTGAAAGCCGAAATACCTCTAAAGTCATAAGACCGATGTCCATTCTGTCAATTACAGCAACAATAAACATAGGTACATAGAATTTTTGGGCATTGTGGGAGACCGAGATGATCAATCAAATAGTAGCAGAAATGAGGAGATACAACTTGGCAGTTCTTGGAATGAACGACATCCATTGGATACAAGATGGACATAAAACTTTACACTTGGGAAAGATGCTGTTGTACTCTCGTCAAGAAGAAAAAATGCTCTACACATAAAACGCGTTAAACTAATACTACCCACAAAAACCACAAAATTCACTGATGAAATGGAAATCTCATGCATCCAAAATCGTCAAATTATCCGTCAAAAGAGAGAAAAGAGTGAATCAGAACGAATGTCATCTAGTGATATGTACTCATCAACGACAACGATGAAGACGATAATGATCAGTTTGATGAGAGACTGTAATCGATCATTGGGAAGTGTCCAGGAAAGGATCCCACCTCACTGCTGAGTAGTCCCATAACAGAACGAAACGGCCGTCCAGTGCTCCTAGGTTTTGCATGATGGTCTAGCTTCAATTGACTCATTATTTCAACTATTAAAAAATTTTATTGTTTATTAAATAAGATATTAATGATATTTATGAGTAGGCAATTATAGAAACATTGAGATTAATATTTTTGAATTATCATTTTATATTATGTTAATATCACAAGGGGTATTGTGGATAGCGTAGTAATTTCAAGGGTTGAGATCATGAGTCAGTTGAAGCTAGACCACCATGGAAAACCTGAAAACATCGGAGGCCGTTTCGTCCTATTGCGGGACTCCCCAGAAGTGCGCACCCACGATCCCGACCCCCGCGAGTTTCGGACCCAGAACCTATCATTGTCGCTAGTGAGTGCTTAACCACTAAACCACTGAGCAGGCCGGTATCCATTGGTGTTAATATCTAACTTCAACCAATCCATGAAATTGAGCGACACATCCATCATTGTCATCAGTGAGTTACTATCTCACAACAGACCTGGTTGAACTCTATTGGTCATTGCTTCTCACTAGAAATCGAGGAAATACCTCTTGAATCCAGTCACTAGTGAGCATATGTTGATTAATATCAGAAGAGTTATTGTGGACATTATGTTACCTTAGTCCATCAGAATATTACACTTATTCCGAATGCTAATTAACAGACAGAACTTATAGATTTTAGTGAAAGAGTGAGGGAGAGAAAAAAAAGAGAGCGAGAGAACGATTCTATCTATTGTGAAAAAGCATACTAAAATGTTATTTCAAAACCTTGAATCCATCATTTTAAGTCGTTGTAAAATTAATAATTATAAGAATGATTAAAAATTCGGTTACGCCCCCTTCCCGAAAATCATGGATACGAAATATCAAAAATTCATTCAAACAAAAAAGTGTGTGTGTGTGTGAAAGAGAGGAAGAGAGAGAAATTCTTATTAAAGACTATCATCATTTCATTTACTGATGGATAACATTGAATTTAAGTAAAAAAAAAAGTAAACCATAGAGAATAGGGAATTAAATAAAGCACAAACATACATACATCTACACAACCTTAACCAGACATAACTACCGATGGTATACTATAAGAAATGTTGTACTATGATACATGTCATTTTTAATTAGATTTACTCACTGTTTTTCCTTTACTAGTGACCTGTAAATGTACATTTATAAATGTTTATCTATGTTTTGAGTGTATCTGTGTATGTTAGGAAACATGGTAGTTGTAGTAGTACAATATGAAACGAGAGAATGTGGTGGTTGGCGGGAATGTACGGCTATGATGACATACTACTACTAATTAGTAGTATCTACTGATGAATATCATAAATAAAATTTATCATGTATACTATCAATACTACTACTACTACTACCACTACTACTATTTCTATCGTTATTATTTATCATTAAAAATCAACTTATACTACTACTATCATTAGTAATATCATAATGAAATACGAAAACTTGTGATGAAACAGAACGATAATTAATTGAATAAATAAATAAATAAAAATTTAAAAATTAAAAATTAAAAAAAGGAACATGGAACATGGAACAGCTTTACTTCTTTCTAATTAGTTACTTAGTTAGTTAGTCAGTTTGTCAGTGAAATGGAGAAAGAGAAGGGAAATCACATATTTCACCATTTCTTTGTCTATCAATATATTTTTCATTTTACACCAAAAAAAATACGGTGGATCTAGATGAAATTAAAACTGAAATCTAATTTCTAGTTTTACCCAATAGATTGAATTCAATTAGATAATCATTGAAAATCAATAAACACTGGAATGATATCTGATTGTAGTATGGAATTTCTTGGTAATGCA
Source organism: Schistosoma spindalis (assembly GCA_946903255.1). Classification (NCBI taxonomy): domain Eukaryota; kingdom Metazoa; phylum Platyhelminthes; class Trematoda; order Strigeidida; family Schistosomatidae; genus Schistosoma; species Schistosoma spindalis. Next base: position 87,288,489 of record OX336420.1, read on the forward strand.
TATTGATGAACCCATTGAGGATCGAACCCCAGAAAGTATTTAACTTTCAGAATGCTGAGTTAGTATTTCCTGGTTTACATTTTTAACTTCATTTGGTTTTGCGGTCGTCATTCCTTTTTGTTGATATTGTATGTCATAAGTTTGTTATAGCTGAACTCCACTAGTTACATCTTCGCAGCAGAACTCCTAGGAATCACCTCTTAAATTCATTCAGTAATAAGCACATGATGATTGTGAACAAAGACAGGATTGTGCTAACTGTTGAATTTCTCAGTTTAAATAATAAAAATTGGAAGATCGATGTGAGATTCAAATAAATTCGAATTTGCTGAAACATACATAGTCATAGATGTGATATGCTTTACTTATTTGTAATACATAACACTTACTGGATAATAAGGGATTAAAAGTATGAGATGTACAACATAAAATCATAAAGTTGTTACGGATAGTTCAGTCTCTTATTTGAAATAGAGTCACAAAACTGCTTTCAATGGGCTTAAGGTGTTTTTAATATAGATTAGGTTTGTGAAAATAAATAGTATACCAACCTATTTTGGTCACGGACTACAATTAGACTGAATCTTCTGACGTTTCCCATTGGTCTTACGAATCGGACAGTCAAAGTACTGACATGAATGGTAATTTCCTAAGGAAACTTTCTGCCTTTATTTTAGGAGTTTGAATAGCATTCAAGTCATTGTAGAAATAATTATGATTACTGCTAAAAAATAATTATAGGGAGATACAACTTTTAAACAACAACTAAACTGAACCTTTAGAGGTCTTTGTTTTCCGATTGTTAATGTTATGGATAACAACCAATCCGTCTTTTGTGGGATGTTTGCGTCTTGAACAGATTGCTTCGGTATTGACATTTGGCCATAAGTTTTTAGTAAAATTGAATAGTGTCTATTAATTGAATCCAGGACAATCTAGTATTGTTCCGTTTGGGATTTGTCATCTGGATGCACCTAGATTTCAGTGTTGAAGTTCACACAGAGATTTTAATTTGATATCTTTGTCTTCAAACGCTAACAAGTTATCTACTAACCTAGTGGGTCCACGAACAGCAGGAAAATACAGATGCTTACAAATGAGATTCGTAGGTGTTTTACCAACTGATATATTTATAGCCTCAGTTGCTGAATGGATAATGCGATTGTATTTGGAGCAAAAGATGTTGGATTCACATCCCAATATGAATGTCAACACTGGAATGCAGGTCTAACCAGCTGACAAGTCCTAGGTAGGACGAAATCTTTTTCTCATGTATTCCACTACAAGTCACTACGTAACTTGAGTGTAGACGGTTAGAGCGATTCCGAAGTTTTCTATATCCCCTCCTTTTTTTCAATTAACATCAGTTTGGGATAATAAAAACAAAACTACTTTTCTAGGAAACAAATCTCTATGATCAGTATGAATGTTTCTGGTGATTGTTAAATTTTATTGATATCACGAACAGAACTAAGTTAGAAAATCACTGAAAACCAGGAAGAACTGGATTTCAGTTTTGTCTCAGTATGAAGCTCCACAGTAGTGTATAGTGACGATTCCCTCGGAGATCGAACCCAAGACTTTAAATCCCTCGTAGGAACGTCTGTTGTCTAGACCACCTATCCAGAGTCTAACGGTGCACATAACGATATTCAATCAGTTCACAATATTCCACTATCATTTATCATACTAAGATGAAATAGCTATTTAACGTTTCTTGATTTTCAGTGAATATCGAACCTAAGTCGGTTAATGATATCTATATGAATCACTTTAATTAATCAATCATTTTATTTTATCAATTAAGTTTTCACTGAAACGAATTAACATCAAATGGAAAATTATTAACCGTCTAGCAAACACTGAATAATCAGTCATTTTCCCCTAGCCTTAAACTCCTTAACAGTGTAGATAAGTGATCCTGTCGGACCCATGATATATAGATCTTATAATGATCATAATTTTATTCACCTGATGAAAAACAACAACAGCAACTGAGGTTCTGTCGTGTCAGTCGAGAGTAATCAAGATATCTCATTGACTGTATTAAATTATTATTATTATTATGAATGGCTTTATTCAATATTCTATTTTTGATACTATATAGAATTCTCAGCACAAAGTATTTCAACCAGTTTCCAATTCTTATTTCTTGATCTGTCCTGAAGATAAATATTGAGTGATCTCCAGTTAGATGTTAGCAATTCAGGAATTGACATCTAAATAATGTACATTCTTTTCGCAGTATATTGCCAGCCACCCCGATGTCTCTGTTTATACCCATTTGTATCTTGTACAGTGAAAAGTTGCAAACTTTTCATAAACACGTCTAAATAGGTTATGCAATTAATAGACGTAATGATGTGTTAAACACAAACACACAAAAAACACAGATAACTTGTTAAAATAACTAGATAACAGGAACAGGTAGTTCAGATATTCAAATAGGCCTCCAAGATTGTGACACATCAATTACCAAGCCTTATGGATTCTAAATAATTAGTTATATTGATTAGTTTCAGTAGATCCCATTTTGTTGTTATTTTTTTAAAGATTGATATTTGACTAAGTTTTTGTTTCACCGTCTATTACAAAAGTTTATTAAAATGGTATTATTATTTGAGATCATGAACCGATTGATGTTAGACCGCCATTGGAAACCTGAAAGCACTGGGTGGCTGTTTAGTCCTATTGTGGGACTCCTCAGAAGTGCGCATCCACGATCCCCCCCGAGAGATTCGAACCCAGAAACTAACAGTGTCGCGCGCGAGCGCCTAACCACTAGACCACTGCGCCGGCCGGCATCCAACGGTGTTAATGTCTAACCTCAATCAATCCACGAGATTTCACGACCATCTTCCATTGTACTAAGGTAGACACATGTTTCTACCTGACACGGATTAGCTCCACTGGTCACGGCTTCTCACTCGAACTCCGATAATTTTCTCACGAAGCTAGTCACTAGTGAGCACATGGTAATTATCACTTTAGGGGTTGTGGAGATTGTTAAGTTTTTGATTGAGATCATGAACCGTTGGATGCCGACTCAGTGGTTCAGTAGGTTAAGCGTTCACTAGCGAAACCGACGGCCCTGGGTTCGAATCCCTCGAGTGGGATCATAGATGCGCACTGCTGAGGTGTTCCACAATAGGAAGAAACAGCCGTCCAGTGCTTCCAGGTTTTCAATGGTGGTCTAACATCAATCAGTTCATGGTCTCAATCAAAAAGTTAATCAGTTTATGGATTGATATTTTATTATGGATTATTTATCCCAAGTTTTCGTACAGTTCATTTCTACATCAAAAACGGGAAGATCAAATAAACTATTGATCAATTAATGTTTTTTCCTCATAGATATGCAATACTGGAATTTACAAAAACAAAAAAAAAATCAAGTTTCTTGAATAAATTAAAAAGAGTAATAAAATCACATATCTAATGATGTTTCTAATCAAAGAAGCAGTTTAGTTACAATCATTTATGTTTATATATCTATATATACATATATACATATTCAGAAGATAGTATATCTTCTATATAATAAGTATCTGATATAGTCAGTCTATCAGCTGATAAGTTAGTTCAACTAGATTAAAATACGAGGCGTCATTAACTTGAATTTAATTAGATAACCAATATATAGATAGATATACATATGACATTAAAATCCCATAAATATTTAATTATAATCTAATATTTTCAAATTCATTAACTATTCTATATTTCCTTAAAAATTCCGTCTGTCTTTCAATTTTGATTATTTTCCATTTAATGATAAGTTAGTTTAAACATAAAGTATACAAGTCTTTATATTCATATTGTATGTAGTTAACTTATTTGATAGATTATGGTAGATTTAAAATATATCTTAATCAAAAGAAATTTCATTTGAAGCTTCTCTGGGTCTACTACCGGTCCTAACCTCGGATAAAGGAGAAGGGATGGGCATGAGGTTAGCAACTCCCAGTTACTATGAGAGATGATTAGTATATATATATATATTTTTTTTTTCAAAATTTTGATGGTTTTTATTTGTAGATAGAAATAAGTTTGATAATTAGTGATGATGTTCAAATAATTCGGGGGGGGGGGTAACAAAAAGAAATCGCAATAGTTGATATCATGACTCAGTTGAAGCTAGATCACCCTGGAAAACCTGTAAGCACTGGACAGCCGTTTCGTCCTAGTGCGAGACTCCTCGACCGTGCTCACCCACGATCCCGCCCCTCGCAAGGTTCGAACCCAGAATCTATCAGTCTCGAGCGCGATCGCTTCACCACTAGACTACTGAGCCGGCCGGCATCTAACGGTGTTAATGTATAACTTCAACTAATCCACCAAATTGCTCCACTTTCCATGAAACGGCTGTCCAGTGCTTCCAGGTTTTCCATGGTGATCTAGCTTCAATCGAATCATGATTTCAATTATTGAGATTACTAAAAATCTCCATAAAACCCCTTTTGATAAAAAGAAATTGATATTTTTTTTAGATCAGATGTTTTGAAAAATTTATAGTTTACTTGAATGAGTTTGATGAAGATTAGTTTAATGTTTAAGTTTTATTTATTATAAATCCAATTCAAATGAAATACCTTAGAAAGTTGAGAAACAATATACAGTACCTTCACAACCCTATCAATGTTCGGATCCATGACCACCAGGTCTCATGGCGAATGGTTAATAACAGAATCTATTTTGAATGATATTGTTTCAGCTCTAATCAATCTACGATATTGAGTAATCATCTCTAAATGTTACTGGTGGTTAACTGTGTCATAATCGATATGGATGAATTCTACTGGTTGTTGCTTCTCACTTGGACTCAGAGATCTAGAGTTTCTGGATCCGATTGCTGACAGGGTCTTTAGTATACACTTCCAAGGAGCAGCGTAATATGACATAATTGGTTTCTAGTGCTCCAGAGGTTTCAAACGTACTCCAAATAAGGCCAAAGTGTAAAAAGTACAAGCTAAAACATTTCGTTTATACTTTTTGTATTGACGATACGATTAATTTCGTCGAGACCGAACAAGTAAACTTTGATGTTATCGCTTTTGAAAGAGAGAACAGTGTGGTCAACTAATTGCATATATGTATACAGAGTAGATGGAGTGTGACCAGCAGCGGAATCCAGAACGCACGTTGCATCGTATTTCAGTCTCGTTAGCCGCATATACCTGCTATTTTGTGGTATTCCTCACAGGATTCATATGTGGCAACTAATACTGATCCAAGTTCGGTCAAAATATCAATAATAGGGTAATTCGAATCAGTCCGAATTGAATATATATATATATATATATATATATATATATATATATATATATATATATATATTAAAGTTGTTACCTATTTGCGAAATATTCAACCAAGATAGTATCATTTCACAGTGAAGCGTTTACATATTAGTTATAGTACTTGGGTTTCAACGGATACCTTTTATGTTTGAATGTCCCGTCACTTACTTTGATCTGAATATCCTCCAAGTGTTATTATTCCTTACTACACAAAATATATATTACAACACCAAGTATGTAAGTCTTTACTTGATACATGAATTACATCGTCAATTCATTTTATCGAACCTAAAATGTTATTTCAACATTTTACTCAGTTTTTGTATTCTTACCTAGAATAAATTTATCTTTCATGTTATTTGTAATGACCAATATAGAATATTAAGATTTTCTAAACTCTTAACAATGAAACCAAAGTCATGTTGTTTAGTTGTTAATATCAATTAAATCTTATCGAATGAATTGATTTAGATAAATTATAAATGAAATCGTAAAAATGCATCCATTATGAATATATGGATAAGAAATTACGCGGATTGAGAGAAGGATAGGTAGACAGATAGATAGATAGATAGATAGATAGATAGATAGATAGATAGATAGATAGAGAGAGAGAGAGAGAGAGGAAAGTATAGGAGCATACAGATTTCAAAATAAAAAAATTACGGAAAAAGCAAGTGACAGGTAAACTCCTAATAATTTTTATAATGGTAAAGCTTTCGAAACTGTTAGCGTAATTATAAGCATCGTTTTACATTAACTGTATATTAATTAATTGACTCATGAACTCAACTATTAAAATATCATAATATCCGCAAAACCCCTTTCTGATAATCATCATATGCTCATTAGTGAGTGGATTTAAGAGATATTTCCTCGAATTCTAGTGAGAAGCAGTGACCCATAGAGTTCAATCTGGTCTATTGTGAAATAGTAGCTCACTGAAGGCAGTGGTGGACGGAGGTTCAATTTCGTGGATTGTTTGACATTAGACATTAACACCATTGGATGACGGCCGTTCGCGCGAGACAGGTAGGTCATAGGTTGGAATCCCGCAATTCGTGGTAATGGATGAACATATATATAAAGATTGAAGTTAAAATCCATGACAAAATGAAACAGAAAATCTCTACACAACTTTTCATGCACTTAACTTTTTACAGGAAAATCTTTTGTAAATTTAATTTGTACCATCTTTTCCTCTTCGTTTGACCAAGAATCATCTACAAATCTATTTTGAATAAGTAAAAAGAATAAAATTGTCCTTAAGAAAATAATTTTACAAGGTAGATCAAAAGAGGTAGGCATAATTATTCATCATCATCATCATCATCATCATCATCATCATCATCATCATCATCATCAAGAACTACTGGAACATAACTCATGTGCACATTAGGTGAAACAATAAATTCTGCTTTATTGAATTGAATAACATTGATTTTATTTGTTGAATGGGGTTTTGTTTCCCACCTTTTTATTAGATTCAATCTGCTCTAAATGAAATAGATAACTTTATGAAGAAATCATCTGGGAAAAATCCCAAGTGGATTTTTTTCTTCTTGTTCATACGTCACAGTCTTAGATACTCGTTACTTTGGATTCAATCTATCTATCTCTTTGTAGTTGTACAGACATACACTTTTAGTATTTTAGTTTTAAAACGTATATTCAATATCCTAGAGATTATTTTAACTATTTAACAATGTGAATCTATCTATGTATATATATATATATTTACATTTAACCTATTAGGTCATGGTTTATCATACATTTTTAACAACTGATAAGTACCTAGATGAATAGAACACATGAATCTGTATATTCATATCTTAATAATGTAAATCTGATACAAATTTGCGTTAGTAACATAACTGATCTATTTAGAATATAAATAGGTTGACACATGTGTGTGTGTATCTTGATATAATAGTAGTAGTAGTGGTAATGGTAGTAGTGTTAGTAGTAGTAGTAGTAGTGGTAATGGTAGTAGTATTAGTAGTAGTAGTAGTAGTATATTTATTATTATACATATGTTAATCTTTAAATTACTGTCGTAAATGAGGATAAATTTAAATTTAACCCAACAGAGTTCATCATCATCATTATTATAGTCAACATTGATAATTTAAGGTTACATTATTAGTCAGTTTTTGTTGTTTTTTTCTTTTTTCTTTTCATTTTTTTGTTAATAATAAGAATTTGTATTTATCTTTTAATTATTAGTAAAACTTTAGAAAACATATAAATATGAATACAATATCAATAAATCTACAAAAGTAGAAAAAGTGTATGTATACGAGAGAAGAAGGCGAGGAAGAGGGAGAGAGGGAGGGAGGGAGGCAGGGGGAGGGAGACAGGTAGAGAGGGCAAAAGAGAAAATAGGCTAGAGATAAAGAATATTACAAAATATTGTTGTTGTACCAACTTTTCATCATATAATGATTAAGAATCAATCGGATAATATTCCAATCGTTTTTCTTTTTTCTTTTTTTCTTTCTTTTTTTTCCTTTTAGGTTGACATTGTCATTTGGGTACAAAGAAGAAAAAACGAATATTTAATGGATGTACATTTTTTTTTTAATATTATGAGATTAATTATCTTGTTACTTATATTGTTTTGTTCTTTTAACAAGCTGTGGATACTTTATTTATTAACCATTAATATATATATATATATATATATATATATATATATATATATATATATATATATATATATATATATATATATATATAGTTTATTATGTTATCCTCACTATTGGCACAACGATTAATAACAATAATATAAATGGCTATAGGGTTGTTTTTCTTTGTTAATTTATCAGAATAACTTGAATTTAAAGGGTGAATATTAGAAAAAACCGAGATAGAAGAAGTATAAGACAGAAAGAGAGAGAGAGCAAGTTGAAAGAAATTCTTTTATACCTCTGTATACAACAAACAATTTATCATATTAAAAAACAAATGAATGGATAACCCTTGTAATAAACTTACATATGTACCTATGTATGTGTATATGTATACCAACAATAGAAAAAACGAAAAAACTCAACAAACAACAATAGAAAATTGAGATGGAAAAAAAGCACGCAATTTTAAACTAAAAAAAGATTCATAAACATACTAGTCATATAGCTACTACTTCTGGTTTATTTATTTATTTTAACACATAGATATAGGTACAAAGCGGCATCAAACATATTTGCGCCACACAGATCTCATTTGATATGTGTGAGGACTGTGATACTGCACGGGTGCCCAAACCGAAGCAGGTGGTTGTCTTAGGTGGCCACACCCGGAGCCTTCGACCTGAAGATCTGATCCACAAGGGAGTGGAGCATCGTGAGGAGATGCAGTCCCATGGTAGCCGGTGACCAACGATTGGTTCATACGCCATTCGTTCCTTCAGGATACTGGAGCCAATGTACACCATTGGTTTGGAATCTGGTTAAAGCGCCGGATCTTCGCTTTTCGTCCTCTCATTTTCGTAAACAACACCCGTGATGCGAGAAGGCAGTGAGTAGGACTTCCCTGGCAGAGTTTGTATACGCGTGGCCATGTGAGAACATTTCGAGAAGGAGAGCGAACTCTCCCCACTCTCGGCTCTACCAGGGCATTTGGGGGCACTACTTCTGGTATTATTGATAGTATAACTTCCAACGCTCACATTACTACTACTGGAATTATTATTACTATTACTACTGTTGTGATTGAAGACATAGGTGGGGATAGCCGATGTATTATAATAAAAAGTTACAGAATATCTTGGTAAAATATGAGAACCATACACTGAATACTTGATTTACGAATTTCCACCATTTGTCGTTCACGCTCTGTAGGATTCTTTTAGTTCACAATTCCTTTCTATTTCCTCCCTCTCTATTCTCTTCAACTCGATCTTCTTAATCTTCTCCAGTTAGAGATTCAACTTTTGACTGATATTACATACTACTTATGTCTGTCAACATTAGTAGCATACACCGCACTACAACAACAATAACTACTAGTGAAAATAATAATAATAATGTGAATAATAATAAAGATAAACCTTCAATTTGATTTATCATCGCAAAAATATTGTCTTATTGATAATTAGTTTCTCTCTAATGAATGCATTTAGAAACGATTCACGAACACAAAGTCAGCTGGTATTTTAAAGTCACTATGATTTTAAAGGCTGTTTAATTGACTTTAACAAAGTAACGTAACATGATTTTCGGGTCACAATTTCAACTGTGTAAATAAACCCCTTGAAGTATTTCTTTAACTAGTTTAGCTACTTATTAATTTGTAAGTAGTGTACCTAAAGTTCACTAAACAAATTTTCTGATTTCTCTTGAAGCCAAATAGATTTGATCGATTTTACCTTGATTTGTATAAAAAACAAATTAAAACTTACAAATAACCGGTAGTTTTTCAGAAGAACTATGTATTTAGAAAGTTGTTCCCATCGAAATGCCACATGTTTGTATATTCATCAAATTCTTATTATTTCACTAAAATTAAGAATCAAATTTTACTGTTAGGACATAAGTAATGTAATAAATCAGTGCAGACAGTATTCTGCTTTTGTCATTTGACTCAACTAACCAAGAAAAATTATTGGGCTTTCAATAATTTGTATATTAACGACGTACGCGGAAAATGATTGATAAAACAGTATGTTAAAATATTAACAAACCGATAAGAAATGTGCACTATTATAGCGGTTAGAAATAAGAACAGATTGTGTGAGGAAAAAGGTGCTCCAACTGAAGACTTGAAAGAAAACCACGAAGCAGTAAGTATCACATGGTATTTCAGAAGATTTTATCATGTTATCATCCCATTTAAGATGGTTCAGTAAGGACTATTGTTAAATTTACCTGTAATAACAACGATTCAATTATTTTCATTGAGAGTAAGTTCTAACATTATGGATTAATTCATTCTACTCGACCCTTTTTTGTGTTATTTGGAAATCATATTAGATTTAAGACCTTCAAACCGTAGATCTGTTCTTTAGTCGAATAAGTAACGTCGTTGAGTGAATTCATGAATTTGATGTCGAATCATGGATATTTTTGCTATAACTGTTGTGTTTAGTATACTACTTATTGGTAATGAAAGTAACTTCTAGAAAATTCAGCAAAGTATTCATTCATTTGGTTTATAAACAATTAATATCATACAATGAATTCGAAGATAAACGACTCAAAAATAATAAAGAATATACCAAGAAGAAGGTCATCATAAGATTATCTTGATATCATCAAATAACGAATTAAGTAGATTTCTACAAATTATAGATTCATTTTTATTTACTAAAAGAACACACTAAAAGTTGCCAGTTAGAGATCGAAATAAATGAAATGAACATTGACTATTTACCAAACATATGGTTATAAACAGTATTATAGAAATATAAAACTTCCTTATTGAAGGAATATATTAATATACTTCCACTTCGATTCATGCAGTTAAATCTCTAAATGGAGATATATTATTTTTCGGGAAGTGAGTTAATATAACTGAACACAGAGAACTATAAGGTAATCTTAATAGTTGAGATCATGAGTCAATTGATGCTAGACCATCATGGAAATCCTGTAAGTACTAGATGGTCATTTCGTCCCATTGTGGGACTCCTCAGCAGTAAGCATCCATGATTTCGCCTCGCGGGACTCCAACCACTAGACCAATGAGCCAGCTGGAATCCAACAATGTTAATGTCTAACTTTAAATAATCCACGAAACTAAGCGACCACCACCATTGTCTTCTGATACTAACCAACATATACTCACTAAAGACTGGCTTCAAGAGGTATTTCCTCGAGTTATAGTGAGAAGCAGTGACTAGTGGATTTCAACCGGGTCTGTTGTGAGATAGTAACTCACTGAAGACAATAGTGGACGGTGGATTCCGTCTGGCTCAATCGTGTAGAGGTTGAGCTCTCACGCACGACACAGGTAGGTCATAGGTTGAAATCTCGCGAGTCGGGATCATGGATGTGCTCTGCTGAGGAGTTCCGCAATAGAACAAAACGGCCATCCAGTACTTTCAGGTTTTCCATGATGGTCTAACTTCAATTGACTCATGATCTCAACTATTAAAATTATTATACTATCCAAAAAACTCCTTCTTATATAAAGTAATTACTATTAATTTTATAGTTGAGTTCATGATTCAATTGAAATCAGATCACTATAGAAAATCTGAAAGCACTAAACGACTATTTCGTCATTTTAAATCATCTCACTATCTTGATCATGATCATAATTTCATATTTTCATGATACGATTATGAACATGATTGAATTTTGATTTGAGATCATGAATCGATAATTTTATATTTTAACAATGGGCTATGAATTGAGAGAGAGAGAGAGAAAGAAAGAGATTTGGGTATCAAATAATCGAAATGGTCACTTTTTGTTTTGACTTGGTTACAAATTTTAATATAAAATTACTATCCACAATAAAAAATAATTTTTGTTGATTTTAATGAAATCACTTATCAATATAAAATAATGGTATATTTTTCAAGTATTTTTTTTGAAAATTTTTTTATTTTTCTTTGCAAAAGAATTCTCTGTTACTCTGTCTCGTTTCTATTCATCATAGTTTAATTAGATTTAATGAATAAGTAATTAAATGCATGGTTAACTGACTACTACCACTACTACCAATACTACTAATACTACTAATACTTATACTACTAATACTATTACTATTGAATTACAATGGTTATATATACATATATATATATATATATTACCATGATCATTATTATTGTTACTATTCTATCAATACTAGTGTCATTATCTTGTCACTGATTACTTTATTTAATTCTATTCTATATTGTTGTACATCAGAATAATTGACTACATCTTAATGCCTTGCCTCATTTTCATATATTTCCCACATTTTGTAATTAGATTGTCAACATTATTCTATATATTATATATTAAGAAAGAAATAAAGAAAGAAAGACAGAAAGAAAAAAACTCCCTTAACCTGAGAAATGCAAAACTTTTAAAATAATAATGATGGTTAACTAGTTAGTTAATCTCTGGAGACAAATTACTGATTTGAATAATTTAAAAATAGTATTTATTCATTTGACAAAAAACCCCAACAAATTAGTGTACTTGAGAGATATTAAGAATCATTTTTAATTACCAGCATATAGTTATAGTTTACTCATGAGAGTGTTATTAAGTGGATAACTGTCTTAGAGACAAGTAATACATTAACAGTTTAAATGTAATTTCCTTTTATAATTGTTTGTGTCTACTTATGAGTAGTATGATTTATGAATAAAAAGTATTTAACGATTTAGTGAATAGTTAAATTACTCTAGTTAAACTATCTTACTTAGTAGTTTTAGAGGATTATGAGTGTTATCATTTAACTTTGATTTATATGTGACATTATAATTTCATTTTGTTGTTGTTGTATGATCCTAAACCATTGGTAATATGATCATGCGTGACTGAGCTCAAGGTTATGAGTTGGGGGCGTTACTTATTGTTGCTATTTAATTGTTTGACTTGATTCTTGTGAACATAATTTCAATAATCTTTTATTGGGAATATTACTGTTGACTTTCAGGTAATTTAGTGATCGTAGTAACTGTGTTTTGCTGTCAAGTACGTTTGTAGATTATCAATGTAGATTATCTATGTTGAATGATTGGGGGCCTACTAAAGTTAGACGTGAATGGTCTAATCAACAGCTAACGTCGTAATCACACCTCTCAGTCAGCACCTGACGTGGATTACTTCTGTGTCGTATCAAAGTACTATGGATGTTTTGAAGACTGTACAACACAAAAGACCTAATATATTAGTAAGAATGAGTACAGAGAAAATAGTGAGACTACTACCTCATGAGCAATTACATGGAATACGATTAGCTGTCCTTGACTTTGACAAGGATCTGTAGTGACCAACTTTTGTCAACAGAACGCGATTGGTTCGATGAAAACAATTATTATTATAACCAATTGTACCAGTGACTGTTTTACTGTGCTCGTTTGTTTAACTGTGCTAATGACAGCCATTATACTTACTCTCCCGTTGACTTTGAACTTGTACGAATCCGGTTACGCTCAGTAACCACACCTGTACTCCTTTGGCACGATCTCGGTATTCTTTCGATACCACGAGATCGCCAACAAATACATCTCGACTACAGCCATCATCTGTCTTCTGATTTTTGGCCTACCGGAATCCTATTGGTCTATTGGCACGTAGTCTTGTAGAGGTGTTCATAGTCAAGCTCAACTCGACACCACGCTACAGATCGATGATCTGTTTGATATTCAGTGACTCAACGGCCCAGTAACAGTTCACTGGCTCTACATGTTATTTTTCATAGGAAAAATGCTATTGAGTGGTGGATGAGCGTGATTGTTGAATTATTTAGCGTTTTTCTGGCAAAATGTGTTTTCACAGTATGGTACCGCGTAAATTGCGCACAAAATTTGTGTTTTGATTTAATCGTTGATTGTGAGTGACTTAATAAAACTTCATACATTGCACAGAAAAACGCAGTGGTTTGACTTAATGGAATAAAATCTAGTTTTTTAATTGTTATCTGCATTAGAACATAAATTTAAATTTCGGTTGTTACACAGATAAATTACACAAGTTAACTGCTATCCTCCGGTTAAAACAGATATGGTGAAAGCTCGTGTAAGAAAATGAAACTTACAGTTTAGATATTAATTGAACAATGACTAGATTCACAAGCCATTTTTCTTTTCAGTTAGTTACTAAAGAAAAGGCCGATAAGAGATAGCTGATTTAGAAATCAACACTTTAAGTCACTAGGCATTTAGGTGACCCGGTTTATTATCACATAATACTATCGGTTATGTCTTTCTCATCATGCTAATGATGTCACTGCATTCAGAGAAACCTTCTTTAATCAATTGAAATCATTTGCAGTTGTTATCCCAGAAGCAGCTTACAAGTAACGTTTATTTCATAATAACTATTACCATTTTGCTACTTAATATACCATTTTGTTGTGTCATTTTTTACAGTTTTGCTTGACTCGTAAAAAGACACTTGGGTTTGTAGTTTTATTTCTTCTTAGTATATCATTGATAACTGAACGTATCGTTATATCATGAATAAGCTTTTTACTGGGATCCACTAGAATGTCTTCTACTTCCTACATTAATTACTTGTTATATCAATATCTAGAAAAGTACACTAATTATCGCCTAAACAAAGACTGGACCGGCAGAAAATGTTGAAAATTATCTTATCATCACCATAGAGTCAGTAGTATCTAGAATAATAACACGAGCTGCAAATAGTAATTACAACATAAATGTTATTTTGGGATGGTAGATAATGGATTTTGGACTACATCAATGTACTCCACAGCAACATTAAATTTGAAATGTCAGGTAAAAACATTGCTTATCTATCTATTTATACAGACTGACTATCCCATTTATGATCTATCAAGAATAAAGAGTGTGGAATAGTAAGGAACTATCTAACCAAGAACGCCTGTGTAGGTAGATTTCTTGGTCACTAACATACAGCTCATTCGGATATATGGGACGAGGATAAATGTGCGGTTTGAATTAAAACCATGAAGTGACTTTATATAAAAAGAAATCTTGAAGTATTTAAATTTTCTTAAACTGTTGTCATGAAATTCACTCATTTTTAAATGAATTTGGATATATTTGTGATAAACAACGTTTGGTCATGTGGTCTCTTTTGGTCAAGTTGAGGCCAGAATTCTCTGGTTGTTTGCTCACAATGACCATAACACAAAATGCTGGTGCAATAGAGCTCTTGGTAAAACAATATTTTTGTACATTTCAACCCTCACCTTCAAGCCATATCAATGAGTGCTCCAATGTAGCTCAAGTGGAGCCTTGAATGTGGATTTAAGTACTGGAATTGTACATCGGCAACTGCAACATCTAAAGAGGGATTTACCTTCTGACCTAGACATTGTTCACTCTGTCATAACGGGCGAAGCGAATCCTTACTTACTTACTTACTTACGCCAGTTACTCTGAATGGAACATAGGCCGCCGACCAAGCATTCTCCAATCCACTCTGTCCCACTCCGCCTTCTTTTCTAGTTCCATCCAATTCTTGTTCATTTTTCTAATGTCTGTCTTCATTTCTCGACGGAATGTTTTCTTTGGTCTTCCTCTTTTCCTTTGACCTTGAAGATTCCACGTGAGGGCTTGTCTCGTGTCGCAGTTCGGTGCTTTCCTCAATGTGTGTTCCACACACTTCGAGCGCTTTCCCCTGATTTCTTCCTCTGCTTGGAGCTGGTTTGTTCTCTCCCACAGTAGGTTGTTGCTAATAGTGTCTGGCCAACTGATCCGAAGTATTTTGCGCAGACAACTGTTAATAAACACCTGTATCTTCTGGATGATGGCTTTCGTGGTTTTCCATGTTTCGGTCCCATACAGTAGAACTGTTTTGATATTTGTATTGAAAATTCTGACCTTGGTTTTGGATTGTGAACAGTTGTTTTGAGTTCCAGATGTTCTTCAATTGTAGATATGCTGATCTTGCTTTGCAAATCCACGCCTTCACATCTGCATCAGATATACCGTGTTTATCAATGATGTTGCTCATATATGTAAAGGTTTCAACATCTTCCAAATTTTCTCCGTCAATTGTAATTGGATTCGGGCATGCTGTGTTGTATCGGAGAATCTTTCTTTTCTCTTTGTGTATGTTCAGATCTACTGCTGCTGAGGCTGCTGCTACACTGGTCGTCTTATGTCAATGCTGCGTTTGCTATAGGAGAGCCAGATCATCTGCGAATTCTAGATCGTCCAGCTACGCCCGAGATGTCCACTGTATCCGTGCTTCCCTTCAGATGTTGACGTTTTCATAATACAGTCGGCCACCAGGAGAAAGAGAAATGATGAGGGTCAGCAACCTTGCCTGACACCGGTTTTTACTTCAAACTACTCTGTCAACTGTCCACCTGGAGTCCATCTGAGGGCTACTACCGGTCCCAAGCCCGGATAAAGTAGAAGGGTTGGGTATGGGGTTAGCGACCTCATCCCGTAGAAAAATAACTCACTAGAAATACGCTAACCAGAAATAAAAGTTCAAACCATTTAACTCGCTAAAAAAACGCTAACTACTAGTGAATTCTCTTAGTGTAATGTCCTCACATTCTTTAAGTGAGGGCGTGATACGAGGAAATTTCAAGCTGATATACATCATACCATTTTCCAAAGAAGGAGGATGCAATAAACTTTCATGCTAACAGGACGTAGTTTTTCTTTATATACACTCAAAGGTCATGGAGTGACTAATTTATGGCGGCCCATGTAAATGTCTAGTATCTAGTTCCTTTTTCTCACTTCAATGGCGCATCTTCAAAGTGTAAGAGAATCAAACTAAGACATAACCGATGTAGTTTATCTAGAACTGTCACCAGTTGTTGAAGATCTAGGTATCTTAGCTACTGATTTTGTAAAGTCTTACTCTGACTACGACAAAAATATCTGTAGGGTAAATCTTTAAATCGTAATTCTTGAGTGGCTTTGATGGTGAAAATCTTTATTCAATTTTGTTTGATCTCTTTGAGAGTACCGACATAAAGTTTTTCACCCTTCAATCCCAAGCGATAAGAATACTCTGGAACATATCCTAACGTAAGACACAAGATAAATTTGAGGACCAAATTTCAAGTTTGTAGTGAACCCATTTAACAACTGGGTCACAACCTACTAAAGTTTAGGAGACTCGGAGGAGTCATTTCGATGATCTGTTGTTTCATGAACACTCCTGATTATTCTGTTAAATACATATTTAATCTCCAACTTCTTTGAGTGCGAAATCCAAAGATCATAGGTGCAACATAGTAAGCGGAACCATAAACACACTGATCAATAAACTAACAATTGACCAGTAACAAAACTTCAAAGTTAAACTTCTAAAAATACCTGTTGTTAATTTACCAGTATATTGTTTTAATCCATCACGTGAAATTTTGTCAGTGTGACCTGTAAAATCCGCAAATCTCAATTTGTGGGCAGTTGCATCTAGAGTTGTACAGTTAACGCGTAAATAAACAATCTCGTCAGTTTACTGTAATAATGTCGTCTAAAGCAAAAGTAGTCTTAGAGACTTTGGTTGTAGGTTTATATTCAATGTTTTCTCAGCGTTCAGATTGCTTTAATCTATTTCAGTGTAGTAGACTGTGACACATGTCCAGCAGACAGCTTTGCAAACTCTTTGGCGGCTGACCAGTCTAGTTGTTCAAAAAAGTGGTTGCCGGTCAAGCAGCTTCATTGGACGAAGAAAAAAAGAATACTGGTAATCAATCTTTTTACTCGTAAACAGCTGTTTTTTTTTCGAGTTTTCCAATGTTTGTCAAATAGAGCTTCACTTTGTCCTGAGTTTTCAGACAGTATCCGAGGCTATTAAATAACAAAGCTTTGGGTAATCGCTGAAAACTATTCTGTCCACATCTCATTGGTCAACCGGTTGGTACCTCCAACTACCTTATAAGAAGGAATCTTATATAACTATGCTTTACATATCTATTTGGTTTTGTTTATAGATATAAATAAAATATTGCGTGTATTACTTATTGTGACAACAGGTTTTGGGGGATAACCCAATGGGAACCTCTACCCTCGAACATGTAGCCTACTCACTATTCTAAAGACTCCTACTTTCTTATAAGGTTTCTTTTTAACTATATAGTTTCACCTACCTATTTTACCCATGTAAGTATATATACATATTATGATATCTATAAATAACAAGAGGAGTTTGTCGACATGTTGTGTGCCGAGAAATCCATATTACACTACGCGTATAATATTGCACAAAGCAATTATTATTGGTACCATCATGATTATTATCATGTTTTATGAATATTATTTGCATAATATTACTCTAACTCGCCCAGTAACTCATCTCTGTTGAAAGTTCTGTCTAGTAAGAGCGGTTTTGATTCACCAAGTGGTCGATCTTCTGTATTTTATCATTGAATACATAACCAATACAATATTCGCTTTTCACCCTCTCATTTTCGTAGACAACACCCCCGCCACGAGAAGGCAGTGAGTAGGACTTCCCTGGCAGAGGCTATATACGCGTGGCCATGTGAGAGCGTTTCGAGGAGAGCGAACTCTCCCTACTCTCGGCCGTACCAAGGCATTTGGGGGCACATACATACTGGTGCAAGGAGGCACCAAATATATATGCGTCGCACAAATCAAATGAGATTTATGTGAGGACTGTGATACTACCTGGGTGCCCGAAATGAAGCAGGTTTGGCTCTTAATAAATCTATAACAGACAAACATAAAATTATCAGTTTCGATAAAGTTACATTTTCGAGTTAGATGGTTTAACTGTAGGGGTTTCGGTTTCTTTTTCGACAGATTTTAGATAAAATTGAGTTATTCAGTTTTCTTTATATATGACTCACATTTTGTTCTGTCTATTTCAAATATGATTGATTGTCTTCTATAAGTTATTTTTTCTCTTATTAGGTAACCGGTGGTGCCGGTTTTGTTGGCTCTCATTTAGTTGATAAATTAATGCAAGATGGTCATGAGGTTATAGCTTTAGACAATTTTTTCACAGGAAAACGACATAATATCGAACATTGGATTGGGCATAGTAATTTTGAACTTCTACATCATGATGTTACCAATCCTATACATGTGGAAGGTGATTATATTATCTATGCTTATGTTTGCAATTGTTGCCTATTAATTTAAAACAATGTTCTAATGGTGTTTGTACCAGTTTAAAAGAATTATGTAATTACTATCCAGAAAGACATCCAATTTGAAGAGATAATGGGATTCTGTTGAAATCATATTAATTATTGTGCAGAAAGTATTGTATTTTTCTTTCCGAAAGTGATAGTTTACGAGAGTGTATGTTCCTTTAAGCAATGTTGAGAAAGGTCGGCTTGAATAAAAGACAAGTAAAAGGCTTTAAGACCATCGAACCAACATAATTCAACACAAATTCACACTTATAAATGTAGTTTTAACTATAAATATATTAGCCGAATGATCAGTGGTAATTTGTAAGGCGGTCTGGCCAAACGTCTAGAGCACCTATTTACTTATGGAATAAATATTACAATGAACATTCCTAGTTTACATTTGTTTAAATTGGATGATTGTGAACACTAACTGTGTCTACTTATAAGCTATTATAGAAGACTTAAAAATTATTACAATCATAAATATTAACGAACTTAAACCAAAAAACTTTATTTATTGACTTGAATATCTACATTATCTGTCATTCTAGAAAAATAATTGGCAAATACATTTGAATTCATGCATTTCAAATAGGATAGATTAAAGAACTAGCTGTACCATATAAACTAGCAGAAAGCCTTCGCAATTGAAAATGAGTGATAGATGCTGGTTGTGGACAGACTTTATAAGATGTATTTTTGAATAATTACAATTCGGACGTATGTTAAGTAAATATTTGTTGCGACATTACATATATGGTTCTAATAGTACGTTACTGCAACAAAATTCACTAAACTACTACGAAATCTAACATTATCTATAATTCTTATTACTAACATATACCATATTTTTACTACCGACTAAATTCTGTTGCGAAGTTATGATCAATGTAGTTCAACCGTGTTGGATATGAGACATATATTACCAGTGGAAATGGATGATGGACATAAAATTTCGCGAACCCATTGGAACTTGGAATGCGACCTATGATGTCCCAACCCTATGGTCTGAAGTTTAGGTTCTTCTCACGAACTTTAAAAGCTATGAGTTGTAGATATTCATCAATGAGATGTATCATACTAAGACGAAACATCTATCAGATGATTCACAATTATTTACGGTTCTTTAACTCAAGTCGGTTTGCGTTGTAAATTAGAAACTCAACTCATCTCTTCTATATTAACGTATTATTTATCAAAAGTTTTTTAATCTCAGGTGCAAATCCATTTATGGTGATTATTATGTATTACTAAAAAGTTCCCACAAACTACGATTAGACAGCTTTACGTTTACATACAATTATTTTTAACTAATCATTGAGTGAATAAACTAACTTTCATAAATAATTAAATAAAATTGTTAACAATGTCATATTCATAAAATTTATGTATCAATCCTTTTTAGTGGATGAAATTTACCACTTAGCTTCACCAGCATCACCTCAACATTATATGCATAATCCTATACGTACTATTAAGGCAAACACATTGGGTACTTTAAATATGTTAGGTAAGTTATGTAAAAAATTAGATGTTAAACAATTGATAATTAAATGTGTATTTCTTTTTATCATTTCTTATTAATTAATGTATTTTTATTTAATTTTTTGATTTTGATGGGGTTTTGTTCTCTGAGCTGGAGAATAAAACTTCATCAAAATCATCCATCTGAGCTACAAATCTTCCCCATCATCTCAAGTTTTTGGTTTACCAACAACAAGCAAGGTACATTGGCCGTAGCCAGCGCTTGCTTTCAACTAGGATACGGGAACATATCCCAGCTTGGTTCTATAAGGGTGGAAGGAAAGCAGTCAAGAGTTCTATACTTGAACACCTAATCGACTGTAACCATTCTACAGATCCACAAATTGATTTTAAGGTTGTTTATATGATTCGTCCAAATCTACCCAGATTTCTTCGTATACAACTCTTAAAAATAGCCGAAGCTCTTACCATTCAGGAGCTTTAACCAGAACTATGCGTACAAAAGAAGTACGTCTTATCGCTATCATTACCTTGGCCTTAATTATTTTGATTATCCAATTATTATTATTATCATTATTATTGCATTCCCTCTTTACTTATGTCCTATAGTCTCATTATTCTATTCGTAAACGCTCATCATATCACCTTATTTAAAAAAGATTATTTCTCTATCTTCCTATTTATTCAATCTTATAGATATTCATATGTTCATATTCTACATACAACTTACTATATCCATACGTAGAACTTTAAAATTAATTCTCATAATGGATTGACAGTTAGCTAAAGAATATATAATACGTTCAAATCTTAGAAAAAAAAACAGAATATTGTTTCAATGAATAAAGTCGAATTGACCGAAGTTTAAAAGTATATACCAATTAGATACAAACTCAGTGGTCTGAATGTTTAGCTCTCTTAACTTGATTTGAAGGTCCTGTGTTTCATTCCTAGTGGAGTCATATATGTACACTGTTGAGGAATACCACAGTAGGATAAAAGATTTATACAGTTCCATTTATTGTTCAATGATTATATGTAAAGATGTAGAATACTTAAACTATTTACATTTTATAACTCCATTTAATTCACTTGTGTAGAAGGACATTTATCTATGTTACTGGGATACGACCGCGTAATTCACAACTAGAAAAGTGTATTAGCATAACTTATAAGTTTCTAATAGAGTTTCAGAAAATTTATGCTAAAATTAGTTAAGTTAATCACCATTCGGTAAAATTGTTTGGAAGTATTTCAATTTGGAGCTTTGCTGTTTTTATTACAAACTGACAATCTAAAATATTATTCAAAGTAAGGCGGCACTGCATAACTGTTTGATACCCTCCAACATCAGTGCTCATGCACCACTTTCTATGGAATAATATTCAAAATAGGAGTTGAAGTTCATTAATTCTGACAATTAGTTATAGTCAACACATATAATGACGTAGAAATGCATTAGTTCAACTTGTCACATCACGTCACAACTAAATAAATCTAAATAATGTAGCAGCAGTGATGATAAGAAAGACTGAACTTTGAAAATATGCCTGATCGATAGAATTCGAGCTGCATTAAGAATGACCTGACAAGCATGAAATTGGTCGCTACCCAGTGATCAATCATTTGAGAATACGCTTTGCGTAAACAGAGTGAAAAGATACATGTGAGGGAACATTGAAACTTAAGATGTATGGTAAGATGAATCGTAAATGCATCTACTCCTTCATGATCAGTACTGAACCATGTCATACAAAATTTCTAACCAGAGTTCTGACAGTAGATTTAGTCGGGATTTTATCTGTATGTTTCCATGTGGGTGGATGGGGATGACCATCTGCACGTTAATAGGGAACTTAATCAAACTAATAAATCACTTCCTCGAGAAATATATTAAACCCCTCACGATTGTACTAAAAGCACCTAGGTTTTTTGATACAATGGTTTTTAAACACTCAACTGACTGATGTTTAAGCGAAACTACTACGTCTAGCTGTTAGTAATCTGACCTTAAAATCAGTAAATCCGTAAAAGATGCCCCTATATTTAATGGTGGTAACAATCAACAACAAGCAGCAATCCACAAATTTAAAAATGTTGGTTCACTAACTTGACAAATTTTACCCAGGACATGATACATTTCTTGGATTCAAATGTTAACAATTTCCAAAACTATAATCACTTTTTAAATGTGGGTAAAATCAATACTTACTTACGCCTGTTACTCCTCGTGCAGGGGTATAGGCCGCCCGCAAGCACTCTCCATCCAACCCTGTCCTGGACAATCCTTTCCAGCTCTTTCCAGTTGTTATTCGTCTTTTTCATATCTGCATCTATTTCCCGACATAATCTGTCCTTTGACTTTTCTGTTTTCCGCTTCACTTCAGGATTTCAAGTTAGGGCTTGATTAAGTGATGCGATTTGGTGATTTCCGTAATGTATGTCCTATCCATTTCCATAATCTTTTCCTCTTCAGATGGAAGCTGGTTTGTGGATTTTGAGCATCTTGAGTAGACAATGGTTTATAAATGCTTGTACTTTCTTGATGATGGTTGTTGTAGTTCTTCAAGTTTCAATGCTTATATACTCATATATTTTAGTAGAAAACACTCCTTAATATATCAAAAGCGGGAGAGCACAGCTTGAGTTTAGGTTTCAGTGTAAACATGCATACTATTATCTAGGTGAGTTTAGTGGATGAGACCCATGTTCGATGGAAACTCGCTCCTTGGATTTGTTTGCTAGCTAGCTATAATTTAAATTTCCTATTTAAAGAAATAATTTATGCATGAACTATGCATCAAATGAAATTATCAAGTCAAACCTTAGTAATACTACTTACATAATACATATATCACATGAAATTCATTTAACTATTTGTACTTTTGAGATGATAAAAAAGATTTGTAGCTTAGGTGGATGATTTTGATGGAGTTTTGTTCTCTGAGCTGCACGACCAAACCATCCAACTCAGAGAATAAAATTCCATCAATATTTTTACTGTTATGGCCTGAGTGCCGTGTTAATGGATAGGTAATGTTACCGCCAATTAGGGAGCAGTGAATTATCGATCGAATCAATGACGCGTAAAACCGTACGAGCAGCCTAGAGTCCCGATTGGTCCTGCTTTCCGCCTAGCCCAGCCAGTTAAGTCCACAACACCAATCCGAGCCTCTTCAATATGATACATGTATTTCAAACATACTGAGTTTATATACCAACCAAACAGACCACAACCCACCATAAGATAGAAAATAACATTTGTACAAAATTTGGCCAAATGTGGCTGTGAATGTGGGCGTCAGTGACTAATAGACAAGGTATAATTCAAGAATGATAAAACGTATAATAATGGTTCATAGGTTAAAATAAAGCTTATAATAAGAGGAATATGAATAGGAATAGTTTAGTTATTTAACAATTATAAGATAAAAATATACGTTTAGTATTGGTCCATAAATGGATCCCAAAAGTTACTATTCATTATGCTTATCGGGATATAACATGTACTTTTGTTGTAAACAATAAATTTTGTAAAACTTCAAAAAGAAACAAACAAAAACAACTCATTATCTCAAGACTAACAAAATGAAAACCATTATAACAATAAACCTATTTTATATTGTTAGGTTTTATAAATGCATGGTTTTATACTTTTCGTTTAACCTTAGTTCAATCTTTATCTATATTGTATTCTTGATAGTTTAGATATAATTCAACAAATTTCTTTTTCCATTGGTCAAATACACATAAATTAAAGGAGATATAATGTTAGGTCAAAAGTATAGATAGTAGGGTTTAATAAATAGTTTTTAAGTTTAAGTTCTGTTTCTATGTCAATGGTTCTGTTCAAGTTTATCTTTATTTTTACACAGGAAACTATATTTGTAAATTTCTGAGTTGTCCTTAACTATGGACAAAATACTTACTTCCTTACTTACGTTTGTTACTCTTAATGAAAAATAGGCCTCCAATCCACTCTGTTCTGGGTCTTCTTTTCTAGTTCTATCCAATTGTTGTTTATTCTTCTTATATCTGAACAAAATAGCTACCCAGTAGATTATGTTTCTTCAGATGATGTTATTTATTTGTGAGAATTGGATATTCAAATAATAGTCAACATTAGATACAGTTATATGTGGTCAATTTACAAAATCGAAGGTTATTAACAGTATTAGAAAGATAAGGTAACGGTATCTAATACTCAGTTAATTTACAGACGATCTGTTGTATGACATACCACTCATTGATGTTGACTATGTGACTGTGTTATACATATCAAAACCTCAGTGATAGAATACATCTCAAGGTCATGGAAACGTAAGCATTTCAACTTGAATAAATGTAAATAATTTGCTATGCAACTATAATAATAAATTGATTCTGTGGTTTATTATGTTCTGAAGACAGTGTAGATGACGAAATAGATATATTAAAGAATACATTACGAGATAATGGATATCCTGATAATTTCGTCAAAAAATACCTCGTACAAAGTAATAAGAAATGAAGACATTGTGAAACAGTCAGAAAAAAGACCTTGTATCTGAGACTTGACTTTAAAGGGGATATAGCGGGTGATATTTTAACACGCCGACCCAAAAGATCGGTCGAAAGGACGTTTCATGCCGCCAAGTTACACATAATCTTCTCGACTAAACCAGTACTCACACAACTAATCAAGGATAGGTTACCGAAGATGGGCTCCTCCATGCGTGTATACCAATTCAACTGCTCCTGTGGAGCTAGTTACATAGGCCGTACTCAGAGGGCTTTATCCTTGCGTGTTCGTGAACATGTGCCGGCATGGTTGGGAAAAGGAGTTACTAAATCTATTAACAGTGCTATTCTTTCACACTTGGTAGATAATGAACATCATATCAAAATAGAGGAAGCTTTCTCTGTTTTATATCAAGTTCCAAAATATCTACCTCAAGGAGCTAGATTACGTCTACTTTACATAGCCGAAGCCATCTGGATCAACTCTAGAAGACCTAATTTATGTATCCAGAAAAAATATATCCAGCCTCTATGTTTACCTTGGCCTACGACTGGATCACCGAATACGTAGTCTGAATATTTAAACCTCTTACCCCCTTCCTCTAATTTTATTTATTTTCCTTATTATCATTAATGTTGATTATCCCTATCTTAATCTTCACATCTATCATTCCCAATTCGTTGATCGTAGTTACCTTGATAATACCCCCTACCCCCTTCTTACATATTATATTCACACCACAATCTTATTATTATTATTATTATCTCAATTGACAAGATGAAATTCTCTTACTATGCATTCTATTCACACAATTTTGTTTTTCGATTTTGCTATAATACTATTCTACTTATTTCGATCGAACACTTTACTCCAAATCAGCTTGACCTTTATTGAATGACCTTTCTCATTTGTAAATAATACCATTTTGAAGTATATATATATATATCGTAACAGATGCAAAAGTGCACCAATTTTTTTAACACATAACATTGTCAAATTTCATTAATACATGCCTTATTTTTGGCCTTTGTAAAATATCACAATAATTATGGACTTATAACTGTAGAGCCTGATGATAAAGTTATTGAAAACAATTGTTCGCTCAAATATTCTTTATTTTTGAATATTCTATGGGGATTTTTAAACTGTTGAAATCTCTTTACTTTGTCTATTCTAAGCTCTCGAAAAAATCTTTTTATTGATATTGACTGAATAATAGGTGAAGTAGCGAACTATGAGTACTAAAATAGTTGACGATTTCTATGCATCACTTCATTTCACTGTCTTGATTGTATTCCCAATCAAATAAATGACATTATACTGTCATACTTTTGCAGTATTATGATCGAAAACAAAATAAGCCTTTAAAAACTAATAAACTCTCTAAAATTGGTAAACTCTGAAATGTTTCATCACTGTATTTAAATCATAGTTACACCGATTTTAGAATTATCCTGTAAGTATTTTGTATCAATCTATTCTAATAACCCTATTATTGATTGGTTGTCCTTATCAATCACTAACATGCTTATGAGGACAAATTGATATAGCATCTTTTGTGTAATTCTCTAGTGATCATTTCTATTTGAAATAGGCATTGATTGTCTTGGTCTAGAAATTCATTGAAAGCTTCATTATTAAGCTGCCTAGTTTGAAGAATGTAACTTTATCATAGATCTTACTTACTTACGCCTGTTACTCCCAATGGAGCATAGGCCGCTGACCAGCATTCTCCAACCCACTCTGTCCCACTCTGCTTTCTTTTCTAGTTCCATCCAATTCTTGTTCATTTTTCTCATATCTATCTCCATTTCCCGGCGTAATGTATTCTTTGGTCTTCCTCTCCTCCTTCGACCTTGACGATTCCATATGAGGGCTTGTCTTGTGACGCAGTTGGGTGTTTTCCTCAATGTGTGTCCTATCCACTTCCAGCGCTTCTTCCTGATTTCTTCCTCCACTGGGATCTGATTTGTTCTCTCCCACAGTAGGTTGTTGCTTATAGTGTCTGGCCAGCGGATCTGAAGTATTTTGCGTAGACATAGATCTTACCATTTAAATATTGTATCACTGATTTCCTGTAACGTTGTTTCGATTAATTGTTTACTCGTTTTGCAAAAACATTTGATTATATATATATATATATATATATATATATATATATATATATATATATATATATACTATTTTAGCAGGAAGTGCTTTCGGACATAAACTCATTCGAGATCCCCTACTACAAACCTTTCATACTAATATAAACTACGTACTTACAACCAGTGCAGTTTTTCTGTGTTTCGCATGAGACAAGCACAGTCGATAGACCTGAATGATAGTTGCGAAATATTGCAAATTGACTGAAGTTGAACATGTAGACCATTGGGTGGACACTCATTTATCTGAAGGATAGGCGATCTTCATGAGACTTGCGGGTCCTAGGTCCCACCTATTGTGTGGTTCGGGTGCCCACTACTGAAGAGTCCCGAATTGGGCAAAACAACCATAGAGTAATCCTTCTTGATCTTAATTGTGTTTCCAACTTTAGTCAATCCTTGATGTGAAACTACAAATCCATTAACACCATTTGATAAATTTTGTGTATTCCAAAGTACAGAAAGCAAATAGAATAGAATTCTTGTTCTTATTTTTATATAGATCTCAAAGAACCTAAGACTAATGGACTCATATACAGTCAACGCTATAATCGTTCATCACTTACTTCCTATATCATATGATTTCGATATTTCTAATTTTATTATGTATAATAAAATCAAGCAAGAAATCTTAAAATTATTGCTTTTTGCCTTTCACAGTACGTTTATACTCACTTTATGCATTGAAAATAGAGTATTATTCATCCATTTCTTTATTAGACTGATGACCACAGCTTCCATAATTTTTACTGGATAGCTTTTAAAACTTATTTTTTCTTGTTTAAATCTTACTTATTTCTCCCAGATAAACTATCATTGGTTTTTAACAAGTCATTTATGTTTAGATAATAGTAGGTATTCGACAGAAAATCGGTAATACCAAGGTTTCATGCTATTTGGTACTCGTCAGTAATCTTGAAGGAACTGGTGTCCCCTGATGGACTTGATTCAACTTCACGTAAAATTCATTGTTTGTAACCAGAAGACTGAGTTATTCAGGCTTCAATTGACCTTCTGTATGACTGAGCTGCTATTGTTTATCTAGTCTTTTAGTGCTGATTGAATCTTGTCGATTAGCCACATGATAATTTAATGAATAGATTTCTACCAACAGTAAATGACTAAACAAATGTGATATTAGTCACTAATAACTAACTAATCAATTGTAAATCTCTTTATTCAATAAAATATGTAGTACAATTGGACCAACCAAATCAGATTAAATGCATTTTTACTCAAACCTATAACTCAACGATCGAAAAGTCAAATTGTTGGATACCACTATTAACTCCACTATTCTACGTTCATATTAAATTTGAAATAGTTAAGGTTTCAATTTAAATACTAATCTAGTTATATACAATGTCTATGTTTCATATTTCTTTTATTATTCATCTATTAAAATATAATGTAAAATAATTTACATTGTATTGTACTCCTTGAATATCATCTCCGAACCCTACTTATACTTTTAGTACCTCTACCATTATGGGACTTGAATAGACAATTGCATCTCTATGCTAATGTGGTATGGCAACTTGAACTAATGTATGTACGTACGAAATTCTACGTTGTTGCGGACTAACTGACTGACTGACATTGGATTATTGCCTTATTTATAATAATACCATCATATTTGTATTCAAAATGATTTTGTTTTTTTTTTTTTTTCCTTTTTTAAAATGATAGGATTAGCTCGTCGTACAAATGCCAAATTTTTATTCGCTTCTACTTCAGAAATTTATGGCGGTTAGTTTGAAGTAATTTTTATGAAATTGTAAAATAAAATAATTAAAAAATCTTAATTCACTGAGAATTGTCAAAGTATTTTTTACAATTTTTATTGATCTGATCTAAGTTGTTTACATTGTGGAATATGGGATCTTTCATTCAGAAGACCCTTAAAGAAAATTTTTTTCCCAGTAGGTATCTCATTTAGGGAAGTGTACATTTATCGATTTATTTATTTTTATGATTCAGGTTATATTTATTGTACAAAGCATTCATTTGCTAAATGCATATGTATCACGACACTACCCTAAATGAATATTTAGAAGAAAATATAAGTCAGTCAACAGCCCAATCTTTGATCACATGATCAACTCTGATCAAGTGTTTCCATGAGGATCATTGTTCAGGACTATCTCTATTCACTGCCTTCTCGCGGTAGGGGTGTTGTTTACGAAATTGAGAGGACGCAAAGCCAATGTCTGGCGCTTTAACCGGGTTGGTGGATATGGAGGATCCAACTAGAGGATTTGGAAAACCCCGATTTTAAACCGATCGTGCACATGGGTTCCAGTATCCTGAGGGGACAAATGGCGTATGGACCAATTGTTAGTCACCGGCTACCATGGAACTGCATCTTCTAACGTTGCTTCACTGCCTTGTGGACCATACCTTTTGGTTGAAGGCTTCGGATGTGGCTCCCTAAGAAAAGCGCCTACTTCGGTTTACGTACCCGCGCAGTATTCCAGCCTTCACACAAAGCAAATGGTTTTTGTGGTGCATAACTATTTGGTACCTCCTTGTACCAATGTTTATGTGTTTAAGCAAATAATAATAAATAAAATCAGGACTATCTATAAAACCAAAAGAAGTGGGTCAAAGAATGTTTGGGTCAGAAGTTCCCACATGGTTGACTCCGTACCAATCCATCAGTTTAAACCCGATCTTTATGTGTAAGAAGGACATTTTCAACCGTTTATTCTACTATGGTTTCAGTACTTCCTTATGATTGCGCAAATAATTAATACTAATTATTATCTTATTCTTCGCTTTTATATTTATGAGGTAAAGAGTTATCTGCATTTTTCTATAAATTATTACTTCTTATTCCTCCGAAGACTATTACCTAATTTCTGTTCAATACTTGAAAGCCTTAGATTACTTTATTAAATAAAGCAACACCCTTCTATTTCGTTATAGACTATCACATGTAAATGTCGATCCGATTGTACAGCTTAAGTAAAGGATATCACTGAAAAACAAACTCTGAAATATCTTCATTTTGTTGAATCGTTATTGCTTTCAAGCTTATTATGCTGATCGGTTATTTTACTGAATCGAACGTTGAACCCATCACTTACTCCCTTTTGTTGTTTAAATCAAAATACCTTAATACTTATCTAAGAAGTAAACATGATGGTATCTGAATCACACAGATTATTACCCATTATTTAATATAATCAATGTTGTTTCAAAGTGTAATGTCTAAAGATTTCATTAAAAAAAAACCGTATGTCAATAGAATATGATCAATTAAAGCTAGATCACCATGGAAAAACTGGGAGCACTATACGGCCGTTTCGTCTTATTGTGGGACTCTTTAGAAGTGCGCATTCACGATCCCGCCTCGCGGGCGAGCGCTCAACCACTGCTCCGGCCAGTATCCAATCGTGTTAATATCTAACTTTCACTAATCCACGAAACTGAGTGACACATCCACGATTGTCATCAATGAGTTACTATCTCCACTGGTTACTGTTTCTCACTAGAACTCGAAGAAATATCTCTTGGATCCAGTCACTAGTGAGCATATGTTGATTAGTATCAGAAAACTTTTCATTATATAATACCTTAGTACAACATGAATGCGTAAAACTTCGACTTTGTATGATCGATTTACATAAAGTAATTGATTGTTTATTTAACTTGTCAATGGTTGTTTTATTTTATTTTTTTTAACGAGATAGTCTACACATACGAATAGTTGTTATGTAACGTTAAACAATTAACAGACTATCATTTAGTTTTATAATGAACCAAAAACAATATTCTAATTAACAGATTAACAATTCATTCAAATAAATCACCATAGTGTTATTGAATAAGAAAAAGAGAATTCAGCAATCAAAACTTTCTTTTCAATGAAATCATTTCCTTAAACTGTACATTCGTATATAAATAGTTATATAGAAAATACATAAGTCTATAGAAGGATAGAAAAGATTACATCATTAATTGATTCGAAACTATTATTATCAACTGAGGTTACGCAATAATCAAGGGGTAAGGATGAAAAGAATCTACGGGTCAGATAATTGTCCAATGGACAAATATGATGAAAAAACGACATAATGATAACTGATTACAGTTCACAATTAAGAAACACTAATTTAAGAAATCAATAATAATGATAAAATAAAAAAGGGAGAAAAAACCGAAACATACTACTAAAGGGAATTAGGGCTAAAGAAGAATAAGAGGTTGGACGAATCGTTTTTTCACGTCAAGTTCAAGCTTGAGTTCGTGGATTGCCAATGCCTTCAGCAACGCATAAAAGATTGATTCGACACCCCTTTGATCCTTTGACTCTGCAGATTATTTTAAAAGAGGAATCTTTTGGAGCGATTTATCCACAGTTGATTAATTGCTCCTTTATAGAATTAGTAATTGTTTTACATTCATCTTTTAAGAGCCAAACTGAATAGTGTTCTGAGATGTGTTTGGAAAGTGATCACTTTGTGCGGTCTATGTAACAATTACTCCTTATTTATGGAAAATGACTTTAAAATCACTAATGAAAGACATCTTTTCAGCGAAGAAAAGTTTCTTTTCAACGATACCATCATATGATGTACAATCGCGTTTATAGGTAATATTTTTACATCTAGTAGTCTATGATAAAATAGAGGAGTGTTATACAATTTTAATAGTTGAGATAATGAGTCAATTGAATCTCGCGAGGCAGGATCGTGTATGCGCACTCCTGAGGAGTCCCACAATAGGACGAAACGGCCGTCCAATGCTTCCAGGTTTTTCATGGTGATCTAGCTTCAATTGACTCATTATCTCAACTATTAAAATTACCATGATATCCACAAAACTCATTCTGATACTAATTTTGTTATATAATTATCAATGATGATCAGACTTACTTAAGTTTCAAATGTAAAAGTCTATGAAGATGAAGTGGTTTTGCATAATTTAACTAAGTAATCAAAGACTATCGAAAGATTTCAAGTATTAAGTATGATGGTCTGTAAATAGAAAGATAGTATTTCAATGTAATTAAAGTTCTCGGAAGTTTCCAAGTGTTGAATAGAATAGGTGTTTAATCATTTAGCAAAGCAATCAAAAATTATCAAGAAATATGGTCATAGAGTAATAACGAAAGAAGCCTATTTTATCGTTGAAGAAGATTGATAGGAATTCAGTGAAGAAAATTTTTTCTTCAGTCTACGTGCTCATTTGGGGCAGATTATATTTGTCCTTCATAGCAAGCTTTTCGAAATACTTCTCCGAATGTTACCTTACCTGACTCTCTAAAGGAATACAAATCTCAGTCAAAAGCTCAATCTTGGAACATCTAGTTAATTCTGGCCATTCCTCTTCACCAAAATTTCCTTTCAAAATTATACATACAGTCAGAAGAGTCGGCTCAAAAAGAATGCAAATAAAAAACTTATGTATAACAGAGGCTATTGTTAACCACTAGTTCAAGACTAACGTTTGCTCACAAAAAAGTGTATGTCCAATCCCTCATTGTTCCATGGTCTTAACCCTCCTTTGTATCTTCCATGATCTATGGTTTTTTTTCAAAAAAAGACTTTCTACTCCTTTTCAATTTGAATGATGCTCCATAAAGGGGACCGATTACATGAAATTTCTAAAGAGTCGCCTCCTTTCCAATTATTTTCACACCTATTAATTAGCCATTATTATAATCTTTAATTATTCTGTTCTTAATATCTATCAAGTGAAGAATTATCTTCACTTTAGCACTTTTCAATAGCCAATTTTTACATAACATCCTATCTGATTTTCGTAGAAGTTTGTTCTGATAATATCGTTCAGAAGAACGATGAAAGCTCCACGACCAAATCATCCAATTCAGAGAACAAAACTCCATCAAAATCATCCACCTGAGTTGCAAATCTTCTCCACTACCACATCAAGTTTTCTTTTTATTAATTATCGAACACTATTCTATTTTACTATAGACTACTATTTGAATAAAGAAAGAATAGAACAGAATAGCATGAACTCATTTATTTCATGAATTCTCGCCAGCTGCTTACAACTGAAAACCATGGAATTAATAATTAAAACGAAACAAGTGTAAATGCTTTACATCGGAAAAGTCTTAAATTAATTGAGTTAACATGTAAAGATAGAATGTAGTATGGGAATTTTCTTCGAAATCGAATCCAGATTACTTAACACTAGTTGAGCCAAGCTCAGAAGTACGAATTAAGATATTAACAGTTACAATCATAGTTATGAATATATAGCTTCAACTGTGAATTTATTCCCCATCCAAACGTTCTTCGATCCAGTCCTTTTAACTCTATAGACGACCTTGAATGACGATTCTTATGGTGATGTGCAAACAGAGTTGGTCATATGTTAAGGGATTGAGCTGTTAGTTGATTTGTACCCGAGCACTATCCTGTATAGCTATTTAAAGGAAAAGGAATCCCAGAATATCAAAGTTGCTTTTCTGTACTGATTAGATAATTTCGTATGGAGCTCCTTAAAAGATCTTACAGACACCCTTGACTGTGGCCTGAACCTTATAAATTACTCTCGATATTTCAGATAAAGTTTACATCAAGATATTTTCTTGTAATTAAGCTTTCATACCATGTCATATTCACTACATAGTTGTAAAAGAGATATGATTATCCATTTTAAATTTTTAATACAAACTGGTGCAAGTTATGTAATACTGGATTTTGGTTTTCTCACCAAGTAGTATTATCCTTCATATTATAAATTACACACTCAGTATACTCGCTCATGTAAGCGTATTAGTATTCCACTTTCATTGTGTTTTTTTTCTTTTCCACAATTAAAGATCCTGAAGTTCATCCTCAACCTGAATCTTATTGGGGTAATGTAAATCCAGTTGGACCAAGAGCTTGTTATGATGAAAGTAAACGACTTGGTGAAACAATGACTTATGCTTATTTTAGACATGTAAGTTTAATTTTTATATGTAATTCTGTACAGACCAATTTGATGAATATCAGTAATTCATCATTATATAGAGGGAGCAGTTGTAAGGAGTTAGGCGGTAGAGTATGTATTATTTGTAAAGTCTAGTCGCTGAAACTTTTTTTACTGAGATATAATTTCATTTTTAAATTTCGATCAGATTCAAACCATCTCCTTTCTGGCTACCGATTTGATTCATTGTGTACTTAGTTATTTGGAAATATGTTATGTAAGTTCAACTACATCTGGCTGGTGTAGAAGCAGGTTGAAAAAAAAATATTGGAGACTGACAAATTAAGTTGTAGCTTGAATCCACGAGACCATCAACCTATTGGTTTGACCCATATTGGTAGATGTATACTGTCTGATTGAAATCAGTGCAGTATAAATGATCAATGATTGGAGACGTTGGGTGACCTAGCTCAAAATAAGTCGCAGTGGCACTGATAAATTTATTCTCTATCTTCACTTAAATATTGCGCTTCAATATAATTTCATTTTTTTTATTCCCTTCTATGTCTTTCACTCTTTTGAAATCCGATTTGTCTGTGTTTAGACTTTGTCACGTGTATGTTAGTCACATCCGAGTTATGCTTCAATCATCATGTAATGCGTACTTTGCTGTTGTGAGAAATAGATCAAACACTATTGTTCTTGGGTCATGATACATCACATAATGACTGAAGTATTTGAAATATCTATTCACTGCTTGAGTTTCATAATTGATTTTACAGAGTAAAGAGATGGTGAATAGATATTTGTTGGTTTGAATGTTGTCTTTATCTTAGCTTTTCTTTAGGCTACAAAATAATTTTCATATAGGTAGTAGGAACTTTCAACTGAGTAACTTATCACGGAGTAGGATTTAATAAAGGAATTTTTAGATTGTTTAGTTGGGTGAATCGAATACTGATCAGTAAATTAATGCAACAATGTTATGACGCGGTCGGGCGATAGCTGCTCACCAGAACAAATTATTTACGTAATCTTCTAACTTTACAGATATCAGGAGATGAGGCAGCTGCTCAGCAGAAAAGGATTTTTGTGTTATAAGACAACAAGCTTATATACAAAATAATAACAGGGAACTAAACATGATTTATTGTTGTAGACGATCGGAGGAATTCAATTTTATAGGTTATGCACTCTTCAATCAATTTATATATATCTGTTTGTGGACGTGGCTGCAAGTTACACCCGTTGTTATTCGAATAAATGTACTGCATAAATTTTTAAAATCGTCAAAGGTAGAGAGGTTTGTTTACTCTTATTGTGGTGTACGCTGTTTATACGGACAGACATAAATAGTATTTAGCAGCCAGTGGAAGTGGAATACTTACTAGCAGAAGATTCAAATGAAGAGAACAGGAAGGCAAACAAAGAATAATCGAAATAACAACGGGATTGGAAGAATGATGGAGTATGTAAAGGAAAAATCCGGAAAGATAGACAAATGATGTAATTAATATATGATTTTCATGTTTTACAAAGTCACTGTATGATTTTACAGAAAATAATGAATTGGTTTATCATACCTAAGTCTTCGTTCACTAAACTATCACACATTGAAACAACTCATTTAATCATAAATTTCAGCAACAGTAAATTAACTAAGATTGATTGTAATTTAATAGTTGAGATCGTGGGTCAATTGAAGCTAGACCATCATGGAAAACCTGGAAGCACTGGACGGTCGTTTCCTCGGATTGTGGGACTCAGCAGTGCTCGTCCACGATCCACGAGGTTAAGCGTTCGCTCGCGAGACTGATAGGTCCTGGGTTCAAGTCTCGCGAGGCGGGATCGTGGATTTGCACTGCTGAGGAGTCCCACAATGGGACGAGACGGCCATCCAGTGCTTCCAAATTTTCCATGGTGGTCTCTCTTCAATGGACTCATGATCTAAACTATTAAATTAATATTGGTAATATTTTGCTAATCTAATCGTTAAACTTACAGACAGTTTATTTGTTTTTGATTGAAATCATGAACCGATTGATGTTAGATCACCATTGAAAACCTGGAAGCACTGGACGACCGTTTCGTCTTATTGTGGGACTCCTTAGCAGTGCGCATCCACGATCCCGCTCGCGGGATTCGAACCCAGAGCCTTCAGTCTTGCGCGTGAACGCTTAACATACTGGACCACTGAGCCGGCATCCAATGATGTTAATGCCTAACCTCAACCAATCCATGAGATTGTGCGACCATCTTCCATCCTGCGAGCGGGATCGTGGATGCGTACTACTGAGAAGTCCCACGATAGGACGAGACGGCCATCCAATGCTTCCAGGTTTTCACTGGCGGCCTAACATCAATCGGTTCATGATCTCAATGAAAAACTTAACCATCTTCGCAACCCTTAAACTAATAGTTTATTTATACGAATATTCGTCATGATTAGAACGAATAGTTTGACAGATATTGGGCGCCGAGTATAAAGAAGTCATTATAAATTATATTTGAAATAATCTCAGCGATTGAAATTCGAAATAATTCCAACGTTTCGTCCAGCTAACTTGTCTGGACTTCTTCAGGGTAATAATCAAAATCAAAATCATCAAAGAATTATATAGCTTTTTAACAATCATAACTGTACTTTGTTAAACCAATCAAATTTGGAAGTTGATTTTTGTAACATGGGATATAATGAGTCAGTTAACTCCAATTCCATTTGAAAAAGATTCAACTACATGGAAATAATTATCTGTAACAACATCTAGTGTATGTGTGTGTGTGAGTGTGTAAGTATGTATGTATGTGTTAGATTAATTATTGATATTCTGTGTTATTATGTTATGTATGGAAAGTTAAGAAAATAACTAAAAGTTCAAGTTCAAGGTTGAATACTTGTTAATGAATCATCGATGTACATGTCAATATTTAAGAGTACAAATGATACATAATTGTATTGCTAAAGCCTTATTGAACGATGCATTTGACATAAACAGGTTGAAAATAAAATAAAAGATAGGGTTCAAATTACTTGTCCAACGATATTTGCCAGGTATTCGCCAGTTGAATACCATCTTTTCGGTTCAGATTGTTCTTGTTCGCCCATATATACAGCGCTTCTGCTGTCAATCTTTCCCTATGGGTGTTAAAACTTTCTGAAGTATTTTGGCCCCTTCAAAATTAATCTTGTGTCCTGTTTCTAACGCATGTAACGCTATCGCCGATTTATTCTCTAGCTTCTTCAAATCAACCGAGGATTTGGGAACATTTTTCAAACATTGTTTGTGTTCCTTCAACCTTACATTCAATTGTCTAGATGTTTCTCCAACATAGGCAGCGTTACAATTATGACAGTTGATCTCATACACTACATTCTGTTGTTCTTCCTTTGGTAATATGTCTTTGACTTTTACTAATGTCGATCTTAAGGTGTTTGTCGCCCTAAAATACACTCTTATATCATGTTTGTTCAGGATCCTTTTTATTTCTTCTGATGTTTCACTACGGTATGGTATGACTACGGTGTACTTCCACTCTTTTCGTATACCTTCTAGTTTAGTTTTTCTCCCATTTTTAATAATCTTCTTTAAAAACTCTTTTGGGTAGTTGTTATCCCTAAGAGTAGATAATACTTTATTTAATTCAGTTCGTTGATCTTCCTTATCTGTAACAAGCTTTGTGCTTCTGTTCATTAAATTTTTTACTACGTTAATTTTCGTGCATTGTGCATGCGCTGAATCAAAATCTAAGTATCTCTCCGAGTGTGTCGGTTTCCTGTAAACATTTATTTTCAACTTTTTATTATTGTGTCGGCGTTCGATTAAACAATCTAGAAATGCTAGTTTGCGGTCCTCTGATTCCAGTTCCTTCGTCAACTTGATGTTTTTTGACATACTGTTTATATTGTTAAATAATTCTTCTAAACTATCCCGTTTATTGATGATAAAAATATCGTCTACATATCGTAGCCATAATTTTGGTTGATATATATTTCTTGTGATTGCACTAGTTTCTAGGGAATGCATGAATAAATTCGCTACAATCGGAGAAACTGGTGAGCCCATTGCTATCCCCACTCTCTGCCTGTAAAGGTGACCTTGAAAAATGAATAAGGTAGATCTTAAACATAATTCTAAACATTTGATAACTTCCGATGGATCTAATGGGCATCTTAAATTCAAATCTAAATCAGATTCTAAACAATCATTGATAAAATCCAAGGCTTTATTAACCGGTACATTAGTGAATAAAGAGGACACATCAAAACTTGCCATTATTTCATCATCTTCTATATCGATGGTATCAATCAAGTTCCTGAATTCCATAGAGTTTTTAATTCCATGTTTAATCAGTTTTTCATACGGTTTGAGAATTTTAGCTAAATATTTGGCTAGATTGTAAGTCGGTGTATTTGTAAAATCTACTACTGGTCTTATTGGAGTATTCTTCTTATGAATCTTTGGTAGTCCATAAAATCTGCATGGGTTACCACTCTTCGGATATAATTTAAACCATAAGGACGATCCAAGCTTCGTCTTTAATGACTGTAAGAGCTTACTGGTTTCCGCCTTGAGTTTATTAAGTGTTGTTCTACTTTGGGTATCATTAATTTCTTCATATGGACCTTCTTTTAGATGTTCCTTGACTTTTTTCTCATACTCTGTTTTATTCATAATTACTGTAGTGTTGCCTTTGTCCGCTCTCGTAATTATGATTGCTTTGTCCTCTCTCAATTGTTTTAAAGCATAAAATTCATTTTTGTTTATGTTAGGATTCTGGTGTTTCTGACGTATTAATGTACTCATAATTTTATTCCTCAATTCATTCGCCGTTTCATTCGGTAGTACATTAAGGGCTGGCTCGATTGTTGGAATAATGTTGAAGGGCGTTAATTTAGGTCTATTTATATTGAAGTTTAGCCCATTTTTAAGTAATGAAATTTCGTGTGGATTGAGCATTCTATCCGATAAATTGACAATCAGTTTATTCAAATTTTGTGTGTTTGATATATTTTTGGTCTGTTTAGTTTTGTTGTATAAAGTAAGTTTCGACATTTTTTCAAACTTCCTCATCTGTCGTTGTTTTGATGATTGATAATAAAATTGTTCTCTGTGTTTAAAAAATTCATTTATATCTGATATTACTTCTGTCGGTGCAATAACTGACAATATATCATCGATATTACAAACTCTTGAACGTAGTGACTCCAAATTCATAGTGGCTTTGTGTATACGTTCTCTGATAAATGTTCTAGTGGCTGTAATCGCCGCTTTTTGTGATCGAATAGAATTGTCTGGAGATTTGACCAACAAAGATTTTGGAAAAACATTCTCTTTTAAACATCGTAAATTAAAGATTCTGTGATTGTACCAGTTATGTATTTTCTTTGATAATTTAATTCGATTGGAAAATAATTTATACGAATATTCGTCAAGATTAGAACGAATAGTTTGACAGATATTGGGCGCCGAGTATAAAGAAGTCATTATAAATTATATTTGAAATAATCTCAGCGATTGAAATTTGAAATAATTCCAACGTTTCGTCCAGCTAACTTGTCTGGACTTCTTCAGGGTAATAATCAAAGTCAAAATCATCAAAGAATTATATAGCTTTTTAACAATTATAACTGTAACTTTCCATACATAACTTAATAACACAGAATATAAATAATTAATCTAACACATACATACACACTCACACACACACATACACTAGATGTTGTTACAGATAATTATTTCCATGTAGTTGAATCTTTTTCAAATGGAATTGGAGTTAACTGACTCATTATATCCCATGTTACAAAAATCAACTTCCAAATTTGATT
Source organism: Schistosoma spindalis (assembly GCA_946903255.1). Classification (NCBI taxonomy): domain Eukaryota; kingdom Metazoa; phylum Platyhelminthes; class Trematoda; order Strigeidida; family Schistosomatidae; genus Schistosoma; species Schistosoma spindalis. The sequence continues at coordinate 87,328,368 of OX336420.1, forward strand.
GGTTTAACAAAGTACAGTTATGATTGTTAAAAAGCTATATAATTCTTTGATGATTTTGATTTTGATTATTACCCTGAAGAAGTCCAGACAAGTTAGCTGGACGAAACGTTGGAATTATTTCAAATTTCAATCGCTGAGATTATTTCAAATATAATTTATAATAGTTTATTTCTTATTCAACTAAATTATGTTTGTAATTTTATAATTTTCTATTATCAATATAGCTTAATCTTCCTGTTAGAGTTGCCCGTATATTCAATACATATGGACCAAGAATGCAAGTTAATGATGGTCGAGTGGTAACTAATTTCATTGCACAAGCTTTAAACAATGAATCGATTACGGTAATTAATCTATGTATTTATTATCTCTTAAACTATATCATCTGTGAAAGGTCATTTAACTAAAATCTATATGGTATTTATTTGTTTTGTTTATTTTTGTATATGTGTTAGATAGACAATGATGACCACTACACCACGGAAACGACTAAATGTTTAGTTGGAACTTCATGATGACCTTAGAGTTTAAAAAAATATCTAGTATTCCTGTAAATAAACAATAAACAAAAAATAAGCCTAATGAGTGTGTGTGTGTGTGAGAGAGAGAGAGAGAGAGTGAGAAAGATAATGTACTGATAAAAAATCGATTAGATGACATGATAAACTAAGTAAAGAGTGAAAATGGTAAATGTTATATATAGAACTTATATTCTCTCTATACCGCATACAACTTTAGCTTGAACACTTAAACGCTTGAACTTTCCAAATCATAAGTTAGAAGACGGGAGACTAGTGAGAAGGAATCTTATTCCATGTAGTGGTACAGAACACTCAGGTATTTATAGTTTTTAGTAAAAACGAAATTGTCGTTACAGTCATCCTATTCGTATGTAGTGGTTTTTAGCATTTGTCCAAGTAGGAAGCTACACGTCGAGATTCTGGAATGTTCTTTCAAGCGACGACTGAATAGAATGTCTTCGGCGTTTTCAAAGCTCCTTTGAGTTCACCGGAAGCCGTCCCCCCTCACAGTAAACTATGTCATAAGTAACTTATATTGAAAAAGGTACGATAGGATATTCTTCCTAAAAGAACTAAATTTTTATTAAAATTATTTTTTTTTTTTGATCTGGTGATTTAATCGTGAAGCTTTAGTTATCCTTCTAAACAATTCTGCTATCACCACAAACTTCTGATGGAAGTGGGTTCTGGAAATATTTCTACAAAGGACTAACATCTTGTTCTGTTGACTTTGAACCAGATTGGTTGTTATTAATACTTGTCCTGTGATTGTCTGCATATTCATTTACATTACCATACCCTTTACCCTTTTAGCAGTGAAAATATACACAGAATGAATAAAATTGTGTTGAACTGTTGTACCCGATTCACTAAAAGTTTAGACAAATAAATTAAGTCACAAGTGGTGGTTGGAAGCTGTCGACAGGACACCCTGAACCTAAGTTTCGTGCTATATGGCACTTGCTAGCAAGGTTTACCTGTAATCACAATATACCCAGAATACTGAACTGCATCCAATAGTGTACATGTCTAACCATCAACCATTACCTAATGTAAGTAGCTGCCTCAGACCCAACATGGTCGAACCCAACTGCTCATGGCTCAGTGGTCTAACAGTTCAAAGCTCGCGCGCGAGATCTAATTTCTTGAATTCGATTCACGTATGCGAGATCGTCAATACATACTGCTGAGGAGTCCCACCCTAGAGCGAAGTGACTATCAAGTGCTTCCAGTTTTCTAGCGGTAATGTAGCTAATATTTATTCGTGATTCAAATGATAAAATTCTACCATCTTCACGAATCTCCCTATACTACTAATAATCACTAACTTTAAGGTGCAACTCCTGGGGTTCTAGTGGGATGCTGTTGCAGGCAGAGCTCAACTATGTTGAATGTGATAAACCTGTCCACCTCAGGCAATGGATGATGGTTGAGCTATATCGTGAGTTGATTTACGTTAGACATGTAAATTTTTGGATAGGATGGTGGTTGAAGGTAGTCAACAGGAAACCATGGACCAGTGTTTCGTGCTACTTGGCACTCGTCAGCAAGGTGTACCTGTAATATTGAGGGAACTGGTGCTCCCTGACGGATTCAATCCCGTGTCATCCAGCTTCACAGTCAGAGACGTTATCACTAACAGCACGAAAGCCGGGCCCAGGGTTTCCTGTTGACTACCTCCAACCACCATCTTATCTAAACATTGTGCATACAATGTCGAGTCACCTATACTAGTGGCCACATTGCAACTTGGTCCATAGCATTCGATCTGCACTACGAAGGACTTGACACACATGACATTGATCACCACCCAGTGATCAATCAATTGTGAACATTATTAGATCCGCTTTAATAAGAATATATTGTGATCTAACTAAGTTATTTAACACTTTCTAATGAATTAGGTACAACAATTCAATACAATCGTATTTTTTTCTGGCTGTTTTTACTGCTGGAAATTGAAATGGTTTTTTTTTAAGTAGCTTGTTGTATTCACTCTTAGTTTGCGAGGCTTAGAGCCATGGAGGAATAAATTTGGCCTACAATAATGGTATTCAGTACTGTTCTCTCTAGATCATTTATGGATAGACGCTCAAAAACGAGTTTTCACGTTTTTTCAGTGATTTAAAGGTACAATTAATCATGATATTCAAATGGAACTAATTATCTGATAACTGCATAACAATTTAAATGAATCTTTCAAGTATATAGTAGTGATTAAATGGGAAAACCTTTATTATCAAAATGTTTACTTTCAAAGTCAATTCAAGCTTATTTAGCCAGCTTTTTTATATGTAAAATTTAGTAAATCACAATTCAAATATCATCCATCCAAGATGAAAATGTCAAATCGATGCTTGACCTAGAAAATTTCCGAAACATAATTTCAACTACTTATTAACAGTAACTAGTAATACAAATAGCAAAGAGTAAGAAAACTGAGGTATGGAAAATATGAATGAAACATTCATTTCTTATCAATAATTTGATACTATCAATATTAACTACATCAAGTGTTCTTATTACCAATGAAATATGTGTATGCTATAAAAGTGCGTTTTATTGCTCTCCTCCTCCATTTAGGTATATGGATTAGGAGAACAAACTAGATCTTTTCAGTATATCAGCGATCTTGTAAATGGTCTTGTAGCTTTAATGGAATCCAATTATACAATGCCTGTTAATTTGGGAAATCCTGTCGAGTTTACAGTGAACGAATTAGCAATCATGGTCAAGAATTTTACAGGTAGGTCTCCTTAAACTAAATTTTTTTTTATTTAGTAACCAATCAGATTTTGGCGCGAACTTCACTCACCTATATGGTCAAATTATTTATTTTTATTTATTTGAACACATAAATATTGGTACAGGGGGGCACCAAATATATATGCGCCACACATATGGTCAAATACCATTTTGGTATCTAGCTGTTGCCAGTTCATGATGAAAATCCCAACTCTAATTCCTAACCCTAACTCAACTCTAAATTTTGATTCTGATTTCTCACACTAGTTTGTAACCTTCTTTAAACCATAGCTAGTCGGTGGGTTTGCTCAAGATCACTTTGTCGTCACTCAAAGGTCGTCCATAAATTATGGTTCCAACTTGTTACCTTGATTTTATAGCTCACCCTAATGGTTTTTCATTTGTCGAATGAAACCCCACATAATCACATCTTTCTACGGTAAGTGGAACAGTGCGTTTTCAACCTTGTACATATATCTTGAACACTCTGCAACTATACATCGAAATGGATAAAGCCATCGAAACTGATCTCCAATTTCCTTCCTAATTACCTCTGCTACTAAGATAACTAAGTGAAGTGTCAGGAAATTTCTCAATCATTATTACGTCATGGGAATTATTGAATCCGGTGATTTTACATCATGCTATGATTCCAGTTGGAGAATCGTTGAGAACTAGAAAGCATTTAACAGCTGTTTCGTCCTAGTATAGGACTCATCAGTAGTGCCTACCTACAACCTCACCACAAACTCAGAATTGACTCCTAGTAATGAAGAGATTAAAGGTTTCATTCACAGAGAATATATATGAGTTCAAGTTGTTACAATTCACATAATCACGACAAAATATCAGTTGGAGTAAACATCAAAAAGTTTTTAAATTTAGAAAGAAATCTAATAGCTTTATTCAATCAACTGGCTATGTTAATCAGTATCTTATGTCAGAATAAACGATAGCCGAGTATATGCTGATTGTATGGTTCGATTACCCTTATTCATGCATGTTATCTACTTCATCAATCAACTTATCATCTCTACTTAATACTCTAATGTGTGTATGGTGGATCTAACTTATTTTTTAAGGTAGAATTTGCATGTGTAATCGAATGAATAATACTCAATATGTTCAAGTTAGCAAGTGAATAGGTGCCTCTAGTTGCGATCACTCTTACGAGATTGCTACGAGACATTTAGTCAGTAAAGCTTACTTTTCACTCAAATAAATGGTTTGAGCACTCATATAGAAATCTTATATATCAGTCTCAGAATTGACCACCATACAAAATAACCATTTGTTTTCTTTTTTTTTTTTCTCTAACTAACAGACAGCAAAAGTGATATAATTTATCAACCATTACCAATTGATGATCCTCAACGAAGAAAACCTGATATTAGTACAGCTATACAACAATTGAATTGGAAACCAACCGTAACTTTACAAGAAGGATTAAGTAAAACTATAATTTATTTTAAAGATATTTTAAAACCATCAACTGAATGTGATATGCATTAGAAGGATAACTTCAAGGATCAAGATTTACATCATGTCATTATACTCTACACCATTATGAATGTTGATTTCTTTTCAAATTAAAATTTAGTTTATTATGTATCTTGATGTAAAGTGTCTCGTTTTTTTTTTTTTTCTTTTGTATATTAATTGATAAAAATATAAATATTCTGACTGGATGGTATTTGTTTTATGCGTACATGTTCTCGATCTACAGAATATGTGAAGCTTTAGTGAAGATGACTTAGTTATCAAGTATGAATAGAATTATTATAGCACATCTACTATAATTAAGTCTTTTTATCGGTAATTTTGTCAAACCCTTCAATTAAAAGACGGTGTTATTCGGACAGTAACAATTTGTCTGAATTTGTGTGATTATTATTATGTCTGTATAAACATGTATACTTGATCATATGTGACAGCTAACGCAGATATCCCTCTCTCTCTAGCTTAAATGTTAGTTGCTTAAACATCACTTGATGAATTATTCGCTTTCCAATGTATATATACTTGAATCCTATTAATTGATTCGACTCTGAATTCAGGTCTATGTTCGCTTGCTCGCGCGTATTGGTTTTTCTACTTAAATTCACTTAGTGTTTTTGTAGCTTTGTGATCTGCACTATCCAATAATAAACTGTAGTCTGCGCTTCATGTTGCCTTCTGAATCCATACACCGTTGGGATTTACTTGATAACAGTTATTAAGGTGATTAATATACGAAACCTAAGAAACTATCTTGAAGCCAAGTCATTACACTTTTAGTTTGAGCGTATCGAGTAATCTGTAAGTTTGATAAAACTTGAAAAAGCTATTGTTCAGTATTGATCCAAACACTCATGATTCATCTTTTATCAGGTGTAAATATGAAGAGTTGACTATGAATTTTGATGGAATAGCATTTTTCGCGCTAACTGGAAATAACAACCAGACTAATGGGTCAGCATACCATTCGAACCCGAAGATAAGTCTATAATAATACAAACTAAAGATAAACATACGAATAAGAATATGTTCTTTGACAGCTAAACTGCATATTCAAAGGTACAGAAAATTAAACTATTACATATGTTACTATCACCACTAAGCTGACTAGTGTGAATGGTTGGAAGAAAGTTAGGGGCAGCTAAACTAAAACGTGGCATAAGTGCTTGAAGACACTAACTTCTGGTCTAAGCCATGTTAGTAGATGCAGACTACCTGGTTGGGGTCCGTGTGACTATCGTAACCAATGGTTGGAGACCCTTGGTGACATGGCTGAAGATCGAACACAATGGCGTTGGTGTGTCTACTCTCTATCTTCCCTTGAACTGTGAGATTAAAATCGCTCAATATCTTTCTTTCTACCGACTGATTATTTCTTCCTGTACTTTGTCCTTATATGCAATCTTTCTTTTATATATTACCACTACTGAAGTAACTACTTCTATGAATTTTTTGTTCATCTTGTAGTGCTAATGAAGTGTGGCAACTTGAATCGATGCACATATGTGCCTGGTCCTACATTGTAGCTGACTACTAGGCTGTAGAAAACAAAATAAATGAAGATTTCGAACTTACGACCAAATGGTTGAAAGATAAAGTGTTAAAAGATTATGAGATCAGTTACTATTTATGAATATGTCAATATTTGAGATCTAATTTTTACTTATAATTGTTAATAAATATACTTTGGTTTAAAACAGTAGATCCGTTTTTTGGTTTAATAAAATTCGTTAAGTGGTTTAGTCACCTCTCCAATACTTATATGCCTTTAAATTACAACTGTTCTGTTTGTTTCGAATTGTAATTCCACCGATATAATTGAATTATTCTTGCTGCAGAGAAATTATATATGATTATCTAACTCAGTTGTCATCCACTGACAAGGAAGGGTGATTTGGATCATTTAGTTAATCGTAATGTCTAAGACGAAACCTTCATTAACATGATTGAAAGCTTTTTCTTTATTTTTCCATTAATCATAAATTTTAGTTATTACCAGTTCAAATTTGTGTTTCCAGTTTGAATCATTCCTTTTCCGAACTATATTATCTTTATCATTTTAAAGCTTTTGTTTCTTGTTCATTCTCTGTCAATGATATTGATATAAATGTAATAAGTTAGGAAAATACATACCGGTGCTAGTTAGTATTGTGCTTACAACTAACTGCTTACATGTAATCAACATCATAAGGTTCAGGGTATGTAATCTGGGTTACTGTTAGGTCCTGATAGGCATAAAGAATAGTAAATTTGAGATCCATTTATGGACAAATACTAAACGTATATTTTTATCTTATAATTGTTAAATGACTAAACTATTCCTATTCATATTAATATAAACTTTATCTTGATCTATGAACCATTATTATACGTTTTGTCATTCTTGAATTATGCCTTGTCTATTAGTCACTGACGCCCACATTCACAGCCACATTTGGCCAAATTTTGTACAAATGTTATTTTCTATCTTATGGTGGGTTGTGGTCTGTTTGGTTGGTATATAAACTCAGTATGTTTGAAATACATGTATCATATTGAAGAGGCTCGGATTGGTGTTGTGGACTTAACTGGCTGGGCTAGACGGAAGGCAGGACCAATCGGGACTCTAGGCTGCTCGTACGGTTTTACGCGTCATTGATTCGATCGATAATTCACTGCTCCCTAATTGGCGGTAACATTAACTATCCATTAACATGGCACTCAGGCCATAACAGTACAAATATTGATGGAATTTTATTCTCTGAGTTGGATGGTTTGGTCGTGCAGCTCAGAGAACGAAACTCCATCATTAATTTCATCGACAACTCCGCCTATAGCTCTCCTAGAGTTACTGCCGGTCCCAAGCCCGGGTAAAGGAGGAGGGTTGGGCATGGGATTAGCGACGACACCCCATAGACAACTAACTCTAACCAGAAAAATAACTCAAACCATTTAAACTCTGCCCTGGGAGTTAGAAGGTCTTCATTTAGAAGAAATATGACGCTTCATGGTGAAAGCCGAGTTCCTTCGGAAGCCACGAGGCCGATGCCCCTTCTAAAAACCAGAGCAACAATTTTTATAGGTACATAGAACGTCCGGACAATGTGGGAGACCGGGAAGACCAGTCAAATAGCAACGGAAATGAGGAGATACAACTTGGCAGTACTGGGAATCAGTGAAACCCATTGGACCCAAGCTGGACAACAAAGGCTAAATACGGGAGAGATGCTGCTATACTCCGGTCACGAAGAGGAAAATGCTCCATACACTCAGGGAGTTGCTCTAATGCTATCCAAAGTATCACGAAATGCACTGGTAGGATGGGAATCTCACGGATCCAGAATCATCAAAGCATCATTCAAAACAAAGAAGGAGGGTATCACAATGAACATTATTCAATGTTATGCACCCACCAATGATAGCAACGACGAAGTTAAAGATCAATTCTATGAGAGGCTGCAATCAATCATAGAGAAGTGCCCAAGAAAAGACCTCACCATGCTGATGGGAGATCTAGACGCCAAAGTCGGAATTGACAACACCGGATATAAAGATATCGTAGGACAACATGGACTGGAAGAGAGAAACAAAAATAGGGAATGATTTGCAAATCTATGCACATTCAATAAATTGGTCATAGGCGGTACAATATTTCCACACAAACGTACACACAAAGCTACATGGATCTCACCAGACCACACCACAGAGAACCAGATAGATCATATTTGCATCAATAAAAAGTTCCGAAGGACAATGGAAGATGTGAGAACCAGGAGAGGAGTGGAAATAGCTTCAGATCATCACCTGGTTGTGGCCAATTTAAAACTGAAACTAAAGAAGAACTGGACAACTGGACAAACAGCGCTGCAAAGGTTCAATACAGCCTTCCTTCGAGATACTGACAAACTCAACGAATTCAAGATAGCTCTCAACAACAGGTTCCGAGCCCTACAGGATCTACTCAAGGAAGAAAAAACCACTATGGATGATAACTGGATAGATATCAAAGAAGCATTAACTTCAACGTGTCAAGAGGTTCTGGGCCTCAAGAAGCATCATCACAAGGAATGAATCTCTATAGAAACACTGGACAGCATCAAAGAAAGGAAGAACAAGAAGACAGCAGTTAACAACAACTGAACACGTGCAGAGAAAGTACAAGTACAAGCTGAGTACACAGAAGCAAACAAGCTAGTGAAGAAGTGCATTAAAGCCGACAAGCAGAAATACGTGGAAGAACTAGCAACGACGGCGGAAAAAGCTGCAAGAGGAGGAAATATGAGACAGCTTTACGATACGACGAAGAAGCTAGCAGAGAAATACAGTAAACCAGAGAGACCAGTCAAAGACAAAGAAGGAAGACCAATCACTGAGATTCAACAACAGCGCAACAGATGGGCAGAGTACTTCGAGGAACTCCTGAACAGGCCGGCACCAAAGAATGCACCGGACATCGAGGCAACACACACAGATCATCCTATAGATGTCAATCCACTAACGACGGAAGGAACCAGAATGGTCATCATACAAATGAAGAGAGGGAAAGCATCAGGACCCGACAATATACCGGCTGAAGCACTGAAGTCGGACATCAAAGTAACTACTAACATGCTCTATCTCCTATTCAAGAAGATTTGGGAGGAGGAACAAGTGTCGATGAACTGGAAAGAAGGACACCTCATCAAGATTCCAAAGAAAGGAGATCTGAGCAAGTGTGAAAACTACAGAGGCATTACACTACTGTCAATACCGGGTAAAGTCTTCAACAGAGTGTTACTGAACAGGATGAAAGACGCAGTTGACGCTCAACTTCGAGATCAACAAGCTGGATTCCGTAAGGACCGGTCGTGCACAGACCAGATTGCGACACTACGGATCATCGTCGAACAATCAATTGAGTGGAACTCGTCACTCTACATCAACTTCATTGATTATGAAAAGGCATTTGACAGTGTAGATAGGAGGAGGTTATGGAAACTTCTTCGACACTACGGAGTTCCTGAGAAGATTGTCAACATTATCCGAAACTCATACGATGGACTATAGTGCAAAGTAGTGCATGGAGGACAGCTGACAGACGCATTCCAAGTAAGGACCGGAGTAAGACAAGGCTGTCTACTCTCTCCCTCCCTCTTTCTTCTGGTGGTCGACTGGATTATGAAGACCTCGACATCTGAGGGAAAACACGGCATACAATGAACAGCTCAGAACCAACTAGACGATTTAGACTTTGCAGATGACCTAGCCCTCCAATCGCATACACACGAACAAATGCAGATAAAGACAGCCAGCATAGCAGCAGTCTCTGCATCAGTAGGCCTCAACATACACAAAGGGAAAACCAGAGTCCTCAAACACAACACGGAGAACAGTAGTCCAATCACTCTTGATGGCGAAACTATGGAACATGTGGAATCCTTCACATTATCCGGTCAGACACCAGAAGAAATAGAAAGGGTGAGAGTAAACAGCGTTTTGATACCAGTCTTCACATGAAGTGAGTCTGTCAGCTTTACTATATTCAGGACATTGCAGTGTTGTCCATCGTATGGACTCTGCATGATGTTAACCATCTTTTTAGGTACGCTATAGTGTCGAAGAAGATTCAGTAAGATTATTCTATCTACACTGCCAAGCGCCTTCTGATGGGCAAGTATGTTGATGTGTAGTATCGAGTAGCATTCAGTTGACTGATCAACGATGTTTCACAGTGTCACGATGTGGTCTATGCACGACTGATCCCTACAGAAATCAGTTTGTTGATCTCGAATTTGAGTTTCTACTGAATCTTTCATCCGGTTCGACAACACGCTTTTGAATACGTTTCCGGTTACCGACAGTAGTGTGATGATTATGTAGTTCTCACATTCGCCCATCTAATGTTTTACAGACAACCCTGCACTATGACACACCTGCATCTCACAGTTGATGTTCACCCTGGGCCACGAACCCATTACCTTTCGTTTCAAACACCATCGCGTTCACCATTTATCTACTGAGTCCTGACAGCCACTTGCTTGTGCAACTGGGTGAATCTAAATTCACTTGGCATTGTTTACTTGTATCTTCCCATTGAGGATTACGACTGCAATTGATCAGTCTCTTTTTGGCACATGTGTATCCTGTGCAGACTGCTGTAGCGTGGTGTTGAGTTGAGCTTGACTATGAACACCGCTACCAGAGATTCGAGCCACAGTTCTTTAACGATTTCAGAGTCGGCTGCCGTGGGTCCTGCAAAAGATTGCAGGCACGTGAGGTGGTGGCTCGGTTTAGCATCACCCAGGGGAGGATCGATTCCTTGAGACGATCGTAAACATTGGGCACATTGGAATTGAGGGCAACCTCACGGACAGCTACTAAATGGTCTCTCGGTAAACGTTCGAGAGCGTAGGCGTACTTCTGCCGTTGGCTTGTAATATGACGGGTTTCGAATTGAGACTCTATTGCAGCGAACCAAACTTCGGGGTCGTGAGGAATAAAAGATACAGGTCGAAAGTGTATAACCTTTACTTCAGAGTCTATTACGTTAATACTATTCCTATCGTTATCCGTCATGTCAAATATATATATTAAAAATTAATATGAAAATATATGACAGACGTGGATAGATAAGCGATAGACTCACCAAAATTGACTTCTTTGGAAGGTTTGGTTGCGATTGCCAAGTGTTCGTAGATGTAGGTTCACCAGTTGTAGAAGATTTGACCGAAGTTGAGGCGTGTTCTAAAATTTGGCTCACCAAATGTAGCGTGGTGTCGATTTGAGCTTGACTATGAACACCGCTACCAGACTACGTGCCAATAGACCAATAAGATTCCGGTAGGCCAAAAATCAGAAGGCAGATGATAGTAGTAGTTGCAATACATTTGTTGGCAATCTCGTGGTATCGAAAGAATACCGAGATCATGCCAAAGGAATACAAATGCGATCGGCAAGAAAAGGTACGTGCGTAGTCGAAAACCGCGTAGAAGTAATGGAGTACGATGGAAAACCAAAATGGCTGTTATTAGCACAGTTAAACAAACGAGCACAATAAAACAATCACTGGTACAATTGGTTATAATAATAATTGTTTTCATCGAACCAATCGCGTTCTGTTGACAAAAGTAGGTCACTACACTGCCTTGATATTGCCTTAGACCAAAAGCTTTATCAACAAAGATGGACAGAGGCTAGCAGTAGAATCCAGGACGCGCGTTTCGTCCTAAGGCAACATTGAAGCAGTCCGCACAGGATGCACATATGGGAATGTACAAGTAAACAACACCAAGTGAATTTGAATACGTGTACGGCTAAAGAGGGTTTGCGTTTCTCTATTATCTATTCACTTCTGTCCATAATTTAAATCAAGGCACAACTAGAATATAATGTCGAGTTAAAATATGTCTTGTACATTGATGCAGAAGCTAAAGTTCCGTAAAAAGATTAGGACAGGAAAAATTGGCCTTTGAAACGACCGGACGAATGAATCCTTCTCTTTTTTCATTTAAATGACAATTCACACGGCTAATAATGCCATTAAACAAAACAAAATCAGGAAGCTCATTATATATTCTCTTTACTCTTTTATGTAACAATGACCGGTTTTTAATATATTTGTTCGGTTGTTTTACAGGTTCAAGTTACTTGTACTTAAACGTTCAGCCGCCAATAAATTTTCCTAATTTGCGTGGTTTATGGCTGTCACTCGGATAGCGATCGTTCTTGGGGAATTATTAGATGAAGGGCAAAAATCATCGTTGGTAAAGGATGTGATTCAAGGTATGTGTAGTTCAAACATACTTAAATTTGTTAAATAGTAGATCTATGACTATATAGCAGGTATGTACCCACTAAAGTTGTCGCTACCCTTGTGTAGTTACATTTCCGTATGATAGATAAATTGTCTTAACAGTTATTACGTAAAGTAAATGCTTGGTATTGAAAGGTTTCAGTGAAAGTTTGAATTTTGCCTCTAGCCATATGTTTTACACAAATAGTGCCAAACAGTCTATTTCTTTCACCACACATGCAACTATTCAGATTCAGATTTGTATAGTAAGGACAGAAGGCCTACGGCGTATGTTATTCCTTTTCTAGTATGCTTCTGTGAGTGTCCAGACTTCTCTTGAAAGAGTCAATTGAAGGTGTGGACACCACTGCTTCGGGCAGCAGGTTCCAAATATTGATGAATCGGTGTGAGAACCTGTATGCCACGGGTATTTTGTTCGTTTTTGGCTTCTTTGCTCGCCTGCTATGTCCTCTGAGATGTCCCGATCTAGTGGAGGGAAAAAGTGAGTTAGATCCGAAATCATTTCTCAGTATTCTGTACATCAAGATTAGACCTCCCCTTAATCTGCGATTCGGTAACAAATACTTAAAAACCTAGTAACCTGATAAGACATTTGCAGTCAAAATCACCGTGTTGACTGAAACTTCTCAGATTGCGTCGATGCCACATTTTTCTTCGTAGTAATAAGGATATTCAGTTGACTAAGTTAACCCTTGTGGCGAGTCTCATTGATTCACATAGTGGCAGAGACAAACTCCTAAGTATAAACGAATGTTTTTTCAAATTTTGAACAATCGCCTTATGTTGACATAGCATAATGAAGAGCAAGTTTCTCAGTACTCGAGTTTCCTTCAAACTCCGTAACTTTCATGTTCGGAACGCAAGGTTTTTGCTAAGATCACATATAACAAGTGTAGTTTGATATGCATTGGGTATAAAATCGAAACCAAGTTCACCACTGTGGCAATAATCATGTAGTGCGTAGCAGAAATTTCTACTGGTTCGGTGATGTATCGAACCACATCCTCAGAATTATGACGACAGTTTCTTCTGTAGTGTTATTGTGATTGCATAAAACTCATCTGATTTATGTTCTCAGATACAAAAAGGATAGGATAACCACTGATTTACTATTTTTGTCCAGTATGACCTAATTGAGTATTCTTGATTAGTGTAAGTAATTTGTAAATAAGAAATATTTGATGTAAGAGTTTTAAATAATTCGTTCAACCTTCTAGCTCATCCGCTATTGTATTTTTGGGTATTTCTTGGAATATCTTGAACATTTATCAAGTATATAGGGGATTTTATTGCAATCGTATAAGGAATAACGTGTTTCAGTGTTACAATATAACAGTAACGAGTTGTTAGTGTCATTGTTTTAGAGATCTCATTCACAATGGTTAAGAGGTGAGTAATTCCTCTAAGAGATACATGAAGTTTGTGTTTTCCGCCGACACATTAAAGCATGTGCGTATTTTCAATCTTTTGATTAATTATGAAGACATTTTATACTTCTCACCCGTTCTAGTTCATTTCAAGATAATTCTGGATTTCTTTGTGCTTCAAGTTAAAATAGTCAACTATTGCTGTAGGTTATTCGTCTGCCTACTCATTAATGGTCATTTCTTTGTTAGGACATAGGGCTAAAATGTAAACTTATCGAATCATGACTGTTCTAAAAGTCAAGCTTATTTTTGGTTTGTATCAAGAAATTTCATCCGCATGATAAGATATCGTATAGCATATTTCCAGTTTTATTTCATTTTTTTGAAGGTTTAATTAAATTAAATGAATTTACCTTTAGGTTTGAGTACATGTCCACCAGATTTTCTGCTAAAGATCCAATCTCATCTGGATAAATTAACAAGCAATCAACAATGTTCATCTGAGTGTGAGTTAACCTACTTTTACATTTCTGGTTTACCTACATTTCAATCTTTAAACCGTGAAAGCATGAAATGACGAACTACTTGTGGCTATTATCTTACCGTTAATACAGAACTAATTTTACGCCTCTTGCTCAGTCTAGTTACTCTTAGAGCGGTAGTATGAAATGAGAATGTTATTGACCACAAATAACGTTCGACTAAGCATATACTTACTTAATACTCTTCCGCGTTTAGCAATTGATCAGGTCTACGCTGTACATGCAGAATAACTTTCTCACTTAAAACGCGATGCTCAAACTCTGCCCTCTGTCCCACTTTTACGATTTCAGCTGTATGGAAGATTAAAAATCGTCATATGGTCATCGGATTCTAAAACCGATGGCGGCGAACTGAGTCGGCCCTATAATGTATTTGGTCCCACGTCGCATTTTACCTATAATGTGTTGTATGTAGTTTCAATTTCATAATATTTATGTCTTTACTTCTCACTTTGATAACTGAGCTTTGTCTTTGAAAATTAGTGAGTGGTAAACTACTGGTGTTTGATGACAGCTATATTGAGATTGAATGACAATAAAACTACTTCGTTATTTGTTCTCCAGGTTTTGTGTGGAACCTCCTATGATGTAGAAGAATTACTGAATTATAGAAATTAGACTTTGTAGCCCCAGTTCATGCAGAACTGTTTTTTAATATCGTCAATATTGGTTGTGAGATGAGCTTTCCAAATTGAACTTTGCTATAATCCAACGACCAGCATTCTGTCCATTCATTTAACAATCCCCAAATATCTTCCATCGTAAATCATACAATCTTCCTCTGTGGTAAACGTCCGGTCGTAACAGTGAATAAGCTGTTCGGCTTTGAAACTAAGTCATTTGCTTTAGCCACAACAATATTTTTCAGGCATTTCAAACTTGTTTAGCATCCTAGTTTCAATTTGTGTTTATTACCTCAAAATGTTCATTATTTTAATTTAGCTTTGTCTCATTACTTATTTATGAGTTTGTATTTTATTTAACACATACTATTTGTCCTGAGAACTGCTCATATATGCTCATATTCGGTTTTAGTTTTGTCTGAGACTGGTATATAGTAGCTCCGAGATCACCTTGTATGTTCAGTTGTCAGCTTATTTAGCTTGTATGCGTGTATTCATTTCTTACTGGTTAAAATACTTTTTTTAGTTACCCATGCAGTTCCTCAAGAATGGAATCCATTGTCGTTCGGTTATTTCACCATTCTCAGTTTTACATTAGAGAGAGACTAAAATTGTTTGAAATATTTCACGTAAATTGTGTATTGTCTGTTCATCATCAGGTATTTTCTCTTACAAAGAAGAAGATTTTGAATTCCTAACCTTATGTCGCCCATCATCATCTGGAATTACGTCGTTATTAACAAGTTTTCTTCAACCATCAAAAAATCCCGATGTCACTCTTAATGTTATTCTTATATACGCTGGCTTACTATCGGATGGATCAGCTCATTGGTTGTTACCCAACTTTGTGTTAACACCTACATTCTTGACTGATTTTATTCAACATTTGTCTACTCTACATCCTAAACCAGTAAGTAACTATTGACTGTCAATTCACTTATCATGTTACACTAAATGAATATTTTTCTGTGTAATTTTTGTCGTAGTCATTCGTTATTGCATATTCAGATATAGTTATAGTATAGCGTAACTGTGTAGATAATATCTTCATTTTTGCTTAATGAGGAAATAAATAATTCACTTCGTAGTTATGCAACGATACTGTACAAGCTAGTTGAGCAGAACGGTTAGAAAATGTTTATTTGAATGTTACTAAATATTTACTATCAGGTTGTATGCCGGATTCTTGATGTGGAGTGTATGGCAATGATGTATGCTATGCACTCCTTGTTACTGTCTATCCAAACATTGGCGAACGTAGGTTTAAATCAAGATTACAAGTGACCAAATCAAGAGGTATTATTAGCTAATAAGGTCATTAACTTCCGGCTTGTATCTCGTTAGGAGGGCTAGAATTTATACCTGGTCTCCTCTAAATAATGCAAACCACTGGTTAATAGCTATTAGTTAAAATTCAGAATGATGCGGATGCACTAATTGTTCATTTCTGAGTCTTTAGCATATTGATGCCAACTACCTGCTTCGGTTTGGCACCCGGGCAGTATCACAGCCCTCACACAAACCAAATGAGATTTGTGTGGCGCATATGTATCTGGTACCCCCTTGTACCAATATCTATGTGTTCAAATAAAAATAAATAAAATGATGTCAATTAGTTTTTTTAATTTTGTTGTCGTTCTACTCTTATTGTTTTTCTCTGTGCTTTTGCGATATAGCAGTTTAGATTCATACACTTTGTTCCAAAATCTACACTAGTGTATCTATCTGTTTAGCATTGAGAGTCCGAACTGTACAAGAGGCAATAGTTTCCTTGAACTTGATCATAGGGAGCTCATGAGTACCAATAAGGTTTTAGGCTTTTATGTTACGTAATTGTAATTTACATTGCACTACGATTTCGTATCATTTAGTCTAGTTACACTATTGGTCCCAGTTTTTATGACTGAATTCACATTGACTTTATATATGGCACTACAACCTAGGAAACACTATGGTTGTACTTCATATCTGCGTTTTGATTTATTGTTGTCCCGGTTGTAGTAATGCTTTATTTGATGGCGTTTAAATCGCCACTTAAGTGAAGAAGTAGTAATACTTCGAACCATACTTCTTGCCTTATACACTATGAAAATACTACATCTGACTATCCGTCTAGAAAGCTTTTGTTCAAACTCGCTTCTTTACGCCTGATATATAGTAAGGACACGAGTGACGGATTAAATATTCAAGACTTGCGGAATATGAAGCTAGTGAGGAAGTTTCGGTAATAGTTATATGTGAAAAGCAATGAAGAAAGTAGGTTAGTAAATAGAATAAACTCAAGCATTACGACTTCCTGACTGTCATCATGTGTAAGAATATTTCTTCCCGAGAAACATTAAGGAAATTAAATTAGTACTTGTGTTTTACTCGAACCAGGGAGCATAAACACAAAGCTCAAAAGATAAATATTTCATAATACCTACTTTTTAATAAGTAATTGTTTCTTGTTTTGTGGCATCAACCTGGTCTTTTTTGTGTCTTGTAGCATATTACTAGTATTAATGAATATACCGAATATCTGTAGCAATCTCCTTACTGTCTTTACGATTTCATCCTGTAATTTTAAACTTTCTAATTCTGATCTTGTTGCTTCTCATCTGTTTGGACCTTTAGTAACAAGTGCATCAACTAATACTACTCAACTAGGTTATCATGATTGCAAAGCCACTATCACGTCTGAGTAATAACTACAATCTGAACTGATAATCAGCATTCACTGATAATATTAGGGGAATCCCATCCTACTTAATTCGACTTTTTTTTCAGCAAAGTCAAAAAAGTCATGGGTACTGCTAAAAGATTCCATGTGTAACACTATTTCCTTTAAATGCCCTTTTTTTGCAGCTTTTCAATCAATACCACCGTTAAATACAATTTTCAAATTATTCGAGTCTTCAGAATCACCCTTTTAATAAGGTTTATTTATCTAATTCAGTTCATTCAGCGTATGTCATGTCTGAAATAAGAAGCAATGTTAATCTGTTTAGGACTGTACTGATTAGTTATAGTGTCAGTTCTTTCATTTTTCTGTTTTTATGTTTCAGGATGATACGGAAAGTCTCCCATCTCACAAACCTATTCGGCTTCACATTGGTATCGGGGCCGTTTCATCGGGTGGAGACTGGCGACACCTTGTTAGCAACCCACCACAGCCTATTGGAGGACATGTATTCCATGTTACAGTTAACCGTTGTCGTACAGTAGCAAAACCAAAGACTAACAAGCCTACAGACCCTCCTTCGCCGTCTTCTAGCTCATTTGGTTAGTATGTATTTCATTTTTTCCTGTTAAACTGACACTGGCAATAATTCTTAGATCCACCCTTTCCCCTAGTTTACCTTCATTGTTTTTAAAGCTTATAACTTCGTATTAGATAATAACTGTTGTTTCAGCCTAACTATTATCGTTACTTTTTCTCAAATTCATTTTAGTTGGAGATTATATATCAATTACACAAAATGTTACATCTGTTTTGATTAGGTATATATTTCTTGATTAAATCCATTAAATTGTATTGGATAAGTCTGTCATGTTTAGGAGTCGTCCGTTTCTTATAGTTGATATGCATGCTTTCTATATGTGGACCCAACTTTATTTGATCTAGGAGACAAAGAATAATCAGGAAGCTGTATTAACTAACCGAATTGAAATATGCACAAGCCAATTTATATATATATATATATATATATATATATATATATATATATATCCCTCGAATAATAGAACCAAATCTCTACCAGTAGAGTTTATTCTTGGACAAAACTCACCTATCATTTGACCTTGGCCTAGCATGTGCCCATAGGCACGAGGTGTAACTGTATCGGTCAAACCTGTTACCTCTTTTCCTGTAGGAAACGTGTTCCTCCTCTAATTCAGCTGTATGAATTAAGATAGGGGAACAATACCTTTCTCTGTTGAACAGTATGTTCTCAAATGGTTCATTGGTTCAGGCGGACCACATCTTTCTGTAGCCCTTCCAACTTTTAAATTGTCATATCTGAATAATAGAACTGGTTGGTAAATGTTGGATGCGCGTGTTGACAGCCCCTGTAGTACTGAAAACTTATCTCAATGCATGTATCATTCAGTCTCTAATGACTAGAAATGGAGAACCCAAATAAATTTGAGGGATACGGCGTGTAATGAAGAAGACTGAAAATGATGACCCCTTATTTGACAACGATCCTGCAGAATTTTATGGGAGAGATGGTTATGTGAGCGAAGATTTAATGGATTGGAAAGTTTGTGGCATGAAAAATCAATTTCTTTTTCCAATCGTCTATGAAACGTAATTACGCTTTAAGTAGTAGTGTCAGTTATATCTGTTGTTTATAAACATTCTATTGTACTGTTTGTATTCATTCATAAGCTATTAATTAATTAACGTTAAGTACCAATCAGTTTAAGTCATATAGATCTAACTATCCAGTGTAAGTAAAACAATGTATTCTAGGTATAGTTTTAACCTATTTTGGTACCAAATAAATCCTCATCTATCATCTTTATGTTGTTGCTTGTGTTGTGCAATTTACAGGTTCAAGTAGTCAATATCAGTTATCAGTCATTACAACAACGGTTAATGCGTTTATCAAAGGTCTATAAAAATCTCCATCTGCACCAGTTTTGTCAGGACAAATAGTAACCAGTCGATTATAATCTTAGGGGTTTCTCAGTTCTACGTATTTAGTAGTTTCACTATTAAGAAACAAAATCAATTTGATAAATCACATTATACAAGGTTGGATACGGAATATAAATGTGTGTTCGGGACTTGTGTATCAATTTCAACATTTTCCATTACCATATTTTAAGGTCGCCTGAATAATATGGAGTATAACACTAAATGCATTTTTGTTGTATCCCAATGAATAGAAAAATTGTATTTCTGACGTTTCGTGACTTAATGTAAGCCACTTTTTCAGAGTTACTTTCTACCCAACGCTCAATTTGTTTTAGACCATCAAGTCCAACCCTGGCATTGATACCTATGGATACAGGGTAAAAGTTTACCCTAATAATCGTCAGTTACTTAGCATATGGAGTGTTGTGCATCCACTCACTCTGTTAGTGTTTCATTAATAATAGCATTTCAAACATTCAAGTCATTCTTAAATGTGGAATTAAAACGTATTCAGTAGAAAAACATAACCTTTGTGACGTAAGGATCCCCGATAATCTTTCATTTTATGATTGATATTTTGGCTCATAAACTTGAGGTTTTTAGTTATTCTAACTCTTAATATTTTCCACTAATAAATATTTGTTATTACTGTTTTTTAAATTCTAATTCAGATTTTGAGAGTTTTCTATGTGATATGCTAACCAAACTACCTGATCCTTATTGTATTCCTCTCAGTCAAACTTTGGTAATGCGCTCACCAACTGATCTTACACTTAAAGTTTCCAAACCTTGCATTTATGTGTTCCCTGAAGGTTCTGGGCAGGCATCTATCCTCGCTCTTCCTTTTTACAATATGTTAATTGATGGAGGATGTAGTCATAAACCTTGCTTTTGGTCTGTTGCTAATTATCTTGATCGGTAAGATTTTTTTTTTAATGGGAAGGGAATTACCGCTATTCATCATGATAAATTTTGGATTCTTTTATGATTGTTGTTAATTTGAAATTGGGTGTGATTGAAATAATTAGTGCGTAGGTGTCAGTGAAGATAATCGTTGTTGTGTAAATGTTTGCTAAATACAGTTAGGCTCCTAGAATTAACCACACCTTTTTTATAGAAAGGTCACTCATAGTTATTTGGTATATTAATTTACAAGAATAAATCTCAATATATTGTTTTAATAGTGCCTTGATTTTTCTTACTATTTTCTTCTAAATGTACTCTTTTGTCCAGTGAATAGTTTCATGCTTAAACCATACAGTAGCAATTTTAATTGGCTATGTTGCTTATTTGGTTTGCTTTTGTGTTATGCTTGAGTTCTGTTGGGACAATAAGATCCGTATATTTTCTAACTTTAACTGTAACGTTTTTTTTGCCGAAAATCATGAGTTCTGACGTTCTATTTCCACTTTTTTCTTAAGGTTTTCTGATGTTTCAAATTGATTATTTGTTAGCACAATTCCAAGGAAATTTTAAGTATACTTGCGTACGGTAGTTGTGCACTTAATCAACCTCTTAAAGATTCTTATTCTCACTTTAATATATAGTATGTTGAGTTAAGTAGAGGTATATGAAGACATGATATTCCAGGATAGCTTTCACTTTGTGATAATCCTGTATTAATCCGTTAAATTGTTGTTAACAACGTAGGCTCTGGGATAAAAAGGTATTAGTACAAGTTGCTGAAATCTGCATCAACATGCAAGAAGAAAATGATAGTGATGAAGAACTGAAAAGTATAGATAGTAATATAAAGATTAGTAACGTATTAAAGGTAGGAAGTGTAGTTAAAAAGACGAATTAATTGATTGAAATGAATAAAGAATGGGATTTAAAAGAAGTTGAAGATTAAATGAAACTGCTATTACGATCGACTTTAGCTTATACAACTAGTGAGGAAAAATGGTTTAAATTTTGTTTCTGGTTAGCGTTTTTTAGTAAGGTTGTTTTTTACGGGATGGGGTTTCTAACCCCTTACCAAACTTTTCTTTATCCGGGCTTGGGACTGGCATTAACTCTAGAAGGGCAAGATCTTGAAATACAACACGGAGAACACCGACTCAATCGCACTTGATGGTGAAGCTCTGGAAGAGGTGGAAACTTTCACATCCCTGGTCAGCATCATCAATGAACGTGAAGGATCCGATGCAGACGTAGATGAAAGGATTGACTAGCAAAACAAGGACAACATTCCTACAATTGAAGAACATATGGAACTCAACTGTCAACCAATATCAAAGTTACAATCTTCAATACAAACTTGAAGTCAGTTCTACTGTATGGAACTGAAACTTGGCGAACTGCTGCCACTATCATCAAACATGTACAAGCATTCATAAATAATTGTTTACCCAAGATACTCAATATCCGTTTACCGGAAACCGTCAGCAACAGCCTACTATGGGAGAAAACATACCGACTTCGAGCCGAGGAGCGAATAAACAAAAGGCGTTGGAAATGGATAGAACATACATTTCGTAATCGCTAAATTGAAATCCTGAAAGGAAACAGGAAATTGGAAAACCAAAGGAGACATTTTATCAGTAATTAGAGGTAGACATAAAAAAGATGAATAGCAACTGGATACAAGTGGGAAGAATTGCCCAGGACAGATTTGGATGGAAAATGGTGGTGGGTGGCACGTTCTCTTTGTGTTCTCTCAAACTCTAATCTTCTGTATTCTTCATGTCCTTTATTTTCTTTCCCAATTTATTCCACTGGACTATACTCCTTTAATAACATCATCAAACCTTAATGTCCCCTATCTCTACTTATACTTTCACTACCTCTTCCACTACGGGATTTGAATCGATATCTGAATCTCTGTGCTAATGTGGTATGGCAACTCGAACTGATGTACGTACGTACGAAGTTCCACGTTGTTACTGACTGACTGACTGACTGACGATGGGTTTCAGGCGTAATTAAGTAACTAGTAAGGAAGAATATGCCTTCCGATAAGTCCAAATTATCAGATAGGGAAAGTCAACTAATACCATGGCTTAAACTGGTCGTCTTTAGCCCCTTGCAACTTCTATGATAGCCTAGGACTTTGAGGTAGTCTTTATCTGAGCATATGTAGCAAATGTTTCGCTAACTTGTATTATAGTTTCGGAATCCTACTCACAATTAATCTCAACATTACTCATTTGGTGGCCCTTCCACTCACAGTTTCTGCTTTGTAAGACAATTTTTATGGATGCTGGGAACCTACGTATGTCCAATTTCATAGATCATGTAAAGTAACTCAGAGTAGAACTACTGTTTGAGGATACTTGCCCTTCAATAGAAGAAATGACAACTCACGCCACAGATAACGTAATGTCAACCAGTCATTTTTGACTGTTGTGAACGTTATTTAACAAAAACCAAGCGACCCTCTTGTATCCAAACTGTTATTTCACTAGTCTCTATTCTATTAGAATAATTTATTTCTAAGTTAAAATACCGTTAATTTAATTAAATCTTTTAACCAAGAATTTACTTTTTGTTTAGTAATTCTCAATAAACAACTACTTTGTGAAGTAATCTCTCTTACTCTCTCTATGCATATCTCTTCCGAAAGTTAATTAATTATTTCGTTATTTGTTCTTATTTATCATCAATATGGTTATTAATCAACGATTTTCTCTTTCTAACCCAACTTCTGTCAGTAATGTATTTATATTAATTGTTTTCTTACACCGTTGTTTTATGCGTACACAGTACATATTTATGTCTATGTCTATGTATATTATCATCAGTTTGATGTTTCAGAATTTACTCTGTAGATAGTTTCAAATAGTTTGTGTGTGTGTGTATGTATGTATGTGTATAATAATTTTCTTACGAGTTACTCATTCTCACATAGTTAATTTGTTATGGACTACTTAACTCGTTCAGTAGTTAATGGTTTGAAAGAAGAGACATAATCAACAAACAAAACAGGTGGTAAATTAATTTTGATAATAAAGAAATTGTTTCTTAGGAATTTTCATTTAAAATTAAGGTAGTTGCCTCTTCTTCACAATACCGATCACATTTTTCTGATTTCTATCAAATTTTAGTAGGTGTTCTATTGAAACGTAATTTCTTCGCCTATTTTATCATCTGTCACGAAATCATGCAGATAAGACTTTCTCGGATAAATTCTAGTATAGTAAAAAAAAACAAACATTATGCAGTAATCTTGAAGTATGTATAAGTTTACCCTGCTTCGGTTTGGGCACCTGAGCAGTATCACAGCCCTCACACAAATGAAATGAGATTTGTGTGGCGCATATGTATCTGATGCCCCCTTGTACCAGTATTTATGTGTTCAAATAAATAGTATGAGTTACACCCCGTCAAGATATATTTCTAGAGGTGGATCACGATGTAATTCTTTATGTTGACTATAGATACCGAAATAATTGACATTATCCATTACCTCAGTTGTATAATTTAAATATACCAGTTCTAGCGTGTATTAGTTGATGAACATGATTTGGAATTGGTCATAGTAATGTAGAAGGATTTACTTTTAAAGTTCTTATCGATTACACGAGGTTGGTATTGGTAACCATAAGTTGATTTATTTTGAAACTAACTTATTATTTTTTAAAATTAAATTGGTAGTTAAAATGTTTGATTTTTAGGTCGCGCATTTAAATTTCATTTGAATAAATTTTTATGTCAAATGGTATCATTAAGGTCTAATCACCTTAAACCATAATCTGATGTATGTCACGAAGTTGAATCAAAACAACAGCAAGCTAAACCTATTCTCTACTATTTTACAGTCTGTATTGCTCCAGTCATTTCATGTAAAAATCTTAGTACTACTCACTGAATAATGTTACAACAGGACGGTTTGTTATTTTTGTTCTTACAGCGCTCGGATTATAGCGAGTTGGTTTTTAAACTCAACTAAGTTCAGATGTCATTTATAGACCTTGATATTACAAATGTTTTATATCTTCCATGAGCTTCTTGTTTATCTAAAATCAGTTAAAAAGTAATTATATTTAGTTTCATAGTTCTTTCATTTCAGTTTATTGATGCCAAAACTTGAGAATGATTTACAAATTCTCATTTTATTCTTTAGCCTGGATTCTGTTCTGGTAACTCATTGGGGTATTGATAACATACTCGGACTGAATACGATTCTTCCGACAGTTTTCAAACCAAGCAACGATCAATCGTTACTGTGTCTTCTGACTCCTCCACCGAATATTAACAACATGAAAATCAATAATCATACTCAAGATCCACTACCGTTTACGGTTAATCTACCAATGTATTTTTCTAATTTAGTTGGAGAAATAAAACGTTCTGGTACTAATCTCATGGTCTATCCAGTCACTCGAGGAGGAAAACAGTCAGTAGTTCCAAAACCACTACAACTTTTCCAGAAAGTAAGTTATTTTATCATACAACTTGTTAGTGATTACATCAAACTTGAATAATCTCTTGTGTCTTCCGATCGTGATTACTGATAAACTGAATTATGAAAATCAAGTGAGAACACAATTCTTGAGTTGACAATAAAACGTGAACCTGTAGAGCCTGACTTCTAAAAACGTCTAGAGATATAGACTAAATATAATATTTTTCAACTAGATTTTACAACCATTAGACAAATTGGAACAACAGTTTCTCTCTGGTTGTCTTTCTTGCATCAGAGCATAAATGAAATGTATGTTTAGTGAATACACATTTTTTTCAATTGGCTGATGATCCCCATTTAAACATTAAAAACATTTTTCTTATTTTTTACGTTTTCTATTTTCAATATTTCTTTTAATGTAGGTAGGTCAAGGTTGTTTGGAGTTATTCCCATTGACCCCTGGAGATGATGATTCTGCCGAGTTGCGCAAGTTAAATGATGATTGGTCTAAATGTGCTCCTTCACTAATGGCAACATCTGTCCCATTAAATAAAAGTTCAGGAAACAAAACGACCGTTCCACTTGTAAGTTTTACAGGTATATTAAGAACTAAAGTTCTGGTTTATCTGAAATAGCCAAAACCTTTGGGTTATAAGGTAAATAGGTATTCAGTGGTGTTACTTTCGTCTTTATTGTTACGACGGTTGGAAAAGAATTATAATTAGTCTTGTGATGTTTTATCATTCATCTTTGATTATTCATTTATTAAGTAATGAATAGATCATAGTTAAGCATTCTCCATACAACTAATGTTTATACTTTCCTAGTATTTATACACCTAGTCAGTTGGTTAATAATGATTCTACGCCTTAAAATATATTCATTCGGGATTTGACAGATTGATTCATTAAGTAAATTGTCATTTGGTTAACTATACTCTTGGTCTTATTGTCTACGTTCTCAAATCTTCCCCAATTCAATCACTTGTACATGCTTGCACTTACCTTGTTTTTATTTGTGTGATTAATTTGTATCTTTTATTGGTTATTTATTTATTTAAATACTCAAATATTGGTTCAAAGGGGCGCCAGAATATATATGTGCCACATAAATCATTGAATTCGTTTGTAGGTTGGGACGATGCCCAGGTGCACACACTGGAGCAGGTGGTTGTTTTAGTGGGTCGCTCCCTTCGATTCAAAGGTTTAATCCGCATGGTAGTGGGGCACTGTTAGGAAATGCGATCCCATGGCAGATTCATATGCCATTTGTTCCCTCAGCTTCCTGGAGTCCACCTTAACCATTGTTTTGGAATCAGGGTTTTCCAATTCCTTTAGTTTGACTCCGTACGGCTGAACCTGGTTTAACCGCTGGACACTCGCTTTTCTTCTTTTTTTCGTAACACCCCCGCGCGAGAAGGTAATGTGTAGGACTTCCCTGTTAGTGGCTGTGTACGCGTGGTCATATGAGAGCATCTCTAGAGGGAGATGGGACTTTTCTCAACCGTATCCGAGCATTTGAGGATCTCTTATTGGTATATACACTCAGGGTTTGGCATGTCTCCATAATCTATGAACGTGTACAGAGTTGCTTCAGTTTTAATTTTTAATCCTATTCTGCTAACTAACAATTGACAGCTTGTTATCTGTTTTTTTCTAAGCTTAAATATCAAATAGTTTCATACAGTTGTTTTCATTAAACACAGACGGTGTATGCAATACAATTTTTCGTCCTATAATTATAAAAATTATTTATTCATTGGAATTCAGGATTTATGATGGCTAATTTGTACTTTTGTCAGCTCATTTTTTATACATATAATTAACTTTTTTTTTGAACTGTTAATAATTAATATAACTGAGGTCTAGGTTTATCATCAGCGATTGCATTTCATTATTGATTTTAAGCATTTTGTAATAAAAGTACAAAATTACTTATATGTAATTTGGTGATAACTCCAAAGAATTCACTATAGAGTGTGATCTTTGAAAAGTAAACTGTAATAGACAATGAATAATGGATAAACTCCTTTTCTTGTAAATGCCTACACCCTAGTTATTTATTACAAAATGATGAAATATTCGTTCAGATTCTCGACATTTTGATCTACTGTTTTTGAATACAGTTGCCTTGAAATGTATCATGTAGTAGAAAATATTCTGGCTTACCCTAAAAAAAAATGAGTGGGCTATTGAATGTAAATATTTTCTTTATCAGGTTAAAATATCTAGTAAAGAGACTATCATATAAACTAATTGATCATTCAGTAGTAAGCAATATTATGTCAGTTAATTCTTTTACTTTATTCTATCTGATTACTGATAACTAGTTATCATGGTGAAGTTTTTAGATGTTATTTAGTAACTGTTGCATTCTGTTATACTTGAGTCTTTATACTAATTGATACCTGATAGTAGGATATAATTGCGATCTTGGCAGATGAGATATTTTCAGCTGTATCCGTCTATCAATAAAAGGACGAGTATACTGCACGGTAGTTCGTTCTGTTTTACTTTACGGCCATTAAGAGTAGAAGATACTCGTAAGTTACTGGTATTTGTCCACAGATGCCTTAGAAATATTTCTGGCATTTGGTGGGATCACCGGTTGTGAATCTTCATCGACTGAGATGGTTGGGCCACGTGTTATGTATGCCTGAACACCGATTACCAAGACGTGCGATGCTGACTGGTGTTGGCGATGGCTGGAAGAAAGTTAGGGTAACCAAACCAAAACGTGGCATCAGTGCTTGAAGTCCCTAACTTCTGGTCTGAGCCATGTTGGTAGATGCAGACTACTTCGTTGGGGTCCGCGTGACTATCGTAACTAATAGTTTGAGACTCTTGGTGACATGGCTCAGGATCGATCACACTGGCGTCGGTGTATACACTCTCTGTCTTCCCTTAAGCTAAGTAATTAAAACCACTTCATATCTTTCTTTCTACGTACTAAATCTTACTTCCTGTACTATATCCTTATATGCAATCTTTCTTATATATGTTACCACCATTGATTTAACTACTCCTATGTATGCGGTGTTAATCTTGCTGTACCAACCAAGTTAAAACTCATATCTATATTTTCTTGACAGGTATTACCAACCAACTTACATCGAAATACTATAGAATCTACTAATATATTATACAAAGTCATATTAATGCCATCAATACTATTTTTGAAATCCGACTATTTTAAGGTTCCAATGTTTACTTGTTATATATACTTGGTTATCAGTTTATTTATTTTTCGGTGTTTGTCGGTGATAGTATGAATAAAACTAACAGTTATCAGTTAGCATTAGGTCTATCACTTTTTTTTCTGAAGTATAAAGTTTTTTTCTCAGATATGCAACTATGTGAATATGAAACTAATGATTATTCCAATATAAAAACTGTAACTCTTATTGTAAATAAATGTGCAAATTACTACTTGGGTGTTTTTTTTTTTAAAATAAAGTAAGTGAATTCGAAAACATACAATCCAATCATGCAAAAGTTAATTGTCTCAGTAAATGAGTCACGGTGTTTATTACTCAGAGCTTATTCACATTCTATTTTTCTTTATAAATTATAATTAATCACATTGAAATGTGTATAAACTGATATATGTGATTCTATAAATGGTATAATTTACACGTGTTAAACAGAAGAATAATTATTTCATGTGAGGTACTGTATTAGCTATTTATCTTAGTATACATGTACCCTTAATTGTTTGATGATTATTATCCGTTTTTGTTACATTCGGATTTTGTTTATTTTTAATATTCCAAATGTCACATGTTCCACTTATGGTATGTTTATCATCAAGAAAAAAAAACCAACCAACAAACAAACGATAGTTATGCATTCACAATTGAATTATGGATAAATAAATATTTACTGAATCCTATTTAAAAGTTGCCCATATTCATATTATTCAAGAATTATTATGTTACTCGGTATCTGATTTGCGTAATGCATATAGTAATTGGTTAATTATTGATTGGTGATCAATGATATGTTTGTGGGGTCCATTATTTTGTCGTTATTTTGATCGGACGATGTTGTCGAACGGCTCTCCACTTTAGTGGCCCGAGATTTGACTCCGATTTGATCATATCGCCTATCCTCGTATATAATCATCGACTTAAATCGCGTTAGTTAATAACGGAATTAAATAAGTCAAATAACGAGAATAGACTTTTGAATACGTATATTTTGTATGTGAAGCTAATGGAATAGAGCGAAGAGAAACGACGCGCAGTGGAAATGGCGGTAAGCCAGTTCCCATTTGATCAGGCGTTAATCAATATTTATAAGCACACAAAAATAAGTTACAGACATGTGATGAGTAATGGGGTAAGAAGTGTACACACGTCAACGCGCTCGTATAAAAACAGCGAATAATTAACAAAGTCAAAATGTGACTCAATTAGAATGAATAGAATGGGCTGTCCGAAAGTTAGAACTACGTATTTAGGCTTAACATAATAACAGACACTACATGTTTGTCTAAACCTTAGTGATGATCGAATTTAAGCGATAGGGTTGTAATATGGTTATTGGTCTAAGTAATTTGATATGGCGTGAACTATATGTTACTATCGCCGGGATACCCTGGATCTAAGTTTCATGCTTTGTAGGTATTTGACAAAATGGCGTTTATGTAATTATGAGATAACTGATTCTCCCTAAGTTTTTTAAATCTTCTGTTTTAGCTTTCCTACACAAGTGTATCAGCTTTGGTTGTTTGGAGACCTACTAAAGATACTGAACCTATACTTCGATTTCTTTTTGTATCACCAAATGCACATCAAACACGTATTTTGTCAAGTCTTGATGCATTAATTACTAGTTTCATCTACCTTCGTCATCCTAAAGCTGTCCCAGCAGAGTTGGAACGAAAACGACCATCACAACCTTCAAGTGCTGGTAATTTCCATATTTTTCTTTGTTGTTATGATGTATTTTTGACAGTACTATTTTCCATAGAAGTATAATTCTGTTCAAAACTTTCTATTGGTTCAATATTTTATTTATTTATAAAAAAATACAGCTTCACGTCGTCCAACGGTACCAGTAACGCACGCAACATCTGGTAGTAATGAAGGCAGTATCAATTCTGTGGGACAAAATAATCATAATACTACTACTTCTCGACCATCTCATGTAGCAAAGAAGGGGACGACGACAAAGACAACACAGGACACTGCAACACATCGGCCTCCATCGTCTAAAACACCTGCAAGCAGTAAAACACAAGCGAATGCTAAACCTCCTATTAACAAAACGAATCATGTGGTTAAAAATGCTGATACTGTTATGGAGTCACCACCTAAACAACTAGAGGTTCATGATAATGGTAAGTAAATACTTTTAGCATAGACTATGATTAATGAGATGATATTTTAATATAAAACTCTTAAGGGAACACAATCTTTAGTTTATAGATTATAAACCAATTATGAAAGTTTTTAAAGCGAGAATAGTAATTCCAGTCGTAGGCTTTCTAAAGTATGGTTTAGACTGATAAACTTATTCAACGTATTATAAATCTCACGGTTTTTTTTAAAAGAAATTCTTAACACTGTCAACCTGTTTTACATAAGCAAAGAAAGTGATCTAAATTTTTCTTATCATTTCTGATGTTAAGTAGATCAATTCAGCACTTGATCCGATTTTTTCAAAAATAATAAAATCGGGTCAAATGCTGAATTGATCTACTTAACATCAAACTTTGAATGACATGGCTCAAAATCGTTTGCAATGGCGCAGGTGCACCCACCCTCTGTGTTCTTCATGTCCTTTATTTTCTTTCCAAATCTATTTCACTGGACTATACTCCTTTAATAACATCATCAAACCTTAATGTCCCCTATCTCTACTTATACTTTCACTACCTCTTCCACTACGGGATTTGAATCGATATCTGAATCTCTGTGCTAATGTGGTATGGCAACTCGAACTGATGTACGTACGTACGAAGTTCCACGTTGTTACTGACTGACTTGTTTTTAAACGGTTTTTTTATCTCCAATTTAGTACGTATATATGTATATATATAGTAGATTGTTATTATTATGATATTAACCTTACAATTATGTACACAGTGCAGTGCTCGTTACATACATCTAACAATGTTTCTTTACAAATATATAAAAAGTGAAGCACAGAACTAATGAATAGAATAAGTTAGGCTGTCCCGAATTTCGTCTTGTTTTGTTTTGTTTTTTGCTTTTCTCAATAAAACGCCCCATTTTTATTGATTCAGTAGTTTAAAGGAATTTTTATTTCTTCACTGTGATTGTTGACTAATTCACTAGGATATTATTTCATGTAGAAATGAATAATAAGCGCCATTAATTATAAATTAACTTTGTGTACATATATATATATATATGTATGAATATATATGTACATATAATCAAGAGTCAACGTAGAATTCTATATAAACTCTGGTTTAATAATCATTTGTCAGTTTGTTAATATTAAATTATCCATTAAACATTTATTGTTTATAGATATGAATGCTAATTAGTTTGAACTTGTGAATTTGAAGTGAATGTTACCGCATATGTGAACTACTAGTACTAGTACTATTACTACTGCTTCTTCTAAAAAAATGATTGAACTATTTGTGTGTTGATACTATTCTGTTGACATTTTTCCTCATTCCACTTGAGTGAAGCTATATTTATATTGTTAGGTATATATATATATATATATATATATATATATATATATATATATATATATATCTAGCACTTATATGTTTTGTTTCAAGCTTTACACCATTGTTATATAGCAAGTTATAAAGATAAGTACCAGAATAGTAGGACTAGTAACAATATCAGTGATAGTAGAAACAACATAATCCTACAAGAAAAGAATGAATTTACAGAATAAAAAATTGACACTTTTAAAGTCAAGATCTAAGGGAAAACAAAAACTGAATAAATCCTCTATATTGCGACTGATTTTGAGCTATTTTACCCAATAATCACATGTACTGTAGTTTAACCACATGACTCAGGCCAACAGTCATTAACTTCATGAACTGATATTATATCTTGGTTTGACCGTCATTATCTTTATTCCATATTACTCATGTATCAGCAAATATTCATGCATTAGAGTCTGACATGGCCACGGTGCCCCCAAATGCCGTGGTACAGCCGAGAGTGGGGAGAGTTCGCTCTCCTTCTCGAAATTCTCTCACATGGCCACGCGTATATAGCCTCTGCCAGGGAAGTTCTACTCACTGCCTTCTCGCACCACGGGTGTTGTTTACGAAAATGAGAGGACGAAAAGCGAATGTCCGGCGCTTTAACCGGATCCCAAACTAATGGTGCACATGGGCTCCAGTATCCTGAAGGAAAAAATGGCGTATGAACCAATCGTCGGTCACCGGCTACCATGAGACTGCATCCCCTTACGATGCTCCACTGACTTGTGGGTCAGACCTTTAAGTCAAAGGCTCGGGGTGTGGCCCCCTAAGAAAACCACCTGCTTTGGTTTGGGCACCCGGACAGTATCACAGCCCACACACAAATCAATTGAGATTCGTTTGGCGCATATGTATTTGGTACCTCCATGTACCAATACCTATGTGTTAAAATAATAATAATAATAATAATAATAATAATAATAATAATAATGATAATATTAATAATAATAATAATGCATTAGAGTATGGAGTGGTTAAGGATATGTAATACATATTCAAATCATCTCCGTCAATGAAGGTTCGCTATTTCATGAGATGATTTGCCATTCTTACTTAATAAGTATGAATTACGGTCTATTTAACACATTTTAAACAACTGTTTCAAATAAAAATAAGTCTTACAACGAACAATTTAAAAAAAAATCAAGTGTTTTTTATATTGATACATGTATGCTTTCTTTTACTCGCAATCAGTTATTCCAACAACTTGTTTACTATAGTGAATAAAATTATATTTTTTTCAATTTCTCTCTACAGAAGTTTCTACACCAAATTTGATACCTTCAGAATTAATTACTGAAAGTTCCGGTATTCATGATGTATCAAATAATATTATCAATGGTGATATTATGCATAAAACAAATGGTTTTACTCATGATCTTTCCGATTTTGAGCCTTCTGTTAGCTCAGAACAAACGAATCATGATTTATTAATTCATGATATGAATTCAATGAAATTGCAAGATTATGGTGAAAATGTTTTTATCGCTGCTGATAATCTTAATAATAATAATGATACTAGTGTTAATAATAATAATAATTTAAAGGATAGTAATCAAATGATGTCAACCGGTTTAGATGAATATGATCCTATTGCATCATGGGGATCGCCCCAGAATTTGCCTTTACCGCCTACAGGTAACAGTAAAAGTAATTTTTTAGATTCCAATTACCTTTGTTAGTTTTTTATTTATATTAGTAGTAGTAGTGTTTTCGTATGAATTGTAATAGCTTCATCATTTATTTACTGGCTAATACATCCAGCTGTATCATTGTTCACACAGTTAGCATATATATTTATTATGTAACTGAACAGTGATATTTTTAGCATTCATGTAAGACCTATATATTTCTTCAACTACTTGGTTGGGGTTTGCACGACTGTTGTAACCTATGATTAGAGTCTGTGTAACATGGCCTAGAATCGATTACAATGACTCAGGTTTATACACATTTTATCTTCCCTTAAACCGTGAGATTAAAATTGCTTTATATCTTTCTTTCTACGAACTAATTCTTTCTCCCTGTATCATATTATATAAATGTTTTTCTTTAACTATCATTCAAATAACTGCTATAAGTTTGATGTTCATCTTACTATGCTAATGAGGTATGGAAACCTAGACTGATGCATACATGTGCCTGGTCCTACATTGTATCTAACTGACTGACTCGAACTTATCTAGTGTATCATTTCTTGCAAGATTGCGATACGATTGTTTTCACTATAACTGGCTTTATTTCTCACATAATATCTCGTTTATAACTTTTTCTCTTGTTTATTTTAAGTAATATGACAGCAAAACTTAATCCTAACAGAATTAATTAGCCATGAATGCCATTGGAGAGTAAATGATGTGTAATTCCCGTATCCTCCAGTCATTTATTTTCTAAATTATTCCTGATCATATTTATTCTTC
Source organism: Schistosoma spindalis (assembly GCA_946903255.1). Taxonomy (NCBI): domain Eukaryota; kingdom Metazoa; phylum Platyhelminthes; class Trematoda; order Strigeidida; family Schistosomatidae; genus Schistosoma; species Schistosoma spindalis. Next base: position 87,362,533 of record OX336420.1, read on the forward strand.
GGTTCAATATTTTGTATATAAGGTTGTTATTTTTTCCAAACTGGCCACTTTATGATTTAAAATGAAAAGGTGTTTGGAGGTCGTTAAAATAACAGGCGAAATAAGCCGATCGATTAATAGTATACAATGAGACAGATGTATTCTAATGATGGGTGCGTAGTAGATTGAATTACTGGCGTAAACACCATAAGTGTTTTTTTTTTGAGATCAATTAACACGACAACTATACATATAGATTACATAGTATCAATACTTTACAACTGAAAAGAAAAACATTTCGTACAATGGGGAAGCAAAAGAATGCGCCATAAATAGTGGAATGATGATTTGTTTTTATTTGACGTAATAAAGGCGAATAAAGATTGTAAAATCAATAAACAAATGAGCAAAAAATGTTAATTAATGCAGTAATGGTATGCATTTCATTCGAAAATATTTGTACATATGAGGTAGATTTCTATCGATCAACCAGATATCCCTTATTGATGGAAAAAAATGATCATAAAAGACAACAAGATTACCACTGGCCTGTATTCCTGACCATATCTCAAATGTTATTGTCGATGCCTAGTTTTTTTTTTCTGTTACTACCTCTACTAATGTTTGAATAATTCTTTCTGGTTAGCGTTTTTTAGCGAGTTAGTTTTCCACGGGATGGAGTCGCTAACCCCATGCCCAACCCTCCTTTATCCGGGATTGGGACCGGCAGTTGCCACCGGAGGGAGTTGAGTTTATCTAGATAGTTTCACTTGACGGTATTGATATAATGTAGCAACTTAAGCCGATTCATGTACACATTAGGATCTACGTTGGTTATGGCTAACTGATTGAAGGATTAGCTTTTATTCTAAGTTTATGTCTGATAACATCTATCACAATCAGTCATTCACTAATAGGCAGTGTAGAAATTAGCATTAATGCCTATCAGTTCAAGTCGTATTGTAACTCAACAACTCAGCAGCACATCATAAAAAAAAGACGAAAGGAAATAAATGTGTCAATGGACATAATGGGAGAGTCTAAGCGTGACATCTATCGAGCGTTTACATGGAATAAATGAAATCAAAAACTGAAAAAAAGAGTGATGGGAATGACTTCCAATAAACTCAATATCTGCGAAAGAAATTATCAGTATGTTTACAAAAAAAACCTACATCTCTATTTAAGTTGTTTTTATTGATTTGGATTAATTTTGTTTTAATCTTATTGTTTTTATTCTATACAGGTTCAGAAGTTGGCAAAAAACCTGAAACAGTTGTAACAACAAACGGTGAAAAGAAATCCGCATGTATGACAACATTACAGTTATTATTATCATTACTAATTTATTATCCTACATCTTTTTGTTGCATTATTATTGTATGAATAATTAATAATGAATTATTGATGACAAAATTGTCAATACTTTAACATGATTTCTTTTTTTCGTATGGAATTTACATCACTGTATAATGATGATACGATGCCTAAATATTAAACCCAACAATTAAGTCTTAATTGATTATGGCCTAGTTGACGTACATGTTCATATCTTCCAATCACCTATAACAATTTATTGTTTTGTTTCCGTGTTCATATTCTGAATAGTAGTATGTTATTTTATTACATTAAAAAAACTATTCATCTGAATAGTGATCTTTGATTTCTTACCATTCGGGAGGCCAAAGTCACTAATATGGTCTCCCGAGTAGCCATCACTCGGTCATATTATCTCATTGCTTATCGTCTATCAACTATCATTTTATTCAGCCAAACTTCTCTGTCTGTCTTTATCCTTGATTGTTTGTCGACAAAAATGTAATTTTGATTCTAAAATACTAAACCTTTTAAACTAGTTTAATGACAACGTTGAATTGCTTAAATATTCACCTTATATTTGCATAATGGTCGATATTTTTCTTCGAAAAAAGTCATCAAAATTATAGAGCAAAAATATTGTACTTGAATTTTTTTCTTGTCATCAAAATATTTGTCATACTATATTTCTGGTTGTCTCTGCATCATGCTCTGAGTATGACAATTTCTGTCTAATTTTACTGATAATAAATTAGTTTTTGATCGTTTCCCCCCCTCTTCTCTCTTCAGCTCATTTGACGAGGAGGGTTACATCTGTCAACAGTAGTAGCGGTAGTACAGCATTAGGTGCAACAAAAACTGGTAAGTTTATGATTGATAAACGGACATTAATATTATCATTACTATTATTATTATTATTATTATTATTATTATTATTATTATTATTATTATTATTATTATTATTAGTATTAGTATTAGTATTAGTAGTAGTAGTAGTAGTAGTAGTAGTATTTCCTGTTTTCCGGTTTATTTCATCAGTTTTTTTTCAATATACAGTAACTGGTCATTTAAGCAATGGTTATAAACGATATTAAATCTGGAGTTTACATACTTCGGCAAAAATTAATATCGGTTGATTCGAGTCCGAATTTTTGTCAGAGGCTGAGACCTAGTTAGATGTTTGTTTGATGAAACTTAAATCGGATTTTTGTGTGAAGTTTATCAACTCTTTTCGATGTCTCGCAAAATTGTATCCCAATTGACGAAGGTTATATTTGAAAGGTGGATAATGTAGCCCTAGCATAGTTGAGCACATTTTTCTTAGGTGTTTTGGGAACTGAAGTTTTTTTAGAATCAAAGTTTTATCCTCAGAGCATTTGTTCACAATGGTATCGAGATATTCTCTGGATTTCTCGCAATTGTTTAGTTTCCGAAAACCTTAGCTTCTTGTCAATTTAATTGGAATGACATGTTGAGTTTCCTTCAACGTTTTAAATATTGAAACCGTTAAATCACAACCATACAAGTTTGAGAATGATAAAAACTACATTTAGATGTTAGAAGTTAAATTTGCCAAAGGCCCTCACATAAACAGTGTAATCTGTATTATATGAGCCCATATTTAATAATTACCAACGATAGTTATTCAACACATTCATTTCTATAGTTTTTTAGCTCTCAGATATAACAAATCCTAGTAAGGAAGTTATCTTCGTTGGTCCCATTGAAGAAAAAAGACTTAGGTATCATCCGCAACTTATCACGAATGCATATCGATTGAAATTCATGAAGAAAACCATTCAGGTTAGAGCCGAGTCAGATAAATACAGTCCTCGAGAAGCATGTGTTCCTGAAATTAAAGCTCTTAAATGACACTGTCAATGAACTAATAACACAACGTGTAATACAAGTCATGCATGAAGCATTTACTACAACTAAGCTGTATGTGTTATCTATTCCACAACCGTCGTATTATTAGAACCAGAAATAAGGATTTCTTGAATTCCCCTCATCCGTGTATTTATCAATTCAGCTGTTCCGGTAGAGCCTTCATGACAGCAGAAAAATTAGAGAAATCCGTCATCGATTTTTTGTAGAGGATCCTAATGGGTTAATTAAAGGAGATTTGAGGCTAATCAAAATCTCTATATGTAATCACCCAATTAATTCAAGTAGATGCTAGGGAAAAATTTCAATTTTACTTTATATTGAAGCTATCAACATCTGTCTTAACAAACCTGACCATTGTATTCATAAAACAATTTGTACATTCACTCTTGTTTTCTATTTGCCTTTGCTCTAAAAAAAAATGATTAACTACATATGTATTAGTTTTGTTTTCTTGTTTTAATTGTAATTTTCAATAGTTATTGCTTGATTGATAGTTTTGTTTCGGATATAAATTAGTGTTTAACATGGTTAATCCATCACATGTTTAAGAGATAATGATCCAAACTCTGTCATTTGAATTGTACGTAGGAGGGAGTGGGGTGAAGGATTGTGGTGAAGTAAAGATCTCAGTTTTCTTATTTTTCAATACTGGTAGATAATGGTCGTTTTTAGAAGTCTCCGATAAAAAACTATTAAGCTTATTTGACCAATGGTCCTTCTCATTTCGCTTTGTATTAATCTTATATATTGATACTACGAAACCTGAATGATTTTATGAGGATAATGGTAACTATATGTATTAAATAATTGTGTGAACTTCCAAAGTTGAAGTGTTCACGATTTATAGTTATAAATTAAAGTTTAATGCACGAGACTGCTTGACATGAATGTTTTAAATTGCTAATATTTCACAGTAGATAGCAGTGTACCGTTTGTTATTTCTATTCGTTGTATTTCGTTTTTCTGTATGCCTAAATCACTTTATAATTTATAGTCAGAAGGTTGTATGATATCTCATTTCTCTGTTTTATTATTGCGCTTTAAAAACATATATTGGTGTTTTTTCTAAACGAAGCTTCTGTTTTTAAACTTATCCTTCTTTTTCTTTGTATTCTGCTCATAGGTCGTCTTTCTCTTGCACCTCGTGTTGGTGGATTACATTCGAATATAAGCAACCAGCCAGTCAGTTATCCTCCTGGTTATACTATTGCCTCTGGTCATGCTCCAGGTACAACAAAGGCTCCTCCATATGACAAGGTTAAAACGATTTATGTTGATGTCGCTTTTCTACCAGGTAGTGGAAATTCAAATTATGTTGATGCTGAGTGGTTTAAACGTGTTCGAGCTCGTTACTATGTAGCCACTGATGTAAGACCAACATGCTCTCTTCTAGAGTCCTTAGTCGTAGGAAAAGAATCATGGAGTGGCGATGATGCACAACTTGATGTCTCTTTGATATTGGCTTATGAAACTGAGGAGTTATTAATATGGCTCGGTGTGAATGCTGGACGTCTCAACAATTGTCATGTTAATGTTGCCGCTGTCATTTCACGTTCATCTATCCAAATATTAAATGAAAAACCTTCAGCTTTCGGTGATGGTCCTCTTAACTATCCAGGCTATCGTATAGACTTATTTTAACCAAAAATGTATCAGCATGTCACTGACGTATATAACTAATCTTTAACTGATGAATCTCAGTCTTCATCTTTTCATCAGTTGTATCGGCTTTAAAAAACAGAATAGTATTTCATTTCTATATCTTCGTATATATATGTGTTTGTGCGTGCGTATGTATTAACAGGAGCAGCTATCCATCCATATTAGTACATCGAGAAATAGGATAGGAATCTTACAGTATGAAAGTTTTTTTTCGAAGACATTAGAAAGTAAACATTGTGTATGTGTCCCTCTGTGTATATCGTTAAACCTTTTGACTGGCTTTTCAGTTATTTTATTCGATTGATTTTTACATAGATTATTATATTTACGTTGTTCACTTGTTTCTAGTTGTTGTTTATTATCGTTATCATCTTTATTGTTGTAAGATTCAGTTAGTTTTTACCCATAAATTTGTGGAGCTGCCTCATATATGCTGTTTCTTATTATTTCTCTCGCACATACATTTATATATACATATATAGTAAATTTATTTTAATGCATCTTTCTTTTAATGTGCATCTGCTTCACGATTGACTTTCTTCACATACTCAACATTTTAACGCTTGTAATATTTCTCTCATTTTAAATGTGTGTATGACTGGGTGGAAGATGTTGCTTCTTTAATGATACAAGGACTATATATATATATATATATATATATATATATATATATATATATATATAGCCAAACGCATTTCTGTCTCTATTCTGGAGTACAAACTTACTATTATTACTGTTATTATTTATCTATTTGCCAATATTATATATATATGTATTGGTCACCGCATTCTTCTTGACACGCACATAATACATTCCTTGTTCTTATTGCTACATCATTATTATAACTCATATAATGCGTTGTTTCTTTCTTGTTGAACAATGAAATTAATAAAATTAAATCTTTATATGCATTATTCCACTTCTTGTTTTTTCCCGCATCATTTACTAATTCAAGTTATCTACACTGGTATAATGTCAGAGAATGAAGTACTGTTCATTTGGATAAGAATCAACTTTATTCTCAATACATTTCATTACTGTTGCCATTATTAAAAGAATGAAGTGTGTAATAGTATCGTTTAAGGATTGAATATACAGTTTTATGTACCCATATGTAAGTCACAAGTTTTGTGTCAGAGATAGAGATACTACTACTTGGTTCGCCATACAAAAGTAAGCGCAACAGGATTTAAACTTTGGAATTATTACTTGAAAGTTAAGGGATTTAGTCACAAAAACTCCGTTTTTGATACGAATCAACTTTGTTGACGAAGAATTTATTATTTATTTATTTTAACACATAGGTATTGGTACAAGGAGGCACCAAATACATATGCGCCACACAGATCTCATTTGATATGTGTGAGGACTGTGATACTGCACAGGTGCCCAAACCGAAGCAGGTGGTTCTCTTAGGGGGCCACACCCCGAGACTTCGACCTGAACGTCTGATCCACAAGGCAGTGGAACATCGTAAGGAGATGCAATCCTATGGTAGCCGGTGACCAACGATTGATTCATACGCCATTTGTTCCCGTAGGATACTGGAGCCCATGTACACCATTGGATTGGGATCCGGTTAAAGCCGGTGCCGGACATTCGCTTTTCGTCCTCTCATTTTCGCAAACAACAACCGTGATGCGAGAAGGCAGTGAGTAGTACTTCCCTGGCAGGGGCTATATACGCGTGGCCATGTGAGAGCATTTGGAGAGGGAGAGCGGACTCTCCCCACTCTCGGCCGTACCATGGCATTTGGGGGCGAAGTAAGTAATATAGAACTCGTCGTATCTGTTGCCTTGATATGTGATGAGGCCTGCATATCATGATCCAATCTAGGTATATTGGATGAAACTCTGGCTTTTATTTGGAGTATATCTTACCAAGCAAGTTATATATAGTAAAACTAGAAATTCCGAGAACGAAGTCGTTCTGACTTGTACAAGAGCCTGATGACAATAATGTGCTTCTCTCTGAAAAAACAAGATCACAACAGAGGTAATTGATATAGGTCTTCCCTAAGGTAGCTCACGACGAATATCCGTTATCGGTAGTGAAGCCTTTAGATTAATGAGATAACTCATTTGATGTTACTAATATATCAATTATCATTGTAGCCTTACACATCGATTTCATTATGACCTATGTAATGTGGCAATACTGCGTAATCCATACTTAATAATATGACGTTAACTTATTTCATTGTCTTTTCTAACAATATAATGACTATCTTAAAAGTCCTATCTCTGGGCTGGATTTTCTCATGTCATGATTGATGAATCGAGAATGGGTGAATTATATATGTTGGCTATCGAACACAACGTATACAGTGTATCCGAGCTAACGGACTCATCATTATTATTCGTATAGTTGGATTTATAACACGGAACAGCATAAAATTGTGGCTCATGACTTCTGCTGGTTTAAGTGTGAACGTAGTTGTATGCAACATCAATAATAACATGTGTACGGTTCACTGGTCACACCACTATATAATAGAAGTAAAGTTCATGTACTTAGTGCAAAAAACACTTAACTCATCATATATATATAGGTACAACAAGGCACCAAGTAGATATGGGTCACAAAAATCATTCGATTTGTGTGAGGGCTAGGATACTGCCCGGGTGTCAAAACCGAAGCAGTTGGTTTTCTTAAGGAGGCAACACCCGGGGCCTTCGACCTAAATGTCTGATCCACATGGCAGTGGAGCAACGTCAGGAGATACAATCCCATAGTAGCCCTTTGTCCCCTCAGGATACTGGAGCCCTGTGCACCATTGGTTTGGATTCAGGGTTTTCCATCTCCCCTAGATTGACCCAGTTAAATCACCGGACATTAGCTTTTCGTCTTCTCAATTTCCTAAACACCCCCACCACGAGGAGGCAATGAGTAAGACTTCCCTGGTGGTGGTTGTATGCATGTGGCCATTTGAGAGCATTTCGAGAGAGGGAGAGCTGACTCAGAATTGTAAAGAATAAAAATTCTTCATGTCAAACTGAAATTCCTTTTTGTTTTACCAATTATAAATTACAAAACTGTAATAAAATGATGTATTTGAAATTAGTCTGTAATAAAATGGTGTTTACATTCAGAAAACTGTTTTCCTCGGATGTACTTATTAAAAATTTAATACTTTTTCTAAAATAGATTTTATGATTCTTGTAATGAATACAAGAAATACATAATATTTTCATTTATTTGAACACATAAATCTTGGTACAAGAGGGCACTAAATATATATGTGCCACACAAAACAATGAGAATGGGAAGAGAAAAAAAAAGAGTAGGGAGCGTAAAAGAAAAAAACAAGAAGAACAATAACGACCAGATTAGCGTAAGGTAGTGTAATAATAATAATAATAATAATAATAACGAGGGGAACGGAAAGGTACAACCAGAAGAAATCTTTCAGTTAAAGAAGATACAACCACTTTTTATGAAGAAAGTAAAAGAAGGTTACTACAGGATCGTCACTGGCTTCTATTCTGAGCCATATCTAATAACGTCTCTAGCCACTGTCGTTATTTATTTATTTATTTTAACACATAAGTATAGGTACAGGGAGGCACCAAATACATATACGCCACACAAATCTCAATTGATTTGTGTGAGGGCTGTGATACTGCCCGGTTGCCCAAACCGAAGCAGATGGTTTTCTTAGGGGGCCACACCCCGAGCCTTTGACCTGAACGTCTGACCCACAAGTCAGTGGAGCATCGTAAGGAGATGCAGTCTCATGGTAGCCGGTGACCAACGATTGGTTCATACGCCATTTGTTCCCTCAGGATACTGGAGCCCATGTGCACCATTAGTTTGGAATCCGGTTAAAGCGCCGGACATTCGCTTTTCATCCTCTCATTTTCGTAAACAACACCCGTGGTGCGAGAAGGCAGTGAGTAGGACGTCCCTGGCAGAGGCTATATACGCATGGCCATGTGAGAGCATTTCTAGAAGGAGAGCGGACTCTCCCCGTTCTCGGCCGTACCAGGGCATTTGGGGGCCACTGTCGTACCATCTCTCGGACCCCAGCCAAGGAGTCGTGAAGGACTAAATGCCCTAGTATGGCCGGGATTGGGGTGGGCCCACCCACCCCCTCGAAATTCTCTCACATGGCCACGCGTATAGATTCTCTGCCAGGGAAGTTCTACTCACTGCCTTCTCGCACCACGGGTGTTGTTTACGAAAATGAGAGGATGAAAAGCGAATGTCCGGCGCTTTAACCGGATTCCAAACTAATGGTGCACATGGGCTCCAGTATCCTGAAGGAACAAATGGCGTATGAACCAATCGTTGGTCACCGGCTACCATGAGACTGCATCTCCTCACGATGCTCCACTGCCTTGTGTGTTAGACCTTTAAGTCAAAGGCTCGGGGTGTGGTCCCCTAAGAAAACCACCTGATTCGGTTTGGACACCCGGACAGTATCACAGCCCACACACAAAATGAAAACGACGATATTTACATAATAACTCAAGTATTCTTCATTTAGTCGAAGAGGTTTATCAGAGACTGATTCAATATTGTAAATTGTATTCGTTACAGATTAATCTTAGCGTATTATTGAAAATCACAAATCACTGGAGAGTTGTTTTACTCTTCAGTATAAGTTTTTTCAACAGTGTGCACTCATCACATCACTCGGAATAGAAATTAGGATCTTCAAATTTCGTGAGAAACTCAACTACATGAGGATTATCCATCCATTTTTTTCGTGATGTGAAGTATTATAACATGGTTGTACGATAAATTATCAATAATACTAGCTAAGTGGTTATAGTTGTATGAAAAGTTTTTTTTAATCATTCACACGTGAAGGGAAGGTAGTAGTCAAACCATAGCTCTGGAATTTATAATAAAATTATGAGATGAATAATAATCGGTTTATGGGACTATAAATCTTAATTAACTTGAATGACTGAGACATGAGTTACAGATGCTTAACCACCGCCCACTCAAGTCGTGGATTGTTGGCTACCTTATGAATAGGTTTAAAATAGATGAGGTAGTCAAACTAAGACTGACTGTAGATATGAACATAAAGGTACACATATCTTGTTTAAAGTCTTCGTAATTATCATGGTCCATATTTGATGACATCGGTGAAAGTCAGTTGTATAGAACCAGATGTATCCATTCTATATCCCTAGTTTTCATATCGATCATTAGAATTCCTTGGATTTAAAACTTTTTTGTTTGATTGTATCATTTTCACGGGTACTACTATCATTTTGACGTTTATTAATTTTCATCCTGATTGTTCTCTTTCCGACTGTGTTGTTATGAAACATGGTAACTTGAACCTATGTTTATTTGTGCCAAATTGTACGTTGTCTACAATTAACTGAACTTGTTGTTACTTCTACTACTCCGGAATTTATCTTGATCATCTCAAATATCTATGCCTAAATAGTGTGGCAACTTGAACTGACTGAAATATATGTCAAGTTTTACATTGTTTATGACTGACGGAGCAGGTATATCGAATTCATTTGTTAACTGAAGTAAGGTTGATATTATGTCTACCATTGGAAAATAGATACAATAGTTTAGTGAATATCAACAAATATTTCATTTCAGTGTATCATACAAATTCTCTTGTTCAACAAACTGATTTATATCCTTCTCTTATATCATATACATGTGTATGTTAGAGGAGAGTGGGGGTATTTTTTATTTTTTTTTTTTATAATATTTTATCCAACTAATGAATGACCACCTTCATAACAAAATAATCAATGAAAACTTGATAGGGCTATTTATTGATGATTGAAATAAACAAATACATTGACCTATTGTATTTACAAGGATTTATTACATACAAAGAGTTTTTGTTATGATAGAAATGATTTTAAAAACTATTTATTTTATTTCATATTGTTTACATACTATAATTATGTAATTAGTAACTGACTTCAAGAGATACTCCTGGAGTTCTAGTGAGAAGCCGTGACCAGTGGAGTTCAACCAGGTCTGTTGTGAGATATCAGCTCACTGAAAACAATGGTGACGGTGGCGCAACTTCGTGGATTAGTTGAAGTTAGACATTAACACCGTTGGATGCCGGCTCAGTGGTCTAGTTGGTTAAGCGCCTGGCGCGAGACTGATAGGTCCTGGGTTCGAATCCCGCGGGGTGCGGGATCGTGGATGCGCACTGCCGAGGAGTCCCGTACTAGGACGAAACGGCCGTCCAGTGCTCCCAGGTTTTCCATGGTGGTCTAGCTTCAATTGATTCATGATTTCAACTATTGAAATTAGTAAAGAAACAATTAAGTAAAATTACAATGAAAAAATTTATATACAGGATGTTTTTATTTTTTTTCCATATTGATACCTTAAATTGTATCACATATCCTGTTGTGACAATGAAATCTATGCTAGTTCATAGTGAAAATATTTGATTCTCAGTTATTTTGTTTTCTCAATTTGAATATTAGATCATATTTTAGTTAAACTGTTGTGTTTGGTTATTCATAGTTGTATAAAAAATATAAGATATATAAAATGGAATAGATTAGCCTATAATTGACTATTGATTTATGTAAAAGCAAATTGTTGATTGATACAACCAAATCTGTTGTAAGATATCAGCTCACTGAAGACAATGGTGTAAGGTGGTGTAATTTTGTAGATTGGTTGATGTTAGACATTAACACCGTTGGATACCGGCTAGCGGAGTAGTGTAGTGGTTAAGCGCTCACTTGCGAGATTTATATGTCCTGGGTTCGAATCACGCAGGGGGAAGGGATCATGGGTGCGCAATGTTGAAGAGTCCTATACTAGGACAAAACGGCCACCACATGCTTCCAGGTTTTCCATAGTGAACTAGTTTCAATGGACTCATAATTTCAACTAGTGAAATTTTTAAAGTCTTCACAAAACCTTTCCTGATATTTATATTAGTATCATAACGCCATAACTCTTATTCCAATGAAAACCTCATTTTAAGTGGTTAGAAGTAGTTAGAAAGGAACATGTTATATGCGTTACTTGTTAATTGGAACCCGTTAGCAGTGTTTAGTTACATTCTTTAAGGGCCTCATGATCTGTTAATGAGATTTGAACTCACCTCATCCAGCTTCACATTCTAAGACGTTACGATCATTGATCTATTCCATTAGTAATCAATTAAATTCAATATACGTTAAAGACTATACAAATCTAGAATGGTTGTTGAAGGTAGTCAACAGGAAACTTTGGACCTAGGTTTCGTGCTACTTGGCATTCGTCAGCAATATGTACCTGTAATCTTGAGGGAACTGATACTCACTGACGGGTTCAATTCCATGTCGATAAGATTCTATCTGTACTAAGAAGGACCTGGCATACATGATATTGATCACTACCCAGTGATCAACCAATTGTAAATACATCTCATTCCTACAGGAGGTCAGTGGTAACGTCTTTCTCAATTGTAATTATACATATCTGAAATTGGTTGCTTACTGTTCAGTTGACTGATCGGTGTAATTATTGTACTCTTAAAGAAACTTAAAGTTTGTTACGTTGAGTCAGTATTCAATCGAACGTTACTATCACAGAATTGCAAAGTACGAGAAAACAGATGAGGTCTAATTCTTAGTGTTACAATGCCATTTTCGATTAATACGAGATTATGGAGAATAATTATTTTTACAAATAAACGATTACTTTTTGAAAGCTACTTATATAAATATCACACTTATAACCTCATTAGTTCACTCATATTCTTCTATACCCAACGGCCAAACGTAACACGAGAACAAATACCCTCATTATTATATATGTCAATTACAGCACTAAAACACTTCATAAGTGGTAAATTACATTCTGTTCATTACTAATTTAGAATAAAGTAGACAGAAATTAGTTAACAGTAGGATCCAGGGCTCGCATTTTGTCTTAGATGAATACGAGACAATGGCAGTATGAAAGGAATCCGCATAGAATGCATATATGCCAGCTAAGACTGATCAAAAATGGTATAATGCAAATCAGTATAAATTAAATATGCATAACTAGGTTATTTAGGGTATAAAACTGAATAATGAGTAAATAGTTAGTCAATTGTAATTTATGAACCATAAATGATGCAGTAATTATCAATGAATTAAATAAAAATTTGAAATTATAGCAACATTAAAACACCATAAATTGAATATTTAACAAATGTCCAATAATAATTCTATATATATGATAATGTTGGGGATGTTAGATCCATAGAATTTACTTGGTAAATGCCTTATTTTTGTAATTCTATTTTAAAAATTTGAATTTCTTGTTTTTGCGCCGGAAGTGCTCATTTTTTACTTTCATGTTGTATTTCCCACTTGGGAGGATCTTAAACGCTATTAGTTCTGTGGTGTATGCTACTTATGTAGACATAAGTAGTATATGACGCGAGTTAAAAACCTAATGTCTGGCAGCAGAAGATGGGGGAACATCAAGAAAGGAAGAGTGGGAACACAATGCAATTTGTATGAAAACTCATGAATAATGAAATGTCAGACAATCGATTGATGTTTGCAACAGAAACAGTTCAGTTTTATATGATGGATTGATATTTTGCAAATTAAAGATTCACTATATGGTTGTTAAATTTCATTAACAAATGCTGTCAGTTGCTGACGGATGCATTTGATTGTCACCACTGGTGTTTTGTTCACTATAGTTCATCATATCTTGTAGTATGATGGTATTTTGTAACGCTTCTCAAGGATATTCTTATGCTGTATATATACGCTTGATTTGTGCTTGTTGTTGTTATTGTTCGTTGTTTTGGTTGCTTATAGATTATATTCCCCTATTTCGAACTTGGAATTCTCTCTCCAGTAAGCGGAGCTGGGATGTGTCAGAATAGCTAGCTTATTAGTTTTTGGTCACAAAGTCTTTGTTCCGTTCTCAGACTAGGTGAACTCGTAATCTCTTCAAACATACCAGGTCAATAATTCAATTCATCAAGTTCCATACTTTATTTCGATAGATTAAACATTTCATTTTCTCTATAATATTTAAAACATTATGTTACTTAAGTATTTTCTAAAAACATAAGTCTATCAAACCTAAATTAGAAAGTAATCAATAATCTAATTGCCTACTTCATCAATGAAGTATTTGTTTTATTTTTCTCTTCTAAAAAAAAAGAAAATAGACTTGGACTCAATCACATAACAATAGTCATAATAATAATAATAACAATAGTAGTAGTAGTAGTAGTAGTAGTAGTAGTAGTAGTAGTAATGGTAATACTCACACAAAATCTTATAGCTTTATTCAATCTCCAGATATGGACACATGTAATAAATAAGAGTCTCTTCAATTAATGCATTTGTTTTACTCAGTTATATATATATATATATATATATATATATATATATATATATATATATATATATATATATATATATATATATATACATGATTGAAATATACTTATATAAAGTTTGTATGCAATTAATAGATATAATAATAATAGAGATAAGTTCACTTTTAAACTCTATCAACTAAGTATACATATGATATATATATATATGGATAACCCTAGTGACTTAGAAATTAAACTGTGTATAAACCTTTTTTTTACAGGTGTAAAGCGACATGGTAACACTTGGGTTACATAAAGAAATGAAAAGAATTATCTAATGGATGTATTTTGTCAATAAACTTTATTCAGAAAACTTAACTTATAAACGACTATCAGGTTCATCAATACATACAAAATCTCAATGGTTGAGTTCATGAGTCCATTGAAGTTAGACCACCACCATGGAAAACCTGGAAGTACTGGATGGCCCTCTCTTCCTATTGTGGAATTCCTCAGTAGTGTGTATCCACGATCCAGCTTCGCAAGATTCGAAACCGGGACCTATTAGTCTCGCGAGTGAGCGCTTAACCATTAGACCACTGAGTCGGCCGGTATCCAACGGTGTTAATATCTAACTTTAACCAATCCACGAAATTGTACCACCGTACACCATTGTCTTCAGTGAGCTATCTCACAACAGACTGAGTTGAACTCCACTGGTCACTGCTTGTCACTAGAACTCGAGGAAATACATCTTGAAGTCAGTCACTGGTGAGTATATGTTGATTGGTATCAGAATGAAGAGTCCCACAATAGGACGAAACGGCCTTCCAGTGCTTCCAGGTTTTCCATAATGGTATAACTTGAATTGACATATGATCTCAATCATTGAAATTACTATAATATCCACAAA
Organism: Schistosoma spindalis; assembly: GCA_946903255.1. Taxonomy (NCBI): domain Eukaryota; kingdom Metazoa; phylum Platyhelminthes; class Trematoda; order Strigeidida; family Schistosomatidae; genus Schistosoma; species Schistosoma spindalis. The sequence continues at coordinate 87,377,574 of OX336420.1, forward strand.
AACCCTTCTGACATATAAAATCAACAGTGAAATCAAGCAAACAGATAACTTCAACCCACATAAAGAATATTTCAGACATTGTGAACACGATTGGATTGAATTGAAACTTGTATGTTTATCGAGTAATTTGTAATCAATCAATTAATCAGTCATCCATATACAAAATAAAACGGTTCAAATTACCACAACACATTGGCATAGCTAAATGAAATTATAAAGACAAATAACAGAACAGTAGTAGTAGTAGTTGTTGTTGTTGTTGTTGTTTTTATTGTTGTATTGTGTTGTGTACTAGTGACGTCGACAAACATAAGTAGTGTATGTCATCAGTCGAAAGTGAAATATCTGGAGGCAAAAGGTTAAGGTGATCAAAGAAAAGAGAAGGAAAACAGAATGATTGATGTGGAAACGAAATAACAATGAAGTCGGTGATGATTAGTCGACATTTTGCAAATAAAGTGTTCATTTTATGGATCTCAGATTCTACATATGGTTGTCTCCACTGGTGTTCTTGTTCAAGACAGTAATAGTATAAATGGTAGTAGTGGTATTAGTAACAAGATTATTGGTAGCAGGAGACATTAGGCATAATTTAAAATGAAAGGACGAATTCATGGAATAAGAAGTTCAAAATAATCTGAAAACCGAAGATCTAAATAAAGATAAAAAGTGAGTGAATCTGTGCTATAGCAACTGATTCTAAACTTACACATCCTAATATATCTAGTCCCTCACAGTGTTTATCGTCAGGATCTCAACCATATAGTCTATATTTACTAACATGTTTCAGATCATGTGTAACTGTCCTCATAAACTGATGTCACTATAGTGTCTGTTATTATGCCAAGCCTAAATACCTTATTCTAACTTTCGGACACCCCATTCTATTCATTCCAATTGAGTCACATTCCGACCTTGCTAATTATTCGCTTATCAATCTCCACTGTTTTTATATGAGCGCGTAGGTGTGTGTACACTTCTTATCCCATTACTCGGCATATGTCTGTAACTTATTTTTATGTGCTAATAAATATTGATTAACTCTTGGTTAAAAGGGAGTTGGCTTACCAGCCATCTCCACAGCGCTTCAATTTCGCTTTGCTTTCTCCTTTTCACATCGTTCCCTAGTTCGTTTGTCTGATCAACGATCATACAAAATATTTGTATTCAAAAGTCCATTCTCGTTATTTGACTTATATAATTCCGTTATTAACTAACGCGATTTATGTCGATGATTATATACGATGATAGGCAACACATATATATTTCAATAACAATCATGCATGCGATCTACTTGGAATCAAATCTCGGGCCACTAAAGGGGAGAGCCCTTCGACAACATCGTCCAATCTAAATGACGATAAAACAAAGGGCCCCACATCACGTTTCTTTCTCCTTGAACGTGTCTCTGCGCTAGATAACATCTTTTATCATTGTAGGTAGTGGTTTGACATACGTGGTAAATGTTCATACTACCACATCTGATAAATATTCATTGGCTAACTAATTAATTTGTTATACTTGTTTAATAACCTATGCTTAACATAAGAATTATATTTTGTTCTCAACAGATATGAGCAATACTTCTTGTGTATCTATGATCTGATAGCAGTAATTTACCAATAATACTTTATGGTAACTTTTGAAGTACATTTAAATAATATCAGGTTTACATTGTGAAATAAACCAGGTTATTGTCATTATACTTACACACACACATACATACACACTAGACACATTTCTATTCACGATACTCATGATGATTACATGTTCCATTTTAATTAATTCCACATTATAATTACTGCATCTTTTTCTCTCTCTCTCTCTCTCGCTTTTGACTACATGCAATAATAGTAGTAATTATAATCGATAAAAAAGAAAAAAAAATAACTTTATTTTTAATGATAAGACACTATTATGAATTCTTTTATCCTACTTCAGGATTATTAGATAGTTTTTGGTGAAGTTTTGTTCTCTGAGCTGGATGGTTTGATCATGGAGCTTTCATCGTTCTTCTAAATGACATCATCAGAACAAAGCTCCATGACCAAACCATCCAGCTCAGAGAACAAAACTTCACCAAAATCATCCACTTGAGCTACAAATCTTTTCCACCATCTCATTATTAGACAATGTACATTCATGATCCTATTATATCATGTTTGGGGGTTATCAGATCTCATAAGAAAAGTGAGTCCTATTTAGACTCTTGAATCAAAACGAAGTGGCTTAATATTTTCAACTTCAGTCAATTTTCTGTATTATGTAATGTTTTTCTATTATCATGAAAGATGTTTGTTCAACTACAAACACAATCAAATTTTGATGAAGTTTTTTTTCTTTCTCTGAGTTGGGTGGTTTGATCATGAAGCGTCCCATAATTTTCATGATCATACCATCCAGCTCAGAGAATGAAACTTCATCAAAATCATCCACCTGAGCTACAAATCTTCTCCACCATCTCACAATTAAATTTACGTGGTTATAGGTTCTCAGTACAACTTGGGAAAACGTTTTTTTTGAGCTAGTTACTAGTAAGTGCATGTCATAAATTACTTTGCATCAGTGTACGTTCAGATTTTTTTTAATGTCTGTATTGTTAATCATTGTCATTAAACTGTTCAAAGGTTTTGTTTTTTATATACTTCATCTATAGTAAATACTTAGTCAGCAATTACACTGGTATTTTATGATATTTACTTATCAATTATGAGTATTTAGATCGAAAGAATTCGAACAGTACCAGGAAGGAATAGAAATACATGATATTGTTTACTACTTCTGTGATTGTGAAGCTAGATGACATGAGATCGAATCCTCCAAATAGCATCAGTTCCTTCAACATTATAAGTATGTTTTACTGATGAGTGTCCAAGTTTTCTTGTAGAATACTTCTAACCACCATCTTATAACTATACTAATTTTTTGGTATTTATGAGATTTTCTCTTTACAAATAATAAATTTATTTGATGATATTTCAACTCAAAACTCTTTTAACTAATGATAATATATGCTAATCAGTCTTGAAACTTAAAATAAAATAAGCAAACAATCTTTAAACACAGATAGATAGGGGCTAGTAATGGAATCCTGCACTCACGTTTCATTCTCTTTGGGACTCGTCAGCTGGATGTATCTGATTTTGAGAGTTGATGATAATTCTAGGACTCGAACTCAGACATTTGTTTGTGTTAAATCGAGACTGATCAGTTGAAGCCCTAAACATCAATGGGAAGATTCAAGTAAACAATACCAAGTAAATTTCAACTTCACCCCATTGCACAAATAAGTGGTTGTCAGGACTCAGTAGCTAAGTGGATAACGCGATGACGTTTTAAGCGAACGGTACTGGGTTCGAGTCCCGAAGTGAATATCAACTATGAGAACCAGGTACGTCCAACTGACGAGTCCCGAATAGGATGAAACGCGCGTCCTGCATTCTCCTGATAACCACTATCCATGTTTGGTTAGAATTCTTGTGAATTAAGGCAATATCATCGCCATACGTACAGTATGCACATATGCTAATAAGAGACTGATCAATTGTTGTCCTAAACATCAATAGGAAGAATCAAATAAACAACAACAAGTGAATTTAATCATTAAACACTTTGATAGTTATGTTGTTAAGTGTATTTTTTATTGGTAAAGAATTATATACAACTTACTATGACAAATAATACCTTACGTTGAAATCATACAACCTCATTGATATATTCACATTTTCTTTAAGTGTCATATATACAATACTTATTATGAATATGTCGTGTCAATTTTGATTATACTGTCTACATCATTGATTCTTACTATTAAAAGAAAGAAAAGTTATGTAGGTGTATAATTATAGATTATGATATTGATCAACTGAGTTTCTACAATGATTATGGTTGATGATATAGTTACTCATACATAATTACTTACTTACTTACTTACTTAGCCTGTTACTCCTAATGGAGTATAGGCCACCGACCAGCATTGTTCAACCCACTCTGTCCTAGGCCTTCCTTTCCACTTCTATCCCTCTCCATTGAGTAGATCATGAAAGGCCTGAAATCTCTTGCTGAGGACTATCTTGATTTAGTTGAGTTTGTCAGTATCCCAACGAAACGCCGTATTAAACTTTTGTGCTGTTACTCATAGTTATTCAACTTTTATAATCTCTTTTATATAAGTTAACAAATATTAATATTTAGGTTTGTTGAAATCTAAGGCTCATACTAAATCATAAGGGGTTTTGTGAAGATTTCAGAAATTTCAATAGTTGAAATCATAAGTCAAGACCACTATGGAAAACCTGGAAGCACTGGATGACCGTTTCATCCTAGTATGGGATTCCTCAGCATTGCACATTCACGATCCCGCCCCCCGCAACATTCGAATCTAGGATCTATCAGTTTCGCGTGCAAGACTCTTACTAAATGTCCAAACAAACAAACAAACAGAATAAACAACAATTTACACTTACATGAAATTTATTCTGGTCATATTGATTTAATATTCAGAATGGTATGATCTATGTTACTTTAAGATCGTTTTTGTTCTCATATTGTCGTTTGTTTGAACTTTAATTGGGTTTTATTTTCTTCTTCATATAAGTAAATCTTTTAATAAGTTAATGTACAATCAGACTATTTGTTTAAATGTATCATTCTAATATGCATGTCAAATAGTTCTGATAGAATTGATCTTTTTCTATTATTATTTAGATTAATCAGAAAATGGGTTTGGTGAAGAAAATCTACCATATTTTATCATGTTAAATTGGATTCTGTTACAATACTGTTTATATTAACCATGTGACTTACATTCCATATAACATTAATCAATAACATGATGTTATAGATTCATACCTTTGTTTGATTTATTTTAAAGAGATTGAAATGTTACGTAGATACTTAATTATTTATACCTATTAAATCTCGTGAAGGAGTTTGAGGCCACCTTCCCAGGATCCTCTCTCCCTCTCTCTTTTTAGTTGTTTTCATTTGCTGTTTATTCTTTTGATATCTGCTTTAGATTGCCGGTGCAATCGGTTCATTGGTATTTCTCTCTCCCGTTTCCTTTCAAGATTTCAAGCTGGAGCTTGCGTTGTGGTGTAGTTTGGTGATTTACGTAATGTATGTCCTATCCACTTCCAGTGTCTCTTCCTAATTTCCTCTTCAGATAAAAGCTGGTTTGTCCTCTCCCACGGTAGGTCAACGGACATTCAGTATCTTATGTAGATAATTGTTTATAAATACTTGTACATGTTTGATGATGGTTATAGAAGTACTCCACATTTCAGTTCCATACAGTAGAACTGTCTTGAAGTTCGTATTGAAGACTGTGGCTTTGATATTGTTTGACAGTTGTTTTAAGTCCCATATGTTCTTCAATTGTAGGAATGCTGTTTTTGGTTTGCTAATCAATCCTTTCCTCTATGTATACATCGGATCCTCCTTGTTCATCGATGATGCTGACCAGGGATGTGAAACTTTCTACCTCTTCCAGAATTTCTCCATGAAGCGTGATTGGGTTGGCGTTCTCTGTGTTGTATATATCCCTTGTGTATTTTGAGGCCAAATGGTGCATAGACTAATGCTACACTATCTTTATCTACGTTTGCTACTGCGAATAGAATAGTATGGTCAGGTCATGTGTGAAGTCCAAATCGCCTAGTTGCATCCAACCTATTCATTTTATTCCGTGCTTCCTGTCAGCTGTCAAGGTTTTCATAGTCCAGTCGACCACCAGAATAAAGAAGGAGGAGGAAAGTAAGCAGCATTGTCTGACACTGGTCCTCACTTGGAATGTGTCAGTCAGATGTCCTACATGCATCACTTTGCAGCGTAGTCCGTCGTATGAATTCCGGATGATGTTGACGATATTCTCAGGTACACCATAGTGTCAAAGAAGTCTCCATAGGGTCCTCCTGTTCACACTGTCAAACACCTTCTCACGGTTAAGGAAGTTGATGTATGGTGACGAATTCCATCCAATTGATTGTTCAATGATGATCAGTAGTGTCGCGGTTCTGTCTATAGATGATCGGTTTCTATGGAATACAGTCTGTTGATCTTGAAGTTGGGCGTCTACTGAATCTTTCATCTGGTTCAGTAACACTCTGTTGTAAACCTTTCCTGGTACCGATAGTAATGTGATACCTGTGTCGTTCCCACATTTGCTCAGATCTCTTTTCTTTTGTATCTTGATGAGGTGTCTTTGTTTCCAATCCATCGACACTTGTTCCTCCTCCAAAATCTTCTTGAATAGAGTATGAAGCATGTTTGTAGTTACTTCTATGTCTGGCTTTAGTGCTTCGGCCGATATATTGTCAGGTCTTGCTACTTTCTCATTCTTCATTTGTCTGATGAGCGGCCATCCTGATTTCTTGGTGGAATGAAAACTGTAGGGATGTCCGTGTGTGCTGCTTCGACGTCCAGTGGATTCAAAGTAGCTGGCCCATTCTAAAGTTCTTCGAAGTGTTCTACCCATCCTTTCCTCTGTTCTTGAATTTCAATGATTGGCTTGCTTTCATTGTCTTTGACCGGTCTCCCTGGTTTAGTATATTTCCTTGATAATTTCTTCGTTGTGTCATACAGCTGTTTCATATTTCCTTCTCTTGCAGCTTTTTCCGCCATCGTTTTTAGTCCTTCCACGTATTTCTGCTTGTTGGATGCAATACTCCTCTTCACTTGCTTGTTTGTTTCTATGTATTCATCTTGTGCCTTCACTTTCTCTGCTGTTGTTCAGCTGTTGTTAATTTCTGTCTTCCTGTTCTTTTTTTATTGAATCTTGTCCAGGGTCTTGATGGGAATCTATTCCTTACGATGATTCTTGTTGCGGTCCAAAACCTTCTGACACGTTGAAGTTAGTGCTTCTTTGATCTTCTAACTGTCCTCCATAGTAAATTCCTCTTCTTCAAGTAGATTCTTTAATGTAATACACTTGAATTTATATCCAATAATCTAATTTTAATTTTTCTATTATAAGAAACACTTTTAAATAATACAGGATCTGAACACAAAAGAAACTAACCTAACTAACTTTCCTTAAGCAACAAAATTGATTTTTTTTTTCTTACTTATTGTTTTGAATTCTCTTTCAGATTTTAAATTAAAACAAAGTTGTCATGAAATCATAACCATAAGTCTATGGATCCGATTGATCGGAAAAGAAAATAGAATAAAATAAAACAAAAAGGAAAAATGGATCAATTATTTATTGCATAGTATTCATATTCATTTTGACTGAATCAAAACATAAGTTTAGTGGATAGCCGACTAATGAAGTTGGTTCAATTAGGATTTAATGTCTCATTGTGAAGATTATAGACATTCATTGAGTAAAGTTGATAGGATAACTATTACATATACCTAACCGTCAGTTAATGTACAATTTTCAGTTAGTTGAAAAAATGTCAGAAGTACTAAATTAAGATGTAGAATTAGTTCATGAAGTTATGAACTGTTGATCTAAACTATTTCAGAAATTGGTGACTTATGTTAGAGTTACGTAATTACTGTAATCTATGATCGATCTTAGTTAATATAGTTTAATAGGACATCTTGTTCTAAATTCTAAGCGATGTGTTCCGATATATGTATTTATGTCAATTATTATGTTGTAGTGACTGTGCTTCGTGGACCAATCACCCTCGTAACCGTTATCGTATAATCCCTCAACGGTGTTTGAAATCAGAAGGCAAAGAGAAGCATCGATTACAATTTTATTAGTAGATAACTAAGACCACAGAACAAAGGCAAATGAATAAGTCAGAAAACTACAAGTGTAGAGTGTGTAGGTTTAAATGTACATGTGAACATATAGGGAAATAAATGGATCATCGAATCGATTAAGCAGCTAATAATAAAGCTAGCAGAATGAATATATGCGTAAGCGGTAAACAATGTTCAAGCATACATATTTCATACAGGCATTACAATAATAAAGGTACAATAAGTTGTTATAGTACGGATGACTTTGTCCGCTAAATAAGTTAACAAAAGGGCTTAACCGAATTAAATGAGAACAAACTTAATTGCACGTCAGTTGCTATAATTTTATTCGAGGTAGATATTAGCTTAGTAGAATGATTTCGGCGGAGTTAATTTCAATACGTGGATTAATATGATGAAAACCTTTCAAGTAAAATCTTCCAACTCAAAGCACACAATTCTAATAAAGAATAAACATTGCTTATCACTGGCAAATTGTTATCGATAAAAGAGAAATTAAGATTTTGAATTTACAAACTAATTAATAAGATAATGTGGAATATTTGTAGTTCTTTATTGTAGATGATCTTGAAAGTTGGAGTTAGATATACAAATTCCTATGGGTTCAGCTATATTTAGGAGACGGGAACAAACTCCGTTGGGAAATGATAGAGGTATACGATAGATCACTCGAAATGCTTTCGATTTATCTACAGTATGACCGCTATCAATAGGATGTGACAAGATAGAACTGCGTATTGGCACATTTTATTAATACCGGTCATATTATAGATAAATCGAAAGCATTTTGAGTGATCTATCGCATACCTTCATCATTTCCCAACGGAGTTCGTTCTCGTCTCCTAAATATAGCTGAAGCCAAAAGAATTAATACATTTAACCCCAATTTTATGTGTACAGAAGATTTTGAAAGTGTTGAATCTTAATGAGTTGATTAATTCGACAATAAAGGCTTTATTGTCTTTTCAGACATTATTATCAATGCATATTTAAAGGCTAAATAAAGTGAATTCTTTACAGTTATATAGTAAATATTGAATTAGAATAAACTATTCATTTTAACGGTCAAACTGAAGCAGTATGAAAGGTCTGGCTACAAATAACACATGATGTTCGCTATAATACATTATTAAGAAAAACCAATCATAAGATTCAACAGTATTAGCATAATTAGGTCAAAATGATTTAAACACATACAAAAAGAAAATAATCAATTGGTATCGGTTTGGAAAATATTAATATCAGTTTTGTGCTCATGAAGATTAAACTTAGGAAGTCAAATCATTTCAGCATCAGAAATTCCTGTCACATCAATTGACAAACTGATTGATAGTTAATTGTGATACTCCGCTCTAAAGTTGTCATGATTATATTATGAATGCAGTTAACACTGTTAAACTACATACATATATCAGTATTGGGGTTGTGGAGATGATTAAATTTTTCATTGAGATTATGAATCGACTGATGTTAGACTACCGTTAGAAACCTGGAAGCACTGGACGGCCGTTTCGTCCTAGTATGGGACTCCTCAGCAGTGCGCATCCACGATCCCGCTCGCGAGATCCAACGGTGGTCTAACATCAGTCGATTCATGATCTCAATGAAATACATACATACATATTTGCCTAGAAATTTTATCGATCATCTGAATGTATTATGGAGTTTCAGGGAAAGATTCCATTTTGAGTGGTTATCCTAACTCTGGACTATTTACCTACAAAGTTGTTTAATTTATATTTATTATCAGAAGAGTTTTTTTGGAGATTATAGTCATTTCAATAGTTGAGATCATGAGACAGTTGAATCTAGACCATACATATAGATCAAATCACTTCGGTAAACAATTTTAATTCGACTAAATAATATGACTTCAAAGAGCACAGTAGTTCAGAATTGAACTTCCAGGATGATAAGTTGAAGTAATAAGCTTACTAGCCTCATAAAAACCAGATGACAGTACAACTAATTTGGCAAGTTTAAACTTAACGGTCTTGTCAGAAACCAAAACACTTGTTTTTCAATGCTCTTGATAATTCATTGATAAAGTCGTTAGAAGTCATGAAAGTGCTGAGATTACTTCAATCTATCAGGAGTTTTTGGAAAATATCAAGTAAATTGAAGAAAACAACTAATTGTTTTCTGCTTACTCTGATTAGATAATTACCGTATTCGCTATTATTTTTAGGGTGTTTTCAAGAAGCTCCTACAACCTTATGGCTATACATAATCCTGTAACTAGTATCCTTGTTTTCTGTGCATAAACTAACCCCAGAAGTGAAGCTCGTTCCATACTTCCTATCTTCCGTTTTCTTGGGACTAGAAAGTAGTTGGGAAGCCAAAATCTTATAATATGTATCACTAATTCTTTATCAAACATTATTCAAACATTTTTGATGAAATTTTGTTCTCTGAGCTGGATGGTTTGGTCGTGGAGCTTTTATCGTTCTTCTGAACGACATCATAAGCACAAACTTCAGGTAGAACAAAACTACATCAAAATCATCCACCTGAGCTACAAATCTTCTCCACCATCTTATTAAAAACAGTTAACAGTATGTCTATTAATGTTAAAATCTCATTAATTGTTGTACGAGCAGCCTAGAGTCAAACTCTGAATCCTGATTGATTATTCCGCCTAGCCCTGCCTATTCGAATCCAGAAAACAGCTTCTACTGAATGAATTATGTATTTCAGACATACCTGCTTAAGATACAAGCAAACGAGACAGCATCATAGTATAAAATAGAAAATAACAATTATACAATATCAAGCCAAAAAACTGGTTATGATTGTGAGAGACTGTAACTAATAAATCGGGAATAAATTAAGAATAGTAAATCGTATAATAGTAGTCAATAGGCAAATTATTATTATTATCTGTATTCAATATTATATTTTCTGTACAATATATAATTCTCAGCACAAAGTATTTCAACAAGTTTCCTTTTCTTATTTCTTGATCGACCCTTACGATGAATATTGAGTGGTCGCCAGTTAGATGTTAGCAGTTCAGGACTCAACATCTGTATAATGTACATTCTTTTCGATGTATATTGCCATCAAACACGATGTCTCTAATTGGGTTCTTTTGTAACCTGTACAACGAAATGTCGTAAATATTTCACAAATAAACCTGAATAAGTTATGCGATTATTAGCCATAATGATGTATTAAAACAAATAAACAAGAAATCAGATAACTTGTTGAAATATCTAGATGTCAGCAACAGCCATCATCCAGAAGATACAAGTGTTTATTAACAGTTGTCTACTCAAAATACCTCGGATCCGTTGGCCAGACACTATCAGCAACAACTTACTGTTGGAGAGAACAAACCAGATCACAGAGGATGAAGAAATTAGGCAAGCCCACACTTGAGATCCTCAAGGCCAAAGAAGGAGAAGTAGAAAACCAAAGAACATATTACGCCGGGAAATGGAGATAGCCATGATAAGAATGAACAACAATCTGATAGAACTAGAAAGGATGGTCCAGGACAGAATGGGTTGAAGAATGCTGTTTAGCGGACTTTTCTTCATTGGAAGTAATGGGCGTAAGTATGTAAGGAAGGAACAGGTAGCCCAGATATTCAAACAGGCCGCCTTGTTCATATGATAAAAGGAATATGAATATACATATAATGTAGTTACACAATAAGAATATATATAGTAACAGTCCATAAATAGTTCCCCAAATTTTACCCACAATTTAATCTTCTTTAAATGTAACTAGAATTACCAATAAGAAAAAACCAATTTAACATTGACTTATTTAATCAAACTTTAATTGTAATATATCAGACAAATTTCAACTTTAATCCAATATTTTTAACATAATGTATCATTCTGACAGTTATAGAACCCCCCCCCAAAAAAAAACGAAGAAGAAAAAACAAAAAGAAAAAGAGATTACTCAATCATTTTGAACTGATTTGACAATTTCACTCAATTTTGTTTTCTGTTTTTTTTCTTTTTTTCTTTTTCTATTTCTTTTAATTTTATCATTTTTATCATTATTTTCTTCTCTAATATTAGTATTAAACAGTTAGTTAATTTATTATAAAGATCTATCACTTCACTTGAATAATAATCATTTAAGTGAAATAAACCACAATATCACATATTCATTTTAGTTTCACCTTTTGACCTCGGAAAGCACAATTTGAATTTTTGTTTTTTTTCTCTTTTCTTCGTTTCTTTTCTCTTTTTTTTTTGAAAAAAAAATAAACAAACAAATAATCAATAACGGTGTATATAAATGTATTTTTTTTAAAAAAAATAAACTTTTCTATTTTTAGAAATAAAAATAAAATAAATGAAAATGAAAAATTACATTATTTACACTCATATGAATTTGCATAGTAACTTTTTTTTTATTTTTTTAAAATTTTTTTATTCGTGAAAAAATAGAATTAGTAATTTCAGTTCATTAAACAATTAAAAAAGAAAAAAAATAAAGAAAAGAAAAAGAGAGAAAAGAAAATACATTCGTCACCTCAACACAATATAAAAGTTGTTTATTTTAATCAAATAGAATTTTATTTAAATATATTTATTCAACTTTATAAAATGTTATTTGAAATATATAATGACAATTGAATATTGATAAGTTTTATATTTGATAATATTAATCATCGGCTCACTAGTAAACGATTTCAAGATGTATATTTTGAAGTTCTTGTGAGAAATAGTGACCAGTAGAGTTCAACTAGGTCTGTTATGAGATATCAGCCCAGTGAAGACAATGGTGACGATGGTACAATTTTGTGGATTGGTTAAAGTTAGACATTAACACTGTTGGATGCTGGTCAACTTAGTGGTATAGTGGTTAAGCGCTCGCACGCGAAACTGATATGTCCTGGTTTCGAATCTCGCGGGGGAGGGTGGGATCGTAGATGAGCATTTCTGAGGAGTCCCATACTAGGACGAGACGGCCATCCAGTGCTTCCGAGTTTTCCATAATGGTGGTCTAACTTTAATGAACTGATGATTTCAACTAGTGAAAGTTTTACATTGTTTATTTTATTCTAAAGTATATCTAGTTAAGTTTTTGAATGAAATGCATGTATTGGTAATTTGGTATGTATCATTAAAATATATAATCTTAATAGTTGAGTTTATCAGTCAATTGAAGTTTGACGATTATGGAAAACCTAGAAACAGTGGATGGTTATTTCATCGTAGTATGAGACTCTCCGACAGTACATATCTAATGGTGGACGATGGTGTAATTTCGTGGATTGGTTAAAGTTAGACATTAACACTGTTGGATGTTAGACCAGTGACCGCGAGCGAAATTGATAAGTCATAGGTTCGAATCTCGCGGGGCGGTATCGTGGATGCACACTGCTGAGAAATCCTACAATAGGATGAAACGGCCGTTTAGTGCTTCCAGGTTTCCCATGGTCGTTCAGCTTTATTTGACTCATGAATTCAAACATTGAAATTACTATAATACTGTAGTGTCTGTTATTATGTTAAGCCCACATGCCTTACTCCAGCTTTCGAACAGCTCAATCTGTTCATTCTACTTGAGTCACATTCCGACCTTGTTAATTATTCGCTTATCAATCTCCACTGTTTTTATATGAGCGCGTAGGTGTGTGTACACTTCTTATCCCATTACTCATCACATGTCTGTAACTTATTTTTGTGTGCCTATAAATATTGATTAACGCTTGGTGAAATGGGGAGTTGGCTTACCCGTCATTTCCTCTGCGCTTTGTTTCGCTTCTCTCTGTTCCAAAACACAGTTCTGTTCGATTCAACGTTCTTATTTAAATGTTGAAGTCACTTGTTGATGTAAATGCCTTTCTATGTAATATAATAATTTTGTATACAATTAAGTGATGATTTGCGATGGAATACATGGTAATATGTAGACAGGTTTCATACTTTCAATTAAGAATACAATTTCTTGTGCAGAACTTAATGTTGTAGTGTATGCTACTTATGTTGACAGATATAAGTAGTAGGTAGCACCAATTGAAAGTGGAATTTCTGTGAGATGACTAAGATGAAGAAAAGAGAGAAGAAAACTAAAAGCAATCAAAGGAAAAAAACAAAAGTAAACGAACAATGAAGTTTGTAAGAAACAATTCAAAGAAAATATGCACATGACGTACTTAATGTATGATTTTCACATTTAAGTAAATTACTGTGTGATTTTGCATTAAAGAACAAATTAGTTATCAACAACAAGTCTTCATTCAATATAGTATTATCTGTAAATTCACAAACATTACAATACTAGGTGGTAAATATATGAACACTCTCAAAGTAAATCATAGCTACTCATAACACTAACCAAGTTAATTAAACGGTTATACTTTAAATTTTTATGCATACCTCAAATATACAATGGATATACATAGATTAAGATTTTACAGTGTTTTTAAAAATACAAGTAATACTATTTTATATGGAATTCAAATGTTTAACACTATCATGTTATTAACATCTGATGTTACGTTGACTCAAGTCTTCAGTAACTATCTCAGAGTTAGTGGAAGTCATGACTATTGTGAAACTGATAGATCATAGAGATGGATTGAAAATGAACGATGAAGAGATAGTGATAAAAAAAAATACAGGTTTGATGCTATTGAAGGTATTCAGATGATTAGTACTTTGTGGTCTCGTTCGCCATATCACTCACGACCTTGCCTAGACAGATTCAAACCCGGGACCTATAGGTGACGAACGTGAACGCCTAACCCCTAGACAACTGAGCCGGTATTCAACGGTGTTACTGTCTAACTTCAACCAATCTACGAATTTGCGCAACCGTTCACCATTATCATCAGTCAGTTACTATCTCACAAATGAACTCCACTGGTCATGGATGCGCACTGCCGGGGAGTCCCATACTAAAACGATATGACCGTCTAGTGTTTCCAGGTTTTCCATGGTGATCTAGCATTAATTTACTCATAAATTCAACTATTAAATGACTAAAATCTCCATAAAACCCCTTTTTGATAATAAATTATTCATCCATAAAATAATGATATAATAAAAATATTTCCTAGATTAATTTGCCTTACTTCTCCCTTTCTATCTCTCTCTTACAAAAATCCCACTTATTATCATTAACTCTTTTTTTTCTCTCTCTCTCTCTCACTCTCCGTCGTACTGTTACTCTCTAATATTTCATAAATGAAACATGGAAATTTAAGAGAAGTCATAAAATCATAATAATATGTTCTGGATTATAATGGCATATTAGTGAGAAATACAGAGAGAGAGAGAGAGAATGAGAGGGAGAGAGAGGGGGGAGGATGGAAGAGAGAGAGAGATAAATGAAGAAAAGGTATATGTTAATTATGAACATGAAAATGTTTTATTTATTTCAGGAAAGAAGAGAAAAAAACAAAATGAATGAAAATCAATAAACAGAAAAAATTGTATCATATCAAAATGAATTCTTTAAAATTAATTACCCAATACTTACTTACTTAGTTACGCCTGTTACTTCTAATGGATCATAGGCCGCCGACCAAGAATTCTCCAACCCACTCTGTCCCACTCCGCCTTCTTTTCTAGTTCCATCCAGTTCTTTTTCATTTTTCCCATGTCTATCTCCATTTCTCGGCGTAATGTGTTCTTTGGTCTTCCGCTTTTCCTTCGACCGTGTCTCGTGACGCAGTTCGGTGCTTTCCTCAATGTGTGTCCTATCCACTTCCAGCTCTTCTTCCTGATTTCTTTCTCCACTGGGATCTCATTTGTTCTCTTCCACAGTAGGTTGTTGCTAATAATGTCTAGCCAACGGATCCGAAGTATTTTGCGTAAACAAGTGTTAATAAACACCTGTATCTTCTGGATGATGGCTTTCGTGGTTTTCCATGTTTCGGTCCCATACGGTAGAACTGTTTTGATATTTGTATTGAAAATTCTGACCTTGGTGTTGGATTGTGGACAGTTGTTTTGAGTTCCAGATGTTCTTCCGTTTTAAATATGCTGCTCTTGCTTTGCCGATTCGTGCCTTCACATCTACATCAGTTCCACCGTGTTCATCGATGATGCTGCCCAAATATGTAAAGGTTTTTACATCTTCCAAATCTTCTCCGTCAATTGTGATTCGATTGTTGCATGTGCGATAGAAGAGCCAGATCATCCGCGAAGTCTAGATCATCCAATTATCTAATACTTATTCAAATTTAATGGTATATTCTTTAAGTTGTATAGTTTAATGATGAAGGTTTGATTGTTGTTTAGTATATTATCAACGTCTAATTCATTATAGAACTGAGTAATTAATTATTCTATAAGTATCAGAAAGGGTTTTGTGAAGATTGTAGTCATTTCAGTAGTTGAGATTATAATTCAATTGATACTAATCAACATATGCTCACTATTGGACTGACTTCAAGAGGTATATCCTGGAGTTCTAGTGAGAAATAGTGACCAGTGGAGTTCAGTCGGGTCTGTTGTAAGATACTACTCATTGAAGACAATGATGGACGGTTGCGCGATTTCGTGGATTAGTTGGAGTTAGACATTAACATTGTTGGATACCGGCTGGCTCAGTGATCTAGTGGTCAAGCGCTCGCACGCTACACTGATAGGTCCTGGGTCCCGATCCCACGGGGCTGGATCGCGGATGCGCAATGCTGAGGAGCTACACAATAGAACGAAGCAGCCGTCCAGTGCTTCCAGGTTTTCTATGGTGGTAGTCTAGCTTAAATGTACTCATGATCTCAACTATTGAAATTTTTGCGTACGTAATAATTCAGTTAGTTTTTGCGATCTTGTTTTCAATCGGTTGACTTTCAAGGTATTAATTAACAAAACTCAATTACTTGACAACTCGCTCGTTTTTGTAAATTCTACAGTCATATAACTGATCAACATCATAGAGTAGTTTCTATGGCTAACATCTGTTGGATAGTAAAATTATGAAAGGCTTTAAAGTTTTACATCTTGATTATTCTGAAGTTAGTCATAGTTGTGAAAACTAACAAGGACAATATCACTCAATCAGGTTATCAGATATCAACCAAATACAACAACCAGTGAGACAAACGATAAGCACGAAATTTAACAATTAACCAATAGTTTTTGAAATAAATGAATTTAAGACTTGTGAAATAGTTTTAGAAAGTTTCGTTTCTATTTTAAGCAGATGTTTGATGAAACTTTTCAGTAAGACAATAAATTATTGTTATTAGCGGACATATAATCGATTATAATTGTATAAACACGTGTGGATGTTCAAATGACTTAAGTTGAACGACAATGTTGTAACTATCTTACTTAGGTAATCAGACATCGGAGTCTTATCGTGCTATAATTGCCTAACCTAACTTACCTCATTGTGGTGAATACACTATCCTGTTTCCATAGATTAATTCAACAGCAGCGTATATTAAGTAGAACATATTATAAAAGTACGAAGTATGAACACATTATTGCCTAGACTGATTTATATTGTCGATTCCATCGATCCGCGTTGACTATTCTTGACCTTGATGAAATTCGGTTGATGAATCAATATTTAATGATTAATTCAGATTGTTAATTGATTTTGGGGTAGATCTGAGTGATATTTAACTGTCTCTATAAGTATAAATTTAAGATTGTATAGCATTAAGAATAAATTCACTGAAAACAGAACTCTTTATTGAACTAATCTTTCTTTGTTCCCTATTTCAATGGAGGAATGTTGTTTATGTAAGGTGAATTCATGGACAAAATCTGAAATGAAAATTTACAAATGACAGTCATAGATGGACGTTCTTTATTAAGTACTGTAGATCAATAGAAAAGAAGAAACAAATGAGAAAAATCATATGCAGGTTTTATTAAATGTTGTTTATCTATTCTGTCTAAACTTATGTCATAATAGCAACATCGATTCAGTCCGCATAGGATACACAAATCCCACATAAAACTGATCAAATTTCAGTTAAATATCAACATTATGATCATCTAGCCAATCGTGAATGAAAGTAGAAAAAAAAAGAAATATAAAAGAATTCATATTCATTGCACAAGTGAATGGCTATCTAAACTTTGTAGCTGAGGCGATAATGTGTTAGTATTTGAAACGAAAAGTACTAGGTTAAAATCTTGGAGTGAACATCAATTATAGGATGTAAGCACATCCAACTGACAAGTTCAAAATGGGACGAAGCTAATGTTCTGGATCCCAACACTAGCCATTCTATACAAAGATCGATCACCATTATTCTCCATCCAACTCTGTTCTGGACAATCCTTTCCAGTTTTTATTCATCCTTTTCATGTCTGCTTCTAATTACCGACATAATATGTTCTTTGGTCTTCCTTTTTCTTCATCCATACAGGATTCCAGGTAAGTGCTTGCTTTGTGATGCAGTTTGATGATTTTCGTAATGTATGTTCTGTCCACTTGCTGATTTTCTCCTCAGATCGAAGCCAGTTTGTTCCCTCCCACAGTAGGTTGTTTCTGATGGTATCGGGTCAACGAACATTGAGTATCTTGAGTAGACAATTGTTTATATATACTGTAGTGTCAGCTATTATGTTAAGCCCAAATACCTTATTCTAACTTTCGGACAGCTCAATCTATTCATTCTAATTGAGTCACATTCCGACCTTGTTAATTATTCGCTTATCAATCTCCACTGTTTTTATATGAGCGCGTAGGTGTGTGTACACTTCTTATCCCATTACTCATCACATGTCTGTAACTTATTTTTGTGTGCTTATAAATATTGATTAACTCTTGGTTAAAAGGGAGTTGGCTTACCCGCCATCTCCAACAAGCATCATTTTTGCTTCGCTTTCTTCTCTTCACATCGTTTCCCCGTTCGTTTGTCTGGATCAATGATTATACAAAACAATCGGGCTCCACAATACTTGTATTTTTTTAAAAATTTTGTTGTATATACTAAAAGCTACAACTCACTAATCATCGCTTCAAATGCTATGATCAGGCTATCATGATAGTCATTAACTTCTTCAGCAGTTTTACCAAAGATTTGAGAACAAAAGTTCATACAAATAATAATGAACTCAGTGTGTTTTTTGTGTTGATTCCTCATTATCTCTATACAATCTGTGACTGTTACCATGAGTTTGAAACATACTTTAATTTATTGAAATAAAAGTAATTATGTTAGATGGTTGAAGGTTGGATGTAGGAAATCTCTTATCATTAAAAGAGGCTATAGTCTTACCCATACTTATAATACAGATTAACAAGATTTTTCACTTGTAGGGGAATTGTGTTCCATTATCAATCTATAATGCATTTTACATTGTTTAATCTTGTATTTTATTTGCGTATGTTTGTTTCAACTTCAGAATACGTTTTTGTCACTGAATTCAACTCTCCTTAATATCAATCAGATCATCTCCTCCCAAAAATTGATCTGATTTCATTGATCCTATACAATATTATGACCATTTAAGTTAAAAAGATGCTGTTTGGAAGTGATCAAGTAAATTCGAGATCGAAAAATACATTACTAATGATTTGATCACTACATTTCGACTTTTCATATTCATTATGAATGGATTTGTGTTGAGCAAACTGTAGAGAAAAATGATTCTTAGAAAGTCAATAAACATCGGTTTAAGTGATATTTAATATTAATTTGCTGTCTAGTTTTGGTATTCTGAAGGTACTCCTGCATTAATTCATACTATTCATTTAGTGAAGATTTTAAACTGGAGCTACTTATCTGAGGTAGTTTGGTGTGATTGCAATGGAAATTACTCATAAACATTCACACATATTATTTCCATTTATTAGATTCACTTGATCTCCTTTATTTTAATGAATTGTATTTTGAAGGACATGTGTATATGATACTTAGTCAGTGATAATGAATTTAACGATGATTCAAGTAAGTTAGAAATTTTATCAAAACATGACAGCTTCTGAGTGTTTTTTATTTGTTTTATTATTTGAATTAAACTACTAAAGTTATTTAAGTAGACAAAGTTTGTTGGTTAAAAAACCTCAGTTTTACGTCGAAAAATGTTAAACGTCATAAATATATTAGTATAATATTTATAGATTTATAACCATGAAGTCTGTAAAGACGGAAGTTATTGTAAATTATATCTTCACGTAGACATTCCTCATTTATCATCATAATAACATAGTGAATTACATAGATGTTTGTTATTATGGTAATTGGTTTGTGAATATGTAGGTAATAATTAATTATCAGAATAAATTATTTGTTTATTTATTTGAACACATAAATATTGGTATAAGAGGGCACCAAATATATATGCGCCAAACAAAATTTTATTTGTGTGTAAGCTGTGATACTTCCCGGGTGCCCAGACCGAAGCAGTTGGTTTTCTTAGGGGGCCACACCCTGAGCATTTGACTTAAAGGTTTAACCCACAAGGCAATGGAGCATCGTGAGGAGATGCAGTCCCATGGTAGCCGGTGACCAACGATTGGTTCATACGCCATTTGTTCCTTCAAGATACTGGAACCTATGTGCACCATTGATTTGGGATCCGGTTAAAACGCCGGATATTCACTTTTCGTCTTCTCATTTTCGTAAACAACACCCGTGGTGCGAGAAGGCAGTGAGTAGAACTTCCCTGGCAGAGGCTCTATACGCGTGGCCATGTGAGGGCATTTGGAGAGGGAGAGCGGACTCTCCCCACTCTCGGCCATACCAGGGCATTTAGGGGCTAAGGTGGCGTAATCCATATTCCTAACCATCAAATGTAAATCACAATAATCCTTATCTTTCACACAGATTTAAAACCCTCATTTAGATCTAGTAAGTAGGTCAACATTCTCAAGGACATTCCAAGGTCACTCAAAGGTCGTCCATATATTATAGTTTCATCGATTTATTATATTTTATTTTTAAGTAGTATTTATATCAATTTTGTCTTTTTTTTTATTTGTCCTTTCTATTTTTGTCATTTTAATAAAGATAAATTTCATCTTTACAAAATTTTATAATTTTTTATTCATCACTTCTATTTCATTACCTTATTACCTTATTCTTTCTTCTAATTGCTTTGTGTTTAGTTCAATGATTAATTATTTAAAACAATTAATCCCTATGATAAGTTTAGATAATGTAATAAGAAGATGAAGATGATCAGAACTATGTGATCTGTACATATATATTTATAAGCACAATACATTACGAACAATCTGATCACACACTGTATACTTGTTAAGAACATTTATATATATGAATAAAAGGTCAACTAGACTGGATCTGAAAATCTTCGTGTTCTTATTACACTATCGGCCCCCGAACGCCCTGGTACTGTTAGGGATGGGGTGAGTCAGCTATCCCTCTCAAAATGATCTCAAATGGCCACGCGTATGCTACCACTGCCGAGAAAGTCCTACTCAATGCCTTCTCGTGGCACTACTGAGAGACGAAAAGCCAATGTCTGGCTCTTGAACCGAGTTCATGGATATGGAGGATCCACCTAAAGGAGTTGGAAAATTTTGGTTGCGAACCAATCGTGAATATGGACTCCAGTATCCTGAGGAAACAAATGGAGTATGAACCAATCGTTAGTCACCGGGTACTATGAGACTGCATCTCCTTACGTTGCCCCACTGCCTTGTGGGTCAGATCTTTAGGTCGAAGGCTCTGAGTGTAGACCCTAAGAAAACCACCTGCTTCGATCTGGGCACCCTGGTAGTACCATAGCCTACACATAAATCAAATGACTTGTGTGACGCATGTATATTCAGTTCCACCTTGTACCAATATCTATCTGTTCAAATAAATATTACACTATGGAAATTAATTATTTCCTGCATTTCATAAACAACTTATTGTAATAACAAAAATCTATGTAATCAACATTGTTTTCAAAACATAATTCACTATGTTACTATGATGATAAATGAGGAATGTTTACGTCAAGATATAATTTGCTTTTATAATTTGACTTTATATATTTTTTATATTTATATATCTATGAGTATTATCGCCAGTGTATTTAAATGAATTGGTCAGTTATGAAGGTTTATGTTGAGGGATTCTGATATATCCTTCATCAAAGTTTTAGAGGCTCAGGAATACGTCAGGAAATGTCTTATCCAACAAGTGCCAGACAAAAGCTTTGTCAGAAACATTCAGAAAACGAAAAATCACGTGACATGTTTTTGATTGGACATTTACTTATACCGTCACCATATTTCACATGGTTCCAGACAGTTCAGGAAGTTCAAGTTTAGATATGATTTTATAAATACCCTCGATTTTCTGCATATATACTAATCTTGAAGTCAAGCTCTTATTCACGAATTTGCATCATAGAAGTAGCTAGGAGGTCAGTAATAAGCATTCTGGTAGCAAATTTATACTAACAAATTTATGATATAAGATGTGTGTAGAGATCACCTATCAGAAGAACATGCAAGCAGAGAGTAAGGAGGCATTGATGATATCAGAGCACGACAAAATGTAAATATAAGAGTAAAAACGGGTGGAATGATTAGTTTTTTTTGTTGCAGCAGAGGAACTTGAGGCGTTCAAGGATGCAACGCACATAAATAAAGAAATCCAATTTAAACTACTAATTATTAGTAAGTAGCAAAAAACAAATGTATAAAGATTGACAGATAATTCCCATTTAAACATTAAAATTAAAACACGAAGTTCAGCGAAGGGATCTCTTTTCAACGAATTTATTATCAAGCTGTACAATCGTATATATATATAAAATTTTTGTAAAAGTACTAATTCCGTGAGGAAATGTGAACACAGTTAACCATGACATAATAAAAAGGGGTTATAATACTAGATTACGTAATACGAATAATAACAATAGATTTAGTGAATATAATAAGATGATTAAAATGTTTTTTTTGTTATAATACTTAAAGGTCATAGAGGTGTGAAAAATAAATAAATAAGGTAATATGATGAGTATTTACGAATAAAAACAATGAGAATATAAGACATAAGTAAAGGGGGGAATGCAACATTAATAATAATAATAATAGAATAATCAAAATAATTAAGGCCAAGGTAACGATAGCGATAAGACGTACTTCTTTTGTACGCATAGTTCTGGTTTAAGCTCCTGAATGGTAAGAGCTTCGGCTATTTTTCACACCTCTATGACCTTTAAGTATTATAACAAAAAAAACATTTTAATCATCTTATTATATTCACTAAATCTATTGTTATTATTCGTATTACGTAATCTAGTATTATAACCCCTTTTTATTATGTCATGGTTAACTGTGTTCACATTTCCTCACGGAATTAGTACTTTTACAAAAATTTTATATATATATACGATTGTACAGCTTGATAATAAATTCGTTGAAAAGAGATCCCTTCGCTGAACTTCGTGTTTTAATTTTAATGTATAAAGATTGTCGAGGAAGGAATTATTCAATGTTATAATCAGTTGTAAGCCTTAAATTATTTATTGTTTAAAGTCTACCAAGTCTGATATTAACACTCATATTGTTGTAAAGAGTGAATATTGGATGATCTTGTCTATTGTCAGTCACATTTGATGTAAATAGATTGATCTTATGACGATTATCTACACATCCGCATTATAGACATCAAAAACCGGATTCAAATTGTCGGATTGTATTTTATTACTTTAGATAGTGTAATAAGAAGTTGAAGACTATCGGAACTATGTGATGTATTAAAGCGATACATTTCGAATAATTTGATAATAGTAACCAAAATGCGCACTGCTGAGGAGTCCCACAATAGGACGAGACGGCCGTCCAGTACTTCTAGGTTTCCAGTGGTGGTCTAACATCAGTCAGTTCATGATCTCAATCAAAACACTTAATATTCTCCACAACCCCAATACTGATAATTAACATGTGTTCACTAGTGACTAGCTTCGTGAGAAAATTCTCGGAGTTCTGGTGAGAAGCCGTGACCAGTGGAGATAATCCGTGTCGGGTAGAAACAGGTGTCTACCTCGATACAATGGAAGATGGTTACGCAACTTTGTGGATTGGTTGATGTTAGACATTAACACCGTTGGATACCTGCCGGCTCAGTGATCCAGTTGGTTAAGCGTTCGCGCACGAGACAGAAGGCCTTGGGTTCGAATCCCGCGAGCGGGATCGCAGATGCGCACTTCTGAGGAGTCCCATACTAGGACGAAACAGCCGTTCAGTGCTTCCAAGTTAAGATCAGTCGTATGTGTATCATCTACTCTTACTGTGTCTTTTGATCTCGTCTGTTTTTGCATTTATTTAGGTGCATGTTAAAACACTTTAATTTTCATGTCACTATTACTCCACATTGTATATGTGTGGCCACACACACATTTGAAATGATAAACACAGTTGATATAATTTTGCACTTGAGGTTAGCAAGTTCATCTAACCTTTTAATATTTTGCATAGGGTGTCCTCTTTTTAGAAATTTAAAACAAAATTCGTCTTCTCATTGCATTATAGAAACATAGATGAATTTGATGAGATCATTTAATTGTTTATTAGGTTTTTGGCAAAACATGAACCTTTTTTCAATAGTATTGACCTTTCTTACATAGAACATTTATTTACAGCTGATTTGAGCCTTCGTTTCAACATAAAACCATTTGATTAACCTCTGAATGGTAGGGTGATGTAGATAGGCTTTATTAATGTCAGTAGTGTAGTAGATCTCATTAGAATGTGATCTTTTCACCGATTTATAAATTTTAGTGGATAATCATTCTTTTTAGTCACCTCACTTTGTCCTCAGTAGTATCGTATGTACAAAAATAATCAATCCTATTTAATAGGCTGTTTATTAAACTCCATTTGTATTGAACTTAGCAATGACTATGATAACTAAGATACTGATCATTTTAACTTGACTTTTTAAAGATGGATCATTTGGTTGAACCTTTTTTTCTTCTACTTATAAGCATATCAAGGAAATGAAGATGGTTATTTTTCTCCTCTTCACATGAAAGACTGATGTGGTTTTGAAGTGTTAAGTTTAATCTAACAACAATTCATATCCTCCTTTTTATTTCAGATAACTATCATTGATATATCTCTTATAAAGAGATATATTTTTGATTAGGTCTTTAGTTAAATCCTCAAGATGTGCTATATATAGGCTAGCTAATAATGGTCCTAACGGACGAACCATAACAACCCGGTCAATCTGGTGAAAGTATTCACTTTCAAATATGAACTAGACATTGTCAGTGCATAATAGTAACAAATTTTTAAGAATTTTTAAAGGATCAGGTAATGTAAAACTGTTCAAAGACATATAGAGTCATATGAAGTACCAATAATCTTTCTTAAAGTTACATTTTTTGAACAACAAATTCACATTAAAAGAATGCATGGACTTTCCTTTGATGTGAATATTACTTAAATAAACCACCAACCCAACATCCTTTTATTCAGGGGTCGACTATTGGACTTGATATTATGAGTGTGGTCAAATCATGATTGTCCGCAAAACTAATGTTTCTATTAAACTATCCTAAGGTACAGACATTAGTATACAGAAAAACTCATCAATGAAACATAAGTCATTGCACGTAACAAAATTAAATAGGCATAATTAAAATATGTAACAAAAAGAAAACATAGTCAAAAATCATTTAAATCATAAACGTTATGAGATTTGTACAGTATTTACTAATGTATTAAATTAGGGCCTAGTTGTTGAGCTTGCTTACTGTCTATTATGTCAGATGTGTATGTGTTGGGCTGTTCAGCGACTTATGCTCCATTGGGAGTAGAAGGCTTAAGTAAGTAAGTATGTGTTGGGATCCCACTTATGCCTGTTACCCCTTGTGGAGGAGAATAGGCCATTCATCACAATTCTACATCCAAATCTATTCTGCATAATACTTCCCACTTGTCTCCTTACAGTTACTATTCATCCTATTCATGTCTCCTTCCGATTCCCAACTCAACGCACATTTTGGTCATCCTCTTTCCCATTTCCCTTCACAACTCCAACTTAGTGCTGTATGATGATTTCCGTAAAATGTGTATTCTCCATATCAACAGTCTTTTCCTGATCTCCTCTTCACCTGTAAGTTGGTTTATTCTCTATCACAGTAGATTGTTGCTGATGGTATCTGGCTAAAAGACTCTGAGTATAATACTCAGACAATTGTTCATAAATACTTGTACATGTTTGATGATGGTTGTAGTAGTTCTCCACGTTTCAGCTCCGTATTGTAGAACTGTCTTCACGTTCGTGTTGAAGATTGTGACATTGATGTTGACTTCCAAGCAGTTGTTTTGAGTTGCATATGTTCTTCAACTGTAGGAATGCTGTCCTTGATTTGCCGATTCTTGTCTCTACATCTGTATTGAATTCTCCTTGTTCATCGATGATGTTTCCCAGTACGTGAAAATTTCCACATCTTGCAGAGCTTCTCCGTCAAGTGTGATTGCGTTGGTGTTGTCTTTGTTGTATATCAGGATCTTGCTTTTCCATTGTGTATATTAGGGCCCGGTTGTATAAAGATTGCTGCTACACTGAATGTCTTCATCTGAGTTTGTTAGTGTGTATGGGATGGAAGGCTCAGGTTATCTGAGAAGTCCAAATCGTCTAGTTGCATCCAACCTGTTCATTTTATTTCTTACTGTCCGTCAAATGTGGAGGTCTTCATAATCTGGTCAACCACTAGAAGAAAGAGAAAAGACGAGAGTGGGCAGCTTTGACTGTCCTCCATGTACGACTTTGCACTGTTGTTCGTCATTTGAATTTCAGATGATGTTGACGATATTCTCAGGTACACCATAGTAACAAAGAAGTCTCCATAGGGTCCTCCTGTTCACACTGTCAAACACCTTCTCACGGTTAAGGAAGTTGATGTATGGTGACGAATTCCATCCAATTGATTGTTCAACGATGATCAGTAGTGTCACGGTTCTGTCTATAGACGATCGGTTCCTATGGACCACAGTCTGTTGATCTTGAAGTTGGGCGTCTACTGAATCTTTCATCTGGTTCAGTAACACCCTGTTGAAAACCTTTCCTGGTACCGATAGTAATGTGATACCTGTGTCGTTCCCACATTTGCTCAGATCTCCTTTCTTTTGTATCTTGACGAGGTGTCTTTGTTTCCAATCCATCGACACTTGCTCCTCCTCCTAAATCTTCCTGAATAGAGTGTGAAGCATACTTGCAGTTACTTCTATGTCTGGCTTTAGTGCTTCGGCCGATATATTGTCAGGTCTTGCTACTTTCCCATTCTTCATTTGTCTGATGAGCGGCCATCCTGATTTCTTCGATCGTTGGTAGAATAACAACTATAGGAATGTCTATGTGTGCTGCTTCGACGTCCAGTGGATTCAAAGTAGCTGGCCCATTCTAAAGTTCTTCGAAGTGTTCTACCCATCCTTCCCTCTGTTCTTGAATTTCAGTGATTGGCTTGCTTTCATTGTCCTTGACCGGTCTCCCTGGTTTAGTATATTTCCGTGGTAATTTCTTCGTTGTATCATACAGATGTTTCATGTTTGCTTCTCTTGCAGCTTTTTTCATTGTCATTGTTAGTTCTTCCACGTATTTCTGCTTGTTGGATCCAATACTCCTCTTCACTTGCTTGTTTGTCTCTATGTATTCATCTTGTGCCTTCACTTTCTCTGCTGTTGTTCAGCTGTTGTTAATTGCTGTCTTCCTGTTCTTTTTTTTATTGAATCTTGTCCAGGGTCTTGATGGGAATTCATTCCTTACGATGATGATTGTTGCGGCCCAGAACCTCCTGACACGTTGAAGTTAGTGCTTCTTTGATCTCCTTCTAACTATACTCCATAGTAGATTTCTCTTCTTTGATTAGATCCTTTAATACCTGGAAGATGTTGTTGAGAGTTATCTTAAATTGGTTGACTTTGTTAGTATCTCATAGGAAGGCTTTATTAAATCTTTGTAATGTTGTTTTTCTAGTTGTCGAGTGCTTCTTTAGTTTCAGTCTCATCTTGACAACCGCCAGGTAGATGGTGATCTGAAGCTATGTCAGCTCCTCTTCTGGTTTTCACGTCTTCCTTTCACCTTCTGAATTTTTTACTGATGCGAATATAATCGACCTGCTTTTGTTTAGTGTGGTCCGGTCAGACCCATGTAGCTCTTTGTATGCGTTGTCGTCTATAACCAATTTGTTGAATGCACATAGGTTTGCGAATCTGTCACCATTCTCGTTCCTCTCTCCTAAACACTCCATGTTGTCCCATGATATCGTCATAACCGTTGCTTTCCATTCCAACTCAGGAGCTTTGAGCTCCCATCAGGACGATCAGATCCTTTCCTGGACACTTTTCTATTATCGATTGCGGCCTCTCATGCAACTGATGTTTATCGTCGTCATTGCTATCATTGGTGGATGCATAACATTGGATAACATTCATTGTAATTCCCTACTTCTTTGTTTTGAATGATGTTTTGATGATTCTGGATCCGTGAAATTTCCATCCTATAAGTGCATTTTGTGCTTCTGTGGATAGAATCAGTGTAACTGGTTGTGACCAGAGTACAACAGCATCTCTCCCGAATTCAATGTTTTCTGTCCATCTTGGGTCCAATGAGTTTCGCTGATTCCGAGTAATGTCAAGTTGTATCTCCTCTTTTCCGTTGCTATTTTACTGGTCCTCTCGGTTTTCTACATTGTTCGAACGTTCCATGTGTCCATAAAAATCGTTGCTGCGGTTGTTAGAATGAACATCGTCCTCTTGACTTTTGAAGAATTTCCGCTTTCATACTGAGACAACAAAATTCTTCCTTCAACTTGGAGGGTAGAGTTTAAATGGTTTGAGCTGAGATAAGAAGCAAGTACGAAGAAGTTGTACTAGAAGATATGACATATGGTATCAGACAACAGCAACAATTAGGAATGCTGTTTTATTTTTTACTATTTTTTATTTGAACTTTGGATAATGTTGAGTTTTTCAAGCTAGTTAGTTTAATAAAGAAGTTTTCATTGTCATTCCGGACAACATAATCAGAGCTTACTTCGTGTAGAGATGAAATTCATGGTTACTCTATGAAACTTTACTTGATTTATTCTAGAGCTCTTGTTTGTGATTGAATGTCCTCATAAGTTTGATTGTCTTCACTATTCCTTGTATTTAAGTTGTTCGTTTTATTCCATTGTTGACTGGTCTATGAACTTTACTCAGTCAAATAATTTTTTTAAAATGTTTTGTATTTTGTAAGCGATGTTACCGATTTTCCTCCGTTTTAGAAAGTTGATATTTCTGTTGGCTTCTTGATTTTCGCTTTCATAATGTTTATTTGGTTAGCTTATGAATGATCAGCTTTTTTAACGAACCCTAATTCTCTGAAGATCGTTTTCTTTTGATGAATCTCCATTTATGTCTACTCTAACTTTATTAAGGATTTTTATGTAAATGCGAAATAAGATATGTATAATTATTTGATTTCAATAATTAATATAGTTTTCTAGGGGACTTAAGGTAGCGACTGAAGGTAGCTGTTAGAAAACCTTAGTCTTAGCTTTCATTTTATTTTGCATTCATCAGATAGGTGTATCTGTTATCTTGAGGGAACTAATGCTTCTTGATGGATTTGATGTCGTATCACTCAGCTTCATAGTCCAGTGAGATTCGTTGTGGATTGCTATCAATTAGAAATGATAACAATGCTGGATAATGAAATGAAGCAAAATCTGATAAATTTGGCCTATGATTGAATACAAAACATATATTTTTAGAGTAAAAGGACTACATATTATTTTGAACCCAGGACCTACTGGTCTCGCACGCGAACGCCTAACCTCTAGACCATTGAGTCGGCCGGCATCCAACGGTGTTAATGTCTAACATCAACCAATCCACGAAATTGAGCCACCGTCCACTATTGTATTCAGCTAGTTACTACCTCGCAATAAGAGGTATTACCTTCAGTTCTAGTGAGAAGCAGTGACCAGTGGAGTTCAACCAGGTCTGTTGTGAGATAGTAACTCATTGAAGACAATGGTGGAAATGTCGCTAAATTTCGTGGATTGGTTGAAGTTAGACATTGACACCGTTGGATACCGGCCGGCTCAGTGGTCTAAAGGTTAGGCGTTCGATAGGTCCTTGATTCGGGGTTCGATTCTCACGGGGTACGATCGTGAATGTGCACTTCTGAGGAGTCCCATAATGTAACGAAACAGCTGGCCAGTGCTTTCAGGTTTTTCATGGTCGTCTAGCCTCAATCGACTCATGAATTCAACTATAAAATTACAAAAATCTCCACAAAACTCCTAATAATATTCAATGGTTACAATAAATAGATTTCATAACTACAAATAATCGGTAAAAATTACACATTGATAGTAAATAGACAGGTTTACTAGTACTGTTAAGAATAATAAAATAACATGGGTTCTAGTCGATAGTTCAACAAAGGAAATAGGTCAAACTTGAACAGACTTTAAAATAGTAATCACAAATCATTATGGGAATTACATAAAAAAAATTGTGTAAATAACCAGTCAGTGAGGAATATAAATATTGTGTTCGAAGATGAAATTATAGGTAACATCAGCTTTCATTTGACTTAACGACCATTGTTATACGATTTAATATTTTTAACTTATTCTCAATTCATCAGTTATAGTCTCTTACACTTACAGCCACTTCGGGCTTGATCTTGTATAATTGTTACTTTTTGTATTTTATGATGTGATGCGGTATGGTCTCTTTGTCTATATATACCAAGTATGGCTGAAAAAAATACATTTGATATAGTGGAGGCCGATATTTATGTTCTGGACTGAACCGGTTTGGGTTCAGTGAGAAGCCACTATACAGATGACTAAAAATGAGAGAGTTGACAAAAGGCTGATTGTGCTGATTAACGCATCATTGATTTGGCGCGGTGCCAAGGTCGTATAAGTAGGTGTTCTGACTGGCCATTATGCCACGTGATATTTGATGGGGCTTAGGACAACATTAAACAGCAGGAAATGAAGGATGACAAACAAATACCGGGTATGAAAAATTAGTGAAATCACTTATAAAACAGTTTACGGCCAAAGAAGGGACAGGGTTGTCAAGAATTTCTTCTGAACACATAAACTAGGGCTATAAGTTCAGATACTTATAGTTTGTGCTATATTTAGGGTGTATGATAGATCACTCAAAGTGATTTGGTGTTGTCTACCATATGACTTATGTTAATCAAGCGTGCTAAAATTGATCTGCATATTGTCTTGGTACTGTTAGGACTTTCTGATTATTATTATTATATCCTTTTCTGTCGCCATACTCTTGTAATTTAATTATAAATTAGTTATTCAGAATTCATACCATAAATGTCCCGGTTAGCGACGTATCGTAGATTCTTACTTATGGTGCATTGTCATTCTGTACTGCATGTATACAACCATGTGAAATTTTGAGTTAGATTATGTGGAGTTTATGTAGAGTATCTTACTCCTGTGTTCTGAATGGGGTTTGGAGCAAGGATTCTGTATGTATCAATAAGTGATATCATATCAGATCTCATAGTTAGTGAATACAGCCAGTGTAGTAGCAGCTTATGTAGCAGTAGACCTCAACATTACCACGGAAAAAAGCAAGATCCTGATATACAACAAAGACAACACCAACGCAATCACACTTGATGGAGAAGCTCTGCAAGATGTGGAAATTTTCACGTACTGGGAAACATCATCAATGAACAAGGAGAATTCGATACAGATGTAGAGACAAGAATCGGCAAATCAAGGACAGCATTCCTACAGTTGAAGAACATACGCAACTCAAAACAACTGCTTGGAAGTCAACATCAATGTCACAATCTTCAACACGAACGTGAAGACAGTTCTACAATACGGAGCTGAAACGTGGAGAACTACTACAACCATCATCAAACATGTACAAGTATTTGTGAACAATTGTCTGAGTATTATACTCAGTGTCCTTTAGTCAGATACCATCAGCAACAATCTACTGTGATAGAGAATAAACCAACTTACAGGAAAAGACTGTTGATATGGAGAATACACATTTTACGGAAATCCTGATGCTGCATCACGAGGAAAGCACTAAGTTGGAGTTGTGAAAGGAAATGGGAAAGAGGGCTATCAAAGAACTCGCTGGATCGGGAATTGCAAGTAGACATGAATAGGATGAATAGTAACTGTAAGGAGACAAGTGGGAAGTATTGTGCAGAATAGATTTGGATGTAGAATTGTGATGAATGGCCTAGTCTATTCCACAAGGGGAAACAGGAGTAAATAAGTAAGTTGGGTGGATCGTATTATTGATCCAACGGTAGTGTTTTAGAACAAAATTATCTAATTCCTCAAAAAAGAAGACTACCATTTAGATTACGATATCCAGTTAGGTTATTGTTACGTATTCAAATTAGTTAATACAACTGTAATAAATTCAATCCACGTCGAAATAAATCAATATGTATACACAATTGAATGAACGAAGAATATTCTTTTCAATAATTTCTCATCAGGTTCTACAATTATAAATCGACATTAATAATCCATAGAATTGGACAGATTTAAGGCAGAGTACATCATTTGGAATTTGTGATAAGTAAATCAAGAATTGTTATTTGTTATATAAAATCAATTCAGATTGTTAATGTTAAAGCTAGCTGACTAATATAAAGTGTTAACTTGAATCAGTTTATAAGTGAAATGAAATTGTGCGATAAATAATCAGAATAAATATGGTCAACATGGGGTGAGAGAAAAATTTTATGGGATAAAAAAACCGGAAATTACATAATATGTGAATTAGGTCAGATATAGTAGATTTAGGGGTGGATATTGAATAAATTCCTCAAAACGGTTATCAAATGTGGTGATAATAATAATAATAATAATACTAATAATAATAATAATAACAATGATAATCACAGTCGTAAAGATAATAATAATAACAACAATAATAATAATAATAATAAGTTTGGGACATAAAATGAAGATTAATCAAATTACGTCACACTATTATAAAATTGATTATTAACTAGTTGGCCCTAAAGTTGGCCAGGGTAAAAGGAGTGGCTGAACATACTTCTTTTGGATGCAAAGCTCTGGCTTTTTGATCCGAATAGCAATTGCTTCGGCCGTCTGTAGGATTCGCAGTCTGACGGAATTAGGTAGAATGCTGTTAACACGATAGATTATTGCGAAAGATTGCTCCATGTTGGCTGTATGTCCTGTTTGAACTAGATGATCTAAGATAGAGCTGTTAACCGTCTTGACTACACCTTTGCTTAACCACACGGGTAGGAATTTATTCAATATCCACCCCTAAATCTACTATATCTGACCTAATTCACATATTATGTAATTTCCGGTTTTTTTATCCCATAAAATTTTTCTCTCACCCCATGTTGACCATATTTATTCTGATTATTTATCGCACAATTTCATTTCACTTACAAACTGATTCAAGTTAACACTTTATATTAGTCAGCCAGCTTCAACATTAACAATTGATTTTATATAACAAATAACAATTCTTGATTTACTTATCACAAATTCCAAATGATGTACTCTGCCTTAAATCTGTCCAATTCTATGGATTATTAATGTCGATTTATAATTGTAGAACCTGATGAGAAATTATTGAAAAGAATATTCTTCGTTCATTCAATTGTGTTTTAATATAATGGGAATATTTCAGAGATCAATATGTATACAATGGTCACCAAATGAATCATTTTCATGATAGAAAAGCAACAACCTAAAGATATTTCATCTAAACAAGAATCTGAGCTCATATGTGATGATTATATTCATTGTTATTTTTTACAATAGTTTCTAAGTGACTTTAATAATAGACTATTCATTATTGAACTTTATCAATATGTTACCTCAGTTCTAAGTTATTATGCTATCGAGCGACATAGATTTAAATCCAACAAGTAGAGGTTTTGATCATTGGTCGATACGAAATCTATATCCAATTTTATCCAACTATCTAATGTGAAATTGTTGAATGTTACATAAAAGTTTACTGTTTTAAAATTGATGAATGATCCATTTAATGACCGGAGATCAACTAGTAGAACAGCATGTCACCGATAGAAAGTACTGTAATGTTTATTGTTATTATACAGTTTTATTAAATACCAATGTTTTACTAATCTGAAAAGAACAAATCTCTGTAATTCAATCTAAGAAAAACAAACAAATAAAACAACTGTTGAACTATACGAGTATTATATAACCAACATAACAGATAATCTATTCAATAAATTGTAGCATTTATACTTATTACCCTATAGTCAATAAAGTATACACCTGTTAGAAACATATAAATTGATACCTGTGAGGGTGTACATTGAACAAACAAACTAATTTTAAAGTTTATTGTCTGCTAAATCATTTGAACAACTGTTCTATTATTATTATTATTATTACCATTTTGACTAGCAATGAAATGAAATAACCATAAAATTTGGAGATCAATTTCATCACAGATTGAAATAGGGAATAGTAGACACCTGTTATTTATCTTTGATCAAAGATCAGTTAGAAGTACATAATGACAATTATATAAATGAATTGAAATTAGGAAATTTCTTTTAAGTGTAATAAATTACAAAAGATATACAGAAAAAAAAGTTGATTACACTCAATTATTGACTTCCAGTATTCTTTGAAATAGAACAGTATTAACACCGACTC
The DNA here is from genome assembly GCA_946903255.1 of Schistosoma spindalis. NCBI lineage: Eukaryota > Metazoa > Platyhelminthes > Trematoda > Strigeidida > Schistosomatidae > Schistosoma > Schistosoma spindalis. The sequence continues at coordinate 87,411,845 of OX336420.1, forward strand.
AATGGTCTAGAGGTTAAGTGTTTGAGCGTGAGACTGGTTGGTTTTGGGATCGAATCTCGTGAGGTGGGATCGTGGATGCGCACTGCTGAGGAGTCTCACAATAAGACGAAACAGTCTTCCAGTGCTTTCAGGTTTTCTATGGTGGTCTAGCTTCAATTGACTCATAATCTCAACCATAGAAGGAACAGTATTTATTAATTTTTTAATTAATTCCCCATTTAGTTGATTCTATGTAATTAAGTCATAATTGTATTGTAAACTAACCTATATACACGTTAATTCATCCTTCAGTAGTAGTGGTCATTAACATATTATTCTATAGATTAGATTGAAAATTGGCTACCAGTCTGAGTGACATAACATTGTGTATACTATTTTTAGATGTTAACCGGTTTAATGTAATATGAAGAAAATCTTGTATAACTGAAGTCTCGTACAACAGTGTATCTGCAATAGTGAGGGAACTGATGCACTATACGGGATTCAAACAGGCGTAAACGCGCCTTATAGACTAAACAGTTAATACTGAGCCATTTAGATGGTAAATAATAAGCTGTAAGACAAAAGTATTTACAATAACTTGGTCAATCAGTAGTAAACAATGTTATGTTTATTCAACCATAGTAATGAATGAATGCTACCGATCACGTCAGCTACATATAAAGCTAAATTACAACAGAAACAACAAATAGTACAACAAAAAATAATAGTATTAGTAATAATATTAATGACAATAATAATCAATATTATTCTTATAGTATTTTCTTATTATTCGACAATTCTTGAGTACCTTTTTCGACAAGTAAGCTATGGTTACTTGCTTACAGAGAGCAGAATAACAGCCAAATAATCAAAAATGTCAACTCAAACACATAAACATTATCAAAACTAAATTAACATACTTTGGCAAAACTGATTCGTACTTCTAAATCTTTACACGCTATCTCATCAACCGAACCATCTACATCATAGTCATGGTCATCCGCAACATTATCATCATCTTCATGATCACCATGATTCACTGAGTTTGAAACGCATTCTTTCAATTCACAACTACTTGTATTAGGAATTACATGATCACATTCTGAATCCAAAACTAAACTAGAACTACCATTACTACAACTCATATTCGCCAATATTTGAGAATCTTGTTCCACAGTCGATCCAATCAAGTCAATTGGGATTATTCGTTTAGATAGATTTTGGAAAATCGTTTCATCTATTGTCAATGATTGATTCAGTTGTAGTGTTTGTTCATCAACCCATTGTTCTTCACATTCGAATTCAATTAAATCATGGATGAGTGCTTGTTCCGATTGTTGTGACAATAATTGGAGTCGCAAACATTGTAAACTTTGATCAAGCTAATTAAACAGAAAACAATGTGGGAAATAAATCATTGTAGCCATGAGATACATAATGTAATATATATGTGTGTGAATATATTACACTGCAATCGGGAGTCGTATGCAAATCAAATATCTCAACCGTATAATCTACTACTGTGAGGTTGAGTTTATTTATTTATTTATCTGAACACATAAATATTGGTACAAGGGGGCACCAGATATATATGCACCTTACAAAACAATGAGAATGGGAAGAGAAAAAAAGTGTAAAAATCGTATAATAATACTAAATAATAATAATGGGGAAACGGAAAGTTACAATCAGAAGCAATCTTTCAGTTAAAGAAGTTACAACCACTTTTATGAAGAAAGTAAAAGAAAGTTACGGCAGGATCGCCACTGGCTTTTATTCTGAGCCATATCTGATAACGTTTCTAGCCACTGAGTTTCACCATCTCTAGGACCTTAGTCAGGGAGTTGTGAAGGGCCAACAGAAGCTAGCCCTTTGCAGCTTTCTTTCATACCACGACACCATGTCATACACTGACCACCTCTCTGCTTTTTCCAACCAGTCCGAGAGTCGGCAAATAATGCACGACGTGGAATTCTCTGGGACAACATTCGTAGAACATGTCCAAGCCACTGAAGTCGATGTTTCAAGATGTTGACACCAATTGAATTATCGTCTCTGTGCTCGAACACACGATGCCGAACCTTTGCATTGCTAACATAGTGTTGTCATTGGATATCAACAATCCTTCGGAGACAACGATGATCAAACAAACACAAATAGAATAAAATGACAATATCTACTGAAAATACTATTCACATGAGATAAAGTGATACTGCTTCAAATCTGACAAAACAAGTATCAGTTGTTTTAAGATTACAGGTGAGTGTTTCTTTGATTATTACCAACTATGATTTTATATCACAATCATATTTAACCATCTAACATTAATACATCATATACACAATATTGAATTACTCATATGAATACATCTATTACAACATCATTGGTAAGATTCAATTAATACTACAAAATTAAACAACCATAATACTAGTCACAATTAAAGGATCAATCATATAATAGATATACAGATTAATTATAATTGTTCAATGCTTCAAGTTCCAATACTAAAATAGTGAAAATATACAGACATATAAACTTGGTTATATATATCTATATAATTGACCAATACAAATTTAGTTTATATTCATCATTAATTGGAACATTTAAATTATTTAAATTATTCTATAGTAAATTTAAAACAACCATATACATTCATAAAACGATTTGAATTTTGGAGGTTAATTTAATTTAATTTAATTTTTTTTGGGAAAATAAAAACTAATCGTATCTATCATTATAATGTTCATTTCTATATCCCTTTTTTAATTGATTTTTAATAAATAAACAAATTATTATAAAAATTTGTAATTAATTAATTGATTAATTAATTAATTAAATAATTAATTACTTAACAGTAATTGGTTGCACATTTAAACAATATTGAAAATAATACACAATTATAGAAACATAATACAACACAACACAACACAACACAATAAACAAACAAATAAATAAATAAATAAATAAAGCAGAACAAGTATTGTGTTGTTTATTAATTTAGTATTATTAAAAAAAAAAAACAATAACAACATCAACAATAATAATGGTAACAGTGTATGAAATGGTTGAGAGTGATTGTTCAGTGTTATTGAAATGGATTTATAGAGGTTTATTATTCGTTATTTTAATCAATACAATTATAATTCCAACATATGGTAAGTTAAAATAATAATTTTGAATAGTTTATTTTTTGTTAATTTATAATAATACTACTTATTTGTAATAGTAATATCGGTGAGATTTGTGCGGCTATTTATTTTTGTCGTCATTTATGTTGGATGATGTTTGTTGAAGGGCCGAGCTCTGATTTCAAGTAGATCGTATGAATGATTGTTATTGAAATATATATGTTACCTATCTTCGTATATAATCATCGACTTAAATCACGTTAGTCAATAAAGGAATTAATTAAGTTAAATAACGAAAATGAACTTTTCAATAAATACATTTTGTATGTGAAGCGAATGGAATAGAGCGAAGAGAAACAACGCGCAGTGAAGATGGAGGTTAAACCAACTCCCATTTAACCAAACGTTAAACAATATTTATAGTTACACAAAAATAAGTTACGGACATGCGATGAATAGGATAAGAAATGTACACAAACATATGCGATCATACAAAAACAGTCAAGATTGATAAGTGGATAATTAACAATGTCAAAATGTGACTCAATTAGAATGAATAGATCGGGCTGTCTGAGAGCTAGATTAAGACATATGGGCTTAACATAATAGCCGATACTACAGATTATAATTTATGAACTAATTATGAGAGGTACCAAAGTGACTTTGAGAGTGTCTACCTAATTCCTAAGGCTAAATGACGATTATAAAGCATTTTGAAGAATAAGGATTATGATTTACAGTTGATGGATGGACTGCTCAGTAGTGTGTATCTACGACCACGTACGCGAGACTCGAACCCAGGACCGTCGGTCTAACGCGCGAACGCTTGACCTCTACAGGCGATATCCAACGGTATTATTGTCTAAACTTCAAATAATCCGTGAAATTACGCGATCATCTTTGATTATCTGAGGTAGATAGCTGTCTCTACCTGACATGGTGGTGGTCTAACACCGATCAATTCATGATCTCAATCAAAAACTTAACAATCTCCACAACTCCATACTGTTAATGTTTATTTGCTTTAAATAAACTTTACTGAAATGTATCCTAACACTGCTTTAACTCTGTTATAAGAAAATGGATCATTAGTAAACAGGATCAAGATCTTTTAAAAGATCTGTTTTATGTTAAAATAACAACCAAAAAATTAATAAAATATCTTCCTTTTTTTCTGTAAGTCTATTAGTTTTCTGAGGGAAAAAAATAAATGAAACTTTAATTGAATATTAAATTTTATCCGACAATTACCAATGTAATAACCACACCCTATTCAAGTATCAACATTAAAGCCTTATCAATTTATTGAATATTTGATCGCTTTTTATTTACATAATTCTGTAAGTGAATTTTATTTCATTATGTTCTCATCTTATTAGGATTCTGTATGAAGTTCCTATAGTCTTTGAATATTTACATGATTAAGAAAAATTGGAACAAACAACTAGATTTTTGGTTTTGCTTATTTCAACTGGTACTCTTATACAAGATGTATTCATATATATTGAGGAATTCAAATCCATGTTATGATGTATTACATAGAAATACACTGTTGTAGACCTATTTGGGCTGTAAATAACTTCCTGTTGATATTTTTTTTGTTGTTGCACAATTTAGGTTCTAGTTATGATATTGTTGAGATTTGTATTTTCCTTTGCCTGAATAACTTTGATATAAGTGTGTCTTATATTGTTTGATGAAATAACATTAGTTAGTTGTTTGTGATTTGAACTGATCATTCGACCATAATGACAATCTTAAAATATTGATATGATCAACGTTGATTGATTAGGTTAAAATTTGTGGATAATTGTAATTTTCATTTGTATAGAAAACATTTAACTGATATATTTCATTCTTGTTAGTAAAGAAAGAAATTAATTAAAGATTCTAAAGTCAAACTAGTGGTTCTTCTTCATCAACTGTCTTAATACTAAACTAGGATAGATAGCATTAAAGCACAAAAGATTAAGGTTAAATGAATCGGTAAAATGGTGTATATAGCATAACAAGAATCTTTTCGACTATTGACAGAAATGAAGTATGTGTGCTTCTCATAAGTAGTATGAGTCATTTGCAGCTGCAAATAAAACTTATTGTTTATTATGAACAGAGATGCAGTATAGAGCTTACGAAAATCCTCATTCATCATTCATTGTCTAATGAATCTGTAACATGTTGAAGGTGATTTTGCAATCCTGAATATTTGCTTGAATTGTTTTCATGCAAACTGACAAGTACAACATCGGGAAAATAACTAAGACAAATTCATATTGTCATTACTCAGTAATTAATCAATGACAGATTTTTTGTGCCTACTTGAGGTGATTTTCATCCCAAGTAACTCAATAACAATTTCTCAGAATGTGAGTGTGCATAGAATCCACAGGGGAGTATCAGTTCCGTGGCTATTGGGTACCAACTAGCTCAAAACTTATGTCTAGGGTTTTCTGTTGTTTACCTTTAAACACCTAACACCTGAAAAATGAGTCTATAAAACGATGTTTTCATATATACCATAACACCATTGAATACCGGCTCAGTGGTCTAGAAGATAAGAGTTCACGCGCAAGTCCTGCTTACGGGATTGTGGATGCGCACTGCTGAGCAGTCCCATACTGTAACGGAACGACCGTTCAGTGCTTCCAGGTCTATCATTGATTGATCTATAATCTCATTCAATAAATACTGTAGTTGTGTTTCGTTCATTTCAAAAAATTTATTTATATGCTTATTTTAACGTAAACCAACTGTCATGTAGAATTCATATTCATACATATCAGTTCTGTATACTTTTGGATTGATATAAAGTGAAATTACAGAAATCAACATGGACATGTAAATTTATTTTTTATTTTTCAAAAAATGTCATATTAGCAAAATCGTTCAATGAAAACATTAATGCGAATTTATTTGTTAATGCCAGTTTTAAATAAGAAAGAAATTAGATGGTATTTATATATTTTCATACAATATGCTAGTGAAGTTTGTTCTGTCTTCCATTCTCCTCCCCTACAGAAACATTAGTATTATGTAATCAAACTGTTAAACATGCTGGGGAACTATAGTATACATAAAAGATACTTTTCGCTATGAACTGAAATTAGCGTAACTGCTTCAATAAATTTGTACCTGAAGTGAATGCTTTTAACAGTGTTGCCAATTGGGCATCTTTTAGTTCATAACACAATCGATCTTGGAATACATGAATAGTATATCACTGTTTAGTTAAATATAGTACTGTTTGGTGTAAGATGTTTTGAGCTTCCCTTTTATTAATATAGACGAGTGACTTAAATTGATCTCTGTTAGTATATGAGACCCTTAACATGTGCTTTCAAGTTACTACTTAGTCAATACGTTAATGGATAACGGGTTCTTTTTTGAAGCAACAATTGCTGAGTTTGAATCTCATTGTGTACATCAACATTGAGACGCAGATGAATGAGACAAATGAGTCTTAAGCAGAACAGTACGCAGTGCAAAAATATAGTTTAACCATTTATTAGGATTCCATGCAGAGGATTTTGTGGATATTTACTATTTTTTGTGTGACACTATAGGGATTTAGGATTCAGATACTTATAGTTATTCTGAAGCATATCTCAGTGTTGATTTAGGTATTCCTGAATTTTATGTAATAATTAAAATATCTGACTTCTATATTTTCTTTGGCTTGCTTGACAGAATAACGTATGGTATATAATCAGTTAATCTAACTAGGTAGATGGTAAGTACTCAGGGTCTATAGTAAAATTAGTTACCCTATAAAGCTGAGTAATCTTATCGCAGCTTAGATTGGAAATTCTCACAACACATTGATTCCTTAGATAATTTTAAACTTGTGGCCTGATTCACTTACTGCTTTACTGAATGCTAACAATAAACAAACAGTTGCATAGAACAAGTCCTTGCTTAAGAGGTTATATTTAGTGAATACATAGTACTTATTACTAATATGCACTGATAGGTGGTCAGACAGTAAACATGTAGGCGGACACTTTAATCAGATAAATAATCAACTTACTCATTATACGTCTCTACCCACGCTAACAAATGGTTTACCATGAATATTGTGTCACCAATATGAATTACAATAATATATCATACGGTTTAAAAGTTTTACTGATTTTTTTTAAAAACATCGCCATAATAGTAGAGGGAAATTTCAAATCTCATCTTGAAAAAAAAACCCGAAAATGTGTTTAACCTAAACGCTACTGGTGTGGTGTAGCCGACTTATGTCCACATAAGTAGTATATAACAATGGTCAGGAATAGAATGTATTTCAGTAAAAAATCGAAAAGGAAACAATGGGAACGGTAAGCAATCGGTATAAAAATGTACGAACAGTAAAAACTGATATGATGGACTGAGATTTTCAAAAGAAACAATCAAGTTTGAGACAATTGATTGATATTTTGCAAATTAACTATTTACTCAGTTTTTAAGTAAGATATTCTGTCATTTCGTGTTCAAATACATTCAGTTGTCCCAACTTGTGTTCTTGTTCACTACACTAGAAGTGAAGTCAAGTTGATATTATCATAAACGTTTCTGTAATGTATTTCTTCTGTTAATGATATAAATAAAATTTAAACTGTAGCTTAGTTTTATTATATATACGTTAAGAGATATTTTATAGCACTTTTTTTCTGTATATACAATCACTTTTTTTTTCTCTCTTATTTAACAGGTGGAATTTTATCATTTTGTTCAGAACCTGAAACAGTATGTACAGTATTTCGTCCATGTTGTGGAAGGGATTGGGTATGTAATCGTAAAAGTTCTGCTACTGGTAAATGTGTTCAATGTGCACATGCTAATAGTCCATGTATTCATGCAAATGATTGTTGTCGAGGTGCATGTATAAAAGGTTCATGTAAATTGATGAGTTTCTTTGGTGAAGAATGAAAAAAAAAATTAGTTGATTACAGATTAGATTTATTTCTTCAAAATATCATATTTATGGATAATAATAATAATAATAAAATACATTTCTATATACACATAGTACTTTGTTTTACTTTATCAATCTTCAGTAAAATGGTTTTGATTATATAAACTATTCTAAAATTCAATTGTATCCAATTAGAATTCATTATCATTTATAATATTTAATCGTAAACAGTCAATTTGATATAATTTAATCAGAATATTAAATCATTTAGTTCATTACTGTGATATCGTTTTCCTGCTAGTGCTTTTTAGATAGTAACATCAACATTCAAAATTTAGGAACATTATCTAATTCGATATGATTTGGTTCTTATTTTAAATTGACTTGTCATTATTTATACCTAAATTTACAGTCATTCTGTTGAAAATATAGTTTTGATTGAGATCATGAACTGATTGATGTCAGACCATCATTGAAAACCTGGAAGCAATGGATGGCCGTTTCGTCCTATTGTGGAACTCCTCAGCAATGCGCATCCACGATCCCGCTCACGGGATTCGAATCCAGGGCGTTCAGGTTCGCGTGCGAACTCTTAACCAACTGGACCATTGAGCCGTCATGCAATGGTGTTAATGTCTAACCTCAACCATCTTCCATTGTACTGAGGTAGACACTTGTTTCTACCCCTATACTGATAATTAACATGTGTTCACTAGTGACTAGCTTCGTGAGAAGCCGTGACCAGTGGAGCTAATCCGTGTCGGTTAGAAAGAGGTGTCTACCTCAGTACAATGGAAGATGGTCGCGCAACTTCGTGGATCGGTTGAGGTTAGACATTAACACCAGTGGATGCCGGTTCAGTGGTCCACTTGGTTAGGCGTTCGCGCGCGAGACTGAGGGTCATGGGTTCGGATCCCGATCGCAGGATTCGAAACGACTATCCAGTGCTTCCAGTTTTTACATGGTGGTCTAGCTTCAATTCACTCATAATTTCAACTATTAGAGTTTATATACGTATATAAGGTAAAAGAAATTCATAGTATTGGGAAAGTGAATTCTCTAAGAAAACAACAATGAACAGTAAAGCAAATTTTATTCTGAAACGGTAAATTTAACAAAACAAAAATAAATTGAAAATTAAATAGTTATTCTTTAGAAACTAATTTAATAACAAACACAACAGTATTTAATTGATCTAAGGAAATCTCACTTATCTGCATTTTACAAAATAAACCTTAATGGAATGATATGGAAAACATTATTTTTTATAAAAAAAAAACAAACAAAAAAAAAGAAACGAATGAGAACACTTGTAAAATAATTTTATCAAACGGTTGAACCGTTAGCAATTTGCTAGTAAGTTGCAGAGTAACAGATTAAACCATTCAATATTTAAGAACATCAAATCATAAGAAGGAACACCAAAACGATTAGAGATCAATAAAAAATGATCTTAGTCTATGATATCAGAATAATTCATATAAACGAACCGGGGTGAACATGAAGAACTATTATAAAATTGTTTATGCAAACATTTTTTTTAAAAACAAACAAACAAACAAACAAACAGAATGCTGAAAAAGATTAAACAAAAAAGATGTTATGTAATCAATTTATGAAAATCAAAAGAAAAAAAAATGCAAAACAAAACCAAAAAAATTGTTTCTTCACAGGGATAACATTTGTGAGTTAGAATTCAATTTATAAATTATCATTTGTTTATCTTCTTATTAGTACTTGTTCTTGTAGAGGTAGCCCTGTTGAAGATGGTAGTTTTCGCTTTGTCAAAGAAATATTATAAAAAAAACAGTACTTTAGAAATATTTCAATTTTAACTCGTAGGGAGATCACAAAAAATATATACAGTATTAAAGATAACGAAATGCAGATTAATACTAACTCTACGGTATTCACAATGGGATAATAACTGAGTGGTAGAATTTAATGTATGAATGAATCAAAACAGTTGAAGTTTCATTCACTTGGTGTTGTTTACTCGTATTTTCCCATCGTTATTTAGGACGAAACGCACATTCTGGATTCCACTGTTAACTACTATCCATCTTTGTTTATAAAGTTTGTGACTTCAGGTGATATCAAGGCAGTCCGTACAGGATGCACATATGTCAACAAGAGACTGATCAATTGCAGTCTTAAATAACAATGGCAACATACAAGTAAAACAACACCATATGAATAGAACTTCACCCCGTTGCACAAGCAGGTGGCTATGAGGACTCAGTAGCTATGTGAATAATGCGATGGCGTCTGAAACGAACGGTATTGGGTTCGAGTCCTGAAGTGAACATCAACTGTGAGGTCCAGGTACATCCAGCTGACGAGTCCCAAATAAGACGAAACTCGTGTCCTGGATTCCACTGCTAGCCACTATCGATATTTGCTTATAAAGTTGAAGTTTAAGATAATTTACCAGAAATGTAGAACAGCATTAAAATTTCACTGGCTATTTGTTGATATTTCAGCTCGATATTTATAATTACTGGACAATTTAATAAATATGTTGCATAAGTATAGGAGGATGATTGGTTTCTTGAGTAAATTATCAGTTCAGTCATTGAATTGATTTCCGATAAGCTTATCAAACAAGTGAACTATTATAATATTGGTACGAAAAAGTACATGATATGAGTCTTTGAATCTGCAGTGAGCTTTTGGCAATGTTTTACTCTGAAGTAAGAGATAGACTTTACCTTTTAGTAATGTTGCAACCTCCGTTTTTGTTCTGAGAAAATAGTCTCCTACTCTGGAAATTTGAACTATCTTTTGATTTCAAATGAATATGTCAGCTTAACATTGTTCGTCGGAGTTGAAAAATCCATTCGATTTTTAACAGTAACCTTATTGGGTTCTATCAAGTACGTCACTATTACATTATTACACTGAATTCTCCTCAAGAAACTGAGCCAATTCTACCATCTCTCAATCCAATACAGTCTCAGACAGCAAAACCTGTCCTAATGAAATGATTCACAAAAATAGCTTGAACGTTTTGGTTGTTACACTGCTTCATGTACCTTCTATAGTAGAAGCTTAGTCTACTATACCGAAACGCAATTAATAATGTATTAATGTCACGGTTTCGATATTTCTGTTTATACTATCATAAGATTACATTTTGTTTATGAATGGTGACTCTACGCTTGTTAAAATTATATGTGTTGTATATATAAACGATAATATTGTAAAATCATTTATGTTTACACATCCTGCACACATTTCATATCTCCTATGACTAACAACTTTGTCCGAACTGCACAATTTAAGGAAATCTATAAACCGAGTGTTTTAGGAAAGCGAACACTTTTATTTATCATTGTTATGATCTATCGATCTGATCATCCCTGAAAACTGACGTGTATTCTGTACTCATTTTCCAAATATATTATTATTATTATCATTTTGTAGCTACTGATACTCAACCTGTCTATATATATGTTGGGTGCCTTGGGGATTTCCTCAGAAATGTCTTCAGGAGCTAGAAATGAAGGAAAATACTCTGAACAATTAATGTAAAATAGAAACTTCTCAGAGTAATGTATGGGTTAGACGACTACAAATTATGTTACTAATTTTAGAATGATTACAAAATCCGCTGTTCAAGGCTTAAGTGTAATAAATTTATGAAGGATTAGGTAGTTAGCAAGTCAGTATCAACCATTCATATATCAGATATATTAATTCTCATATAAAATTCTTACTTGGAACAGTTTGTTTTAGTAATGAAGAGTTGTTATGGATTGATGCTTCATTCTCATATGATGAATTCAGCGATTTCATGTCACAATCTTTACTTGTTAAAGGTGTTGATACAAATGATCGTTGTTCTTTAGAGTTCATATTGGTTAGTGTAGTAAGACGTGATTTATTAATTGGAGTTACATTAATTAATCCTAAATTACTTTCACGCTTTGATGTGGAACTTGTATTGATCAAATTAGCCTTTATAGGTGTACTACCAAAATGACATGTTTTATGGGTAACTATAATATAAAATATTAAATTATTCACATTTTAATTCATTTAACTCAAGTTATCATTATAACATGAAATGTTTACATGAAATAAATCCTTATTTTATTGATTGAATAATCAAAGAGATTCGATAAAACACTTATTCAGTGATTTAAGTTTGGGAAGACAATAATCATACGAAAATTGCCAGTGAACATGTAGTGTCAGTTACTATATGAAGCCCATATAATTGATTTTAACTTATGGACAAGTCAATTTATCCATTCTTCTTGAATCACGTCTTGACCTTGTTAATTATTCAATTATTAACGCTGACTGTTCTTATAGGAGCGTATGTGTGTGTAAACTTCTTATCCTACTCATCACATATCTGTAGCTTATTTTTTTCTGGTTATAAATATTGACTAAAGCTTGATTAATTGAAGTTGGCTCACATGCCTTCTTCACTGCGTGACATTCTACTTCGTTCTCTTCTATTCGCTTCGTTTCTCTGAATGTCTGTTCAGATCAGTGATTGTATAAAATATACGTTTTCGAAATCCTTTCTCGTATTTGACTTATTTTAATTCCGTTATCTTGATGGAGTTTTGTTCTCTGAGATGGATGGTTTTAATTGAACAACAAAATCTACGAACAAAAAACAAATTCAAAGTCTACTAAAACTCATCGATTTATGCCTAACAACATATTTACAATTCAACAACAAAAACTACGAACAAACAACCATCCAGCTCAGAGAACAAAACTCCGTCAAAATCATCCACCTGAGCTACAAATCTCCTCCACCATCTCATAATTCCGTTATTCACTAACGCGAGTTAAGTCGATTATAATATATGAGGATTGGTGACATGTATATCTCAACAGCTATCAAACATACGATATTACTGGAGTCAGATATCAAGCCATTAAAAATGTTTCAGGATTTTTCGGAAGAAATGATTAAACAATTGTTTACTTGGAAGTGATTTAAAGGTTGATTGTAGGAGTTTAGCCAGGTTTCGTGTTATAATACTCATGTATCCCCATTTCTTTTACAATATTTTCAGGTATTCAGCCTAACTAGTCTAATAAAAACGGGCTATGAAAAAAAGTATTCACTATAGACACCTGTGAAATATTATAAAATTCACAATATGGTCAAAACTAACAATTCTGTCTACAAAAACATAAAATTATCCAATCTTTCGGGTTTTGTATTTTAGTTAAACAATCATCTGTCTCCAAGAATCATTAGATTGTTATTAAGTAATAGTATGGGACTAATCAATAGCACATACCCACAATCCAATACCAGAGATTGAACAAAGGACCTTTGGGTATCACACACACAGAGAGACTTACTATTAGATCAGTAAGGAGACAATCAACGATTCACATCATTTACGTTAGTTAATTCACAACATAACCCAACGATCATGAAGGTAGATAGGATAGATATGCATTGATAAATCAATGCATAAGGCATTACAGATTCAGGTTTATAATTTTGTCTACATTTAGTTTATTCGAATCGAATGAATAAAAAATGTTTAAATTAGACCAATATTATTATTGGCATATAACATGCATAAACAATGAATAAGTATTGTTTATTTTAAGTTTATGACTCAATCCATTAGGATTCATATTGTACTACACATAACGAATATTTTTTTGTCAGTTTAATTTACGCCATGCTAAATATATATTATTTAAAAATGTATGTAGTTTATAACATACAGTTGTGCATTTTTTTCTCCTGCGAAAATATCTCCGAGACATAAATTTATAAACTTTTAATAATGTGTCATCCTATTACGTCCAACCTCCTACCATCAGTAGCAGGTAACCATGGAGCAGTCGATATTTGATCGTTCACTAAATAATGATCAGTGAGATGTCTATTTATCCCTTTAGTGCTTCCTGAGTTCTATCAACTAGTTTACCTCAAAATGCAGTGATATAGCTGAGGGTGGAAAAGTCCATTCTCCCTTTTGAGATGCTATCATATTGGCAGGTACACGGGATCGTAGATGCGTATTGATGAGGAGCCCCGCACTTGAACGAAGCGGCTGTTCAGTGCTTCCAGGTTTTCAATGGTGGTCTAGCTTAGATAGACTGATGAATTCACTTATTGAAATACTATGTGATTAGAGAAGAACCGTAATCTAGCTGATCGTTGATTGTCAGAATTCAACGGTAACTGTAGCTCAAAAGTTATAGATCGAGTCCTGTCGTGATCCACTTGTTTTTCATCACCTTCAATCACAAATTCTGTAATCTTATATGAACGTGAATACCCATTATACTGAGTGAGGGAGTAAGTAATACTTGATAAACTATACAGAATCACCAAACTAGTAGCTTACTTCTGCACGGATCACGTGAATCCAAGAATTCATTTAAACTCATCCATCCACCTCCTACTCGCACAATCGTTGTACTATTCAAGAAACGAACCAAGTAAACTCGTGAACTGGATCCAAACTTCAAAAGAGGCAAAAAAGCTGTATAAGCAAATTATATCTTGCTTTTTAACACTGAAAACAGTTACATGGAATAGACATACAAGAAAATAAAGTAGAGATTAATTAAAGGGTAGGTTTTTTATTTAGTATAGAACGTACTGAGCTTGGTAGTTTTACATTATAATCTACACTTAGTTAGAAAACTATCAGAAACCAAGAAGTGACAGATCTTTGGTCTAAGTATTCATTTGTTCATCAGTGTGTAATCACAATCCTACTGAGAATTAGACCCAGACCGTCATTTAATTTCATGGAGTTTTAGGAAGAATCAGTATTCTCATAACCTATTTTATAGATCACATGTAAGAAAATAAACTAATGAATACGTATTATTGGTGTTGTGGGTAAGAGTATAACAGAATTAAATTAACTTAACTTACACAATATCGATCCTTTCCAATTTTTCTCGGTTGAAATTTCGGTTGACAAACACATTTACTAGTTTCTTGTTCTATTGCATGTTCAATTAATTTATCAGTTGGTAGAGGTTTATGCTGAAAAATGTAATTTGGATTCGATAAAAAACAACTACTTCTTTCTGTATCAATAACTAGATTATAAGTTATGGAAAATATATTAAAAAAAAGGTTTATTCCAGGACAGTGATTAACGGATACTCTGTTTTTCAATTAAATTGTTTTTAGATTACGCAAAGATGGATAGTGGCTAGAGGTGGAATCCATGACAGGCATTTCGTTCTCCTTGGGACTCGTCATCTGGATGTACCTGCATCTCACAGTCGATGTTCACTCCAGGACTCGAACCCAGTACCGTTCGCTTCAAACACCATCGCGTTATCCACTTAGCTATTGAGTCCTCATAGCCACCTGCTTGTGCAACGGGGTGAAGTTCTATTCATATGGTGTTGTTTTACTTGTATGTTGCCATTGTTATTTAGGACTGCAATTGATCAGTTTCATGTTGGCATAAGTGCATCAATTGCAGTCCTAAATAACAATGAGAAGATACAAGTAAAACAACACCAAGCAGTGTGTCCACATTTTATTAAATGCTCTTGTATAGAACTAGTAATTGTTTACATTCATCTTTTAAAAGCCAAACCGGATAGTGTTCTGAGTTGCGTTTGGAAAGTGATCACTTTGTGAGGCCTATGTAACAATTATTCCTTATTTATAGAAAATGATTTTAAAATAACTAAAGAAACCCCCTGATTCATTAAGAAAAAAAAACGAAGACAACTTTTCAGCGAAGAAAAGTTTCTTTTCAACGATACTATTTTCCTAAGATGTACAATTGCATTTATAGGTAATATTTTACATCTAGTAGTCTATGATAAAATAGAAGAGTGTTATATAATTTTAATAGTTGAGATCATAGGTCAGTTGAAGCTAGACCACCATGGAAAACCTGGAAGCAGTGGATGGCCATCTTGTCCTATTGTGTGACTTCTCAGCAGTCCATATCCACCGTTTACTTCAAACGCCATCGCATCATCCACTTAGCTACTGAATCCTGATAGCCACTTGCTTGTGCAATGGGGTGAAGTTTACATTCATTTGGTATGGTTTGTTTGAATTAAGGCTATATCGAGGCAGTATGCACATATGCCAATAAGAGACTGATCAATTACAGTCCTAAACACCAAACAAACAATACCAAGTGATTGTTTTTAGACTAGTTTTAGAGTCGACAATACTGTATCAACTCTTGATTATATACATATTAGACAGATGACTATAATGTATTTGTATCTCATAGTTACATAGATACATTGTGAAACAAATGAGAATAAAAAGAGAATATTTACTAGTATTACATTTGATAATGAATATCTAATTAGATTTCATTAGTAAAGATAAATTTGATTACATCCTAAACAAAATTTGAACGGAAACCGTTTATATTTAGGATATTGAGCATTAAAAAAACGAAGAGCATTTTTGGTTAGTTGGTATCTGGAGATCAAGTGACTGGTTTACTTAAATTGATTAAATAATGGACGTTGCATATATCTCCAATCAGTCTAAAATTAATTATCAGACTTTGAAATTTAGTATAAAGTTTCTCGAGAAATATCAGTTTATCCATTCAGTAGATTTGAAAAGCTTTTACTTTCATCAAAGTATTTCCCTGAATATGTTAAAACTGTTTGTAAATTGTAGGTTGGCTAGAAACTAGGACATCAGAGGATCAATTATTGATTATGCAATAACAGAATAAAATTTATCGGCATTTTATAGATCTATACATTTAAAGAATACTATTTGTCATGATAAACAAATCTGACAGACGTATGTGTTAATGAAATCATAATAAAGATGAATCTTAAATATGTAATCAAAATTATATAGATAAACAATTGTACAAGGTATATGTGTAGGAAAGGTTTAAAGCAAACTAATTTGAGTAAGAGCACTTATGATGAAAAACTTATTTCACTGGGTGAAACATTAAGAATAGTAACTGATTTACTGTTGTTGTTATTTTTTATGAGTGTATTGAATTTGTTAGATTTGGCGGTCGCTAATGATTGCGCCGGAAAAATGCTGATCACTTATACTTGGGACGAGGGACCTCTGCAATACCCACGACGCGAAAGTAAGAACATAAAGACTGGTATAAGTGAAGATTTATTAGCCCCAAAACACTATGTCGACGACGACGATGATGATAGTCTAAAATACACTGGTTTATATATTGATTGTACATTCATTTTGATTAATAATTAGGATTAAATCACATACTCAGAGTTATAACAAATCACTTACTGAGCATAGTTCATGTCAACTGAATATACAAGAATATCGTATATGATACAGAAGAAAATATCATACTGAGAAAACAAATCAAATACTACATTGAATGATCATCATGTTGAATCAAAACGGAAGTAATGATGAATAAAACCCATATTGAGTAAATCAATCGAAAATTGACTTTTCTTTCCATCATATCAGAATTGTTTACTATTGTATTATGATCATTAACACTTACCAATGTGTAATATATTCTGTCATTAAAATATGGTTTATTTCTAAAATAGTACAAAGTCTCTCGTAACGATCTGTACTTCTTTTCACTTAATATTTATGTGTCCTTTGAAGAGTTATCTTTGTAAATGATTGATTACATCTAGTTCCTAGTTGTTGAACTAACCATCTATATTCAGTATTCAATTAAATAGTTCGTTAGATACACTTATGAATCATAATTTTGATATGAAAACACGAGTAACTTGAATTACTTTTTTTAAACCGGGGAACCAAACAACAACAAAAATACAGTTACCTGTTTTTTTGAACTTAATGCTTCAATAATCTGATGACATGTAACTATGCCCTTTTTTGCTTGATCAATTGTATAAAATGCAGACTTGATGAAAATAGGATTTGCCCAATCATGTGTTGGTCTACCATGTAGAACTGCTTGTATAAATTGTGAACAGTTTACTTCATCTGACTTATGACTGACATTTTGTTTATGTTTATTATCAGAGAACGGTTGCAATGATTCACTACTCGATCGAATGAGAGATGAACGACTGTTAGATAATTGGGGTTTGATATTATTAGATGAAGTATAAATTGAATTCGTAGATACATTAGATAATCGTGTTGGACATTTGAATAAATCAGAATTCGCTTCATCTGTATTGGTGGATATATTTGATAGCTGTCTGTCAGTTCGTAATGCCGATAAGGCTTTAGGGTTAAATATGTCGCTTAGTCGATAATGACGATTTGCAATCCACTGTAAGTACCCCTGCTTCCACAGATCGAAATCGAAATGAACTAAAAGATTGTGCTGCAAAATTTGTAAGGAAAGCAAACATGACTGAAATTAGGGACTACGTAATTAAATAAACATTGTTTTTTTAAAAAAATAATGATAACAATGATTCTAAGCATAATATCGAAAGGCTATACAGATAGAGAAGTGGCAAGCACAAGTTGCATCTTACTCTTAACCATACTCAATGTTTAAAAAATTAATTGAGAATTTCGCTTTCCCCTGCTGTTGTTCATTTGTATTAGTTTTTAGCGTTAATCTAGGTTCTAGTTAGTTTGAGAGATTGACTTGCTAGTATCAGACCGGTTTTTGTTCTTGCCAAGGATGCATTGATCGTATCTTCACCCTCCGTCAAATGTAGTAACATAGCCATACTTATTGCAGGTCAAAAATCGTTGTGATTCATGACATCAGGGCCTCCTTCGATTTGTTTGGCAGGACTGTAGAAATTGAGATTTTCTACTGAGGAAGGGTGTCTGAAAAGTATACTAATATCTTCAAGGTTCTAGATACCTCAGGCAGAGTAGGGGCATATAACCAGCTTTTCCCATTGTTCCATTCAAGCAGTGGAGTTAGGCATGTTTACCCAATTTCACTATTCCTATTCAACCTTGCCATCGAGACGTTCCGTAAACAGCTTTGATGGATGTAGCTAAAGATTATGTAGATCTGATACCTGGAAGAAGAATTTCCAACTTTGAATATGTGGATGATATTGTCTTACTGTTTAATGATACTCAAGCCATGCGATCCGCATTTAATCAGTTATCAATCACCGTCCGTGAGTATATTATGTGATTTGCACCTTCTAAATGCAATCTACTTTTAAAAGACTGATAGGAACCTATTCCTTTGTTCGCTCTTGATGATGAACTACCAGAAGTAGCCTAAAACTTTGTGCATCTGGTATTTGCGTGAGTGATGAAATTGTTCTACGTATAGTGACAGACAGAGTGGTTTATGCTAATCTGGGCTACGTTTGGCACTAACGTGATGTTAGTCTTTTTGTAAAAGGCCCGGTTTACAACTTACTAATGAAAGCAGTTTTATTCTATGCTTACGAAAAATAGTCACTCCAAATTGGTGTTAGACAACCCTCTGTGTTTGATCATTGTTGTCTCTGAAGGATTAGTGACATTCTATCACAAGACTATGTTAGTAATGCGGAAGTTTAGAAACATGTTAAGTCACAGTGATGATAATTAGTGTCACCACCTTAAAATACCGACTTCGATGACCTGGACTTGTACTAAGAATGTAGTCCTAGCTAATTTCAAATCTGGTTGGAAGATGTGGAGAGGTGATCAACGTATGACATGGTGCTGTAGTATAAAAGAAAGTTGTGCAGGACGGACATCTGTCGGTCCATCACGAATCCCTGGTTGAAATCTTAGAGGTAGTGCAACACAGTGGTTTATTTTATTAGAAACAGCTCAGATGGTTATGTTGAACTTTTATTTACTTTCTTCATAAATGAGAGAGAAGCATCTATAACTGAGGTTATTTCTGGTCGTATATTTTCTAGATGAACTGCTTTTCCCAACATATACTACCTTCCTTTACTTATTTTGATCGGTTTTTTGTTTCTGATTATTCTTAACCTTCTTTTACATTTTTTTATAATCTCATTTTTATGTTATGTGAGGTTTACTTATTCTAGTGTCCTTTTATACAAATATTTTGTTTAAATAAATAAACAATATAATTATCCAATTATTTTATTTTGAAAGACTTTGCAAGCAATTCATTCAAAACGGCTAACACAACGTTGTCGTGTCCTATGTGATACTTAAGATCCTAGTTTCTGACCACTGTGAGTTGTAGGAATTGGATATTGGACAGTATCGATGAGTTACGACCTTAATTTTAGTGATTCCCTTCAACTGGCGGACACCACCAACACAAATATTAATTGCATAAACATCTTTCATATATGATAAGTTAATTTATGAAAACGAAAATGAACAACTGAGTAGTACGATTAGATAAAGGCGTTACTGAGTCTATAATTATTGTCATTCTTTTCCATCAAATTGACGACTTACATACTTACTTGCACCTGTTATTCTCAAAAGAGCATAGGCCGCCGACCAGCATTCTCCAACCCACTCTGTCCTGGGCCTTCCTTTCTAGTTCTATCCAATTGTTTTTCATTCTTCTCATGTCGGTTTCCATTTCTCGGAGTAATTTGTTCTTTGGTCTTCCTCTCTTCTTCATTCGGCCTTGGGGACTCCATGTGAGGGCTTGACTTGTGGCGCAGTTGTGTGCTTTCCTCAATCAGTGTCCTATCCACTTCAAGCTCTTTTTCCTGATTTTTTCCTCCGCTGGGATCTGGTTTGTTCTCTCCCACAGTAGGTTGTTGCTGATAGTTTCTGACCAACACTGATCCGAAATATTTTGCGTAGACAACTGTGAATAAACACTTGCATCTTCTCCATGGTAGCTTTCATAGTGTTGTCCTGTCCACGCTATCAAATGCTTTCTTGTAGTCAATGAAGCTGATGTAATGTGATGAATTCCATCCAAATGATTTTTCCACAATGATCTGTAGTGCCGCGATTTGGTCTGTACACGATCGATCTCAACAGAATCCAGCCTGTTGGTCTCGAAGTTGGGCGTCTACAGAGTCTTTTATTATCCAAGCGGAGTTATCAAATTGACAACGGATATAATATATTAACATTGAAGATGCTTTTTCAGTTATACATATAAAGTCCTTAATAATTTACCCAAAGGCTTATGATTATACGGCCGGCATCAACTTAAAGAAATCCTACCTGTATGATAAAAATGAGATAGATATTTTTTACTTAAAAGTTACAAATGTATATACCTCAAGTAATTTTTTATGATAGCGTTCCAATTGTTTGATTCTTTGACTAGACCGATTCAATAGATTGTAATAAGAAGTTTTTAATTTGTTTGCTCTATCACAATTATCCTGATCAGCATCGGTAGTAACAGGTGAGTAGGAATAATCAATATTATAATTTTCATTGACCAATTCCTTTTTTAGTGGATATTGCCCACTAGCATCAATAGAAGGGAGATTATTTATACTACTGTTTCCATTATCAGTAATAATTTCACAAAGGTTCCGATAAGCATTTATACAATCACAGATTTTCTGCTCCTTATTTTTTATGGCTTCAAAGTTTTCCTGTACAAACGATAATAATTAATAATGAAGAAAAAGAACAAGTATTAAAGAGCATAGTATACAAAATATAAAGCTCTTTTATAGTCTATATCACGAAGTGACACTATAGTAAAAACCGCTGGAAACTGAGTAAACACTAGATAACTGTTTCGTCCTTGTATGAGACTCATCACCACAGCATATAAACGAACCAAAGACGAAACAACTATCAAGTATTTATTAGTTTTCAATAGTTGTTTGACTCAAACCAATATTTGATGTAAAATAACAAATTCAAAAGTTTACATAAACTCTTTATAGCAATAGTAATCATAAAAATAATAATCTTTTCTGAATGTGTACTGATGATGTTGTTCTGAAGAACGACGAAGGCTCCACGACCAAACCATCCAGCTCAGAGAACAGAACTCAACCGAAATCATCCACCTGAGCTACGAATCTTCTCCACCATCTTAGTTACAGATAGTGGGCAATAAGAAATGACTTCGCGTATACAGGCTTCACTAAACTAATACAAAATATAATACGTGGCTTTCTAATTTTCAAACCACTATTCATATAAACAAATCTTAGTGATTAGTCTGATTACAATAATCTGAACATTGGACAGCAGTTTCGTTGACTTAAGTATCAATACAATAAGATATATTTGCTTTGATTAATCTTAAAGGTTAAAATTGTTTAAATCATCTTATATCTTAAAACAATTAGTACACAGGGGTAATGGGATTTGAAATCGATATACACTTTAATAAGGTTAAAATATGAATAGAATACATTGTTGTAAATTTTCGATGTATTCGTTATACAGATCGTCAACACACATGCGCCTATAAGCTATTCAAGAAGAAAACAAAACAAAATTTGAATTGTTTACCAAAATAATATTACATAACAATGTGTTCCAATGGATTACAATTTTTCCAAAAAAAAACAAACAAAAAATATACAATAAGATAGCTGATTTGCAATTTTTAAATATATTTTGCGGTTTATTACAACAAAAAGTTCAGTTAACAATAATGAAATTACTGCTGTCTGGTTCTCTATTTTACAAAAAATACTTCGCTAGTCAATTTTTCAATTTCATACAATGAAAATTCCCATTTTGACATTTGGTAAATAAAGAAGGAACGAATTGAGCGAAGAAATTTTTTTTTCGATTAGTTTTTCATCATAGCTCTACACTATTACATAAATATGATTCACAATAATGATGTAATACTCATCGAGTGGATACGTTACGTAATAATTACATGATGACATTTAAATTAACATTGAGTAATTGGAAAAAAGAGGATTAATAATAATCAATGTAATTATTCGAGAAGTTGCTACGTTGCAAAATACATGAAAAAGAGAAGGAACAGAATTTGTAATTTAAATGGATGTTCGATAGAATAGTAGTTACGTAAGAATCAAGAGATGAATGTTGAGAAATTAGAAAGTTCAAAAAGAAAAAAAACAAAAACAAAATTAAAAACTAAAAAAACCAAATGTGAGATAACGCCCTATATAGTTGGCTCCACAGGAGCTGTCGAACCGATAGATAAACATGGATTTGGAGAATTCAGGCAGTCCGTCTTTATTGGTCGTTCTTATTTTGGGGTGGTTGTACAAGATAGCATTCAGTCTGGCTGCATAGGGCGCACAATTTGGCAAGTTCGTCATCGTATTACAGAGCATCAAGTTGAATTGAATTAAGCTTGTAAGTTTATCTACTAAAACCCATCAAATTTACCACATGGTTTACGAGTGCGCTTTTTCCACATTGCGGAATCTATCGCAATCCATCTTCACACACCTGACCTTTGCATTCAAAAGAAATTTGTACAACCACTTTCGCTGCCTTGGCCGCCAGTATAACATTCCCTTCAACAGAACTATTTTCCATACTTCTCACATTTGGTTTTTTTAGTTCTTAATTTTGTTTTTGTTTTTTTTTCTTTTTGAACTTTCTAATTTCTCAACATTCATCTCTTGATTCTTACGTAACTACTATTCTATCGAACATCCATTTAAATTACAAATTCTGTTCCTTCTCTTTTTCATGTATTTTGCAACGTAGCAACTTCTCGAATAATTACATTGATTATTATTAATCCTCTTTTTTCCAATTACTCAATGTTAATTTAAATGTCATCATGTAATTATTACGTAACGTATCCACTCGATGAGTATTACATCATTATTGTGAATCATATTTATGTAATAGTGTAGAGCTATGATGAAAAACTAATCGAAAAAAAAATTTCTTCGCTCAATTCGTTCCTTCTTAATTTCATAAGGTTTTTTTTATAGATTGTTATCAGTAGAATAATTTAAAGTTATTATAACATCATAACCAACTGTTGGTAGGGAAGATGTTTTGAATAATTTATTGTTAGATGCTTGATGAAAGATTAACGAAGCTGTATAATTCAATAACTTATGTCTCATTATCCCTGTATAAAAAGCTTTTAATAATATTTTCAAAGGTAGATAGTAGTAAGCTCTGAAAAATATCTTACAGACATTAATTAAGAAGGTAATAAAATGATATAAGTGATTAGTTTTGAACTCTGTAACATCGTGATATTTGCATCGCCAACCATGTTGTAAAATGTCACCGTTAGTAGTTTTCAAGAAGGTGACCTTTCTTAGAGGTAACTGATAATCCTCCGTGTGCTAAGAATCGATAAGAAACTGACCTAAGTCGAAGAAATATTAGATATAAATGAAGCTTTCACATAGACGATATCTCACTTGTTCATACATTTCTGGTAAAAGAACAAACATTGGTTATTCTCCTAATTAATCGATTAATTTATTTAGCCAGCTAAATATATAAATTAATCTTATCCTAGTCAACCTTGATTTACTGGAAATTACACAGAATTATTCTAATTTTTGCCAATTAAGCAGCTTACTTATTGGAGAATAACAAAGCTCACCTAAAGCTCTAAAAGACTTTGAAACAATAATATTCATGTTTTTCAATGAGCGAAACATCTGTCTAAATCGATTTCGTCTACGTTTCTTACTTACTGATGTAAGTCGACAATAATTTAATGTCGTCAGTAATGACTGTCTTACTTGGAACATGTTTAGTATTTACCTGTCATTACTTCTCATTAAAAATCGTGGAACCGTTTTCACATTCTGGTACAATCTGGTCACAATCAAGAAGCTATATAATACATTTTTCGCCAAATTCTAATCAAGTAATTATTATACATTCAGATCCATAGAATAACAGCCAAATAATCAAACATTATCAAAACTAAATTAACCTACTTTGGCAAAACTGATTCGTACTTCTAAATCTTTACACGCTCTCTCATCAACCGAACCATCTACATCATAGTCATGGTCATCCACAACATTATCATCATTTTCATGATCACCATGATTCACTGAGTTTGAAACGCATTCTTTCAATTCACAACTACTTGTATTAGAAATTACATGATCACATTCTGAATCCAAAACTAAACTAGAACTACCATTACTACAACTCATATTCGCCAATATTTGAGAATCTTGTTCCACAGTCGATCCAATCAAGTCAATTGGGATTATTCGTTTAGATAGATTTTGGAAAATCGTTTCATCTATTGTCAATGATTGATTCAGTTGTAGTGTTTGTTCATCAACCCATTGTTCTTCACATTCGAATTCAATTAAATCATGGATGAGTGCTTGTTCCGATTGTTGTGACAATAATTGGAGTCTCAAACATTGTAAACTTTGGTCGAGCTAATTAAACAGAAAACAATGTGGGAAATAAATCATTGTAGCCATGAGATACATAATGTAATATATATGTGTGTGAATATATTACACTGCGATAGGGAGTCATATGCAAACCAAATATCTCAACGGTATAATTTGTAAAATAAAGATTTTGTTACTTCTCACCAAAGAAGACGTATACACACGAAAATAAACCATTATATTTCTGATTTCAGTAACAGAGTAGTGTTTACTGTAAGCTGACCAATTTGATTGACAACTACTGATAATCTGAAGTAAATTACATTAGTATTATACACTTCAATGATGTGATAGTCAGATGACAGTCATTATAATTGAAATTAATATCCATATTCAAAATGAAATATTACTTGTTTATATTAGCGCTAATGTTGTTAGTAATAGTAGTTTAATGAAATACATTTATTTTGTACACTGAATATCTTTTTATCGACTTGACAAAATAAATCGAAACAAACATGATTCTAATTCACTTGGTATTGTTTTAATTGAATCTTTCCATGGATGTTTAGGACTGAAATTGATCAGTCTCTTATTGGCATATATGCATATTATGCGTATTGCTTCGATATTGCCTTAATTTACAAGTATTATAAGCCACTATCCATTTCTGTTTATAAAAATGATTCTACTTAATTTTAACGTTTTCTAGACGAGAGAGATTTTAGTGAGTCGTCAGTAACCATTTCTCATTGGGTTGAAAATG
Source organism: Schistosoma spindalis (assembly GCA_946903255.1). Lineage (NCBI taxonomy): Eukaryota > Metazoa > Platyhelminthes > Trematoda > Strigeidida > Schistosomatidae > Schistosoma > Schistosoma spindalis. Next base: position 87,437,730 of record OX336420.1, read on the forward strand.
TAAGTGACAGAAGCGGTTAATTCAACTAATGAAATAACACAAGTATTTTTTAACAGTTTTCTTTAAATTTCACTTTACTAATCCCGCAACGAATTTCAATTTACTTCAGGCTATTTTGAGTTATTCTTGTCAGTATAAAGTAATTTGACTTAAGAAATATACGTTTATCACATTTACTTTTATACCGTACACCAATCAATAGCTACTTTCATCTACATAAGTAAGTAGTGATATTTTCAAGATGTAATTTTGTTAAACCCATCGAAATGAACCTACTGAAATAGATAAACTTGAATCGTATCGATTAATTAGTGAATAAGAACAGAAGTTCAATAGAGCTGGAAAGGATTGCCCAGGACAGGGTTGGATGGAGAATGCTAGCGACCGACCTATGCTCCTTCACGAGGAGTAACAGGCGTAAGTAAGTAAGTCGTTGGTTTAAATTATCATATTGAAAGAATGATTAGAAAAGGCATAGAATAAATGTAATAGCAATCATAATGAGAACAATTGAAAATTGAGAAGATAGTTAAAGTTATTGGAATGAAAATGTATGTATGTATCTATGTTTTATTATTTATTTATTTTAACACATAAGTATTGGTACAAGAAGGCACCAAATATATATGCACTACACAGATCTCATTGGATATGTGTGAGGGCTGTGATACTGCACAGGTGCCCAAACCGAAGCAGGTGGTTCTCTTAGGGGGCCACACCCCGAGACTTCGACCTGAACGTCTGATCCACAAGGCAGTGGAACATCGTAAGGAGATGCAATCCCATGGTAACCGGTGACCAACGATTGGTTCATATGCCATTTGTTCCCGCAGGATACTGGAGCCCATGTACACCATTGGATTGGGATCCGGTTAAAGCCGGTGCCGGACATTCGCTTTTCGTCCTCTCATTTTCGCAAACAACAACCGTGATGCGAGAAGGCAGTGAGTAGTACTTCCCTGGCAGGGGCTATATACGCGTGGCCATGTGAGAGCATTTGGAGAGGGAGAGCGTACTCTCCCCACTCTCGACCGTACCAGGGCATTTGGGGTCATGTATCTATGTATGTATATATGATGAAGTACTGAAACTCATGATTTACAAAATTGGTAAAAGAGTTATAGATTAATTAAGCTATATTTATACATTGATGATACAACTCACAAAAATAGTAACTATTCAAGATTTTTCTTCCCAAATCAGTTTTCAAATTTAATAAATTTTTTTTATTTTAAACAAAACAAAAAAATTATAATTTTGTCAAGTAAGCAAGAGGTACGATTTATGTTTATTAATTTTCATATTACTTAAATAAACAAGTGTTATTGCTTACTTTTTTATTAAATAGTTATTTATAATTTACACGATATCATTTCCTTGTTTAAATTATAAACATATTTATGCTAGTTAATAAAGTGATAATGAAGAATTTTAATCATTAGATTGTTAGAACCGCTAATATACAACAATAGGAATAGTTGAGAACATTAAAGCATAAAATGAAATAGACTGATATGGTTAAATTTATCACTTTGTGTAGTTAGTTGTTTTATTAAATAACTGGTAAATAAGATAAAAGTAATACTAAGTAAGAAAAGAACAATATTGTACTTTAGTGGAACCCTTTATTTTGTCGTTATTTAGATTGGACAATGTTTGTTGATGGGTTCTCTACTTTAGTGGCTAGATATCTGACTCTAATTTGATCATATGAATGATTGTTATTGAAATTTATATATCGCCTATCCTCCTATATAATCATCGACTTAAATCACGTTAGTCAATAACGGAATTAAATAAGTCAAATAACGAGAATGGACTTTTGAATATATATATTTTTTACATGAAGCGAATGGATGCGCAGTGGAGATGGCGGGTAAGCCAACTACCCTTTAACCAAACGTTAAACAATATTAATAGTTACACAAAAATAAGTTTAAAAAATGTGATGAATAGTATAAGAAGTGTACACACATGCGCTCATATAAAAACAGTCATGATTGATAAGCGAATAATTAACAAGGGCGGAATGTGACTCAAGTAGAATGAATATATTGAGTTGTTAGAGAGCTAGATTAGGGCATATGGTCTTAACATAGTAACTGACACTACAGTACTTAGTTACTTTGGTAAACTTTGTATTATAAACTATAATTTTAGTCATTTCAACGTTAGAGACATGTAATAACAACAGTAAGTTTTATATAAAATAATCATAGAACGAACTTTTAGTTCTATGTATTCAAAGTTTCATTTCACACTTTGAATTACACCATACTTATAAAAGTTAAGATGATCTGGTATCAAAAATCAGCTATAACACAAGATAAAAATATAAAACTTTGAAATTGTTGGTTTGGAGATATTTGTGATCAAATAGTTGCAGCTTACTTATTTCTTTTACTTTTATATGTCATTTTTCACAAATAAAGAGTGATGTAGTACATTCTGCATAGTGAGAAGCATTATTATTAAGTAAAATAATTCTTGTGTGAATATGTCCTAATTTCAGTGAGTATTAATTGGGAATCGAATAATTTTTTGTCTGGTTAGTGTATTTTTAGCGAGTTAGTTTTGTACGGGATGGGGTCACTAACCCCATGCTCAACCCTCCTCCTTTATACGGGCTTGTGGCCGGCAGTAGCCCCCGGAGGGACTCCAGGCGGAGTTCGTATTAATTAGGAACAAATATTAAATTAGTATCATTTTATTGTATATGTTTGGATGAAAATGAATATTGAAAATCGAATGTACATATCCTAACTTCAGTTATTTTTGATAAATTTTGTAAACTGAAATCATTGACACAATTCATAATCATTTATAATCGAGCAAATTCATTCACCCTTTATTTTCTTTTAGATTTATTTCGTCGAACTAATTAAAATATCATAGATTGTGCTCATTTACAACTATGTCAGGGTTTATGTTCATAATGGTTAAGTGACTGGTAATAATGTCTCAAGTCAATCATAAACAAATGGCTCAATTTGATACAAATATGTAACAATCTAACTTGTAACACTTTATCGCTGCAGTAAGCTAAAAGAAGTATAACATAATGCTGAAACTTATAATTTTAAAAGACGACAGCATTGAGACGGATTCTGTAGGATATCATATAAAGTTTTTAATTTTTTATAACGATCACACTACAATCTTTCTGATACACCTCAAAACCGACAGTCAAAAGTTTTGCAGTTAAGTGATTGACTAACTGACAAAAGTCCCCCTACTTATTTTACGATCATTCTAAGTATACTATGAACCATTATTGAATACTTCATGTTGAAAGCAATAAGGAAAAACTTACTTTATGCCATAAATTCACAATTTGTTTATATTGAATAATGAATTGCCTTCGACATTTCGAGTAACAGTAAACAGAAATATTCTGTTCTTCATGTTTATCTACTTGTGGTTTAGCAAGTACACGTTTTAATACCTTTTCAAATTGATTGAATATTGGTCGATATGTGTGGATTTGTTGATGATGTATTTTTGCATACATATTCAATCTAATTTTGTATTGATCAGCAGAGTGTAAAAACAATGTTTGTTTTTGTAGGACAGTTTCCTTTTTTTTAGTAACGTAAGCAAGTTCAATTTCGTTATTATTCAATTTATTGGTTACTTCTAATAACCAACTAATTAAGTTCGAATAGTTTTTATTTAGTTCTAAGGCAACATCGGCAGCGATCTAAAATGCACATAGAGAAAAGGAAGAATATTTGTAAACATTATTTGGAAAGGAGGGCATCAGGTCTAAATGGTTAGCTAAAATAATAGTTTGAAGATATATTACATTACATCAAGGATAGAACCCAAGAAGACACAGTCTTCGGCTCCAGATCTTAGTCTTCAAACCACTGAATTATTATCCAATTATTCATACTACTAAATTTAGTCAATTCATGATGCTGCGCGACAATTATTCATTACTATTGAGGACAACCTTCCTAGTCCTGAGATGACTGAATTCTACCAGTCATGGCTTTTCACTAATTTTCGTGCACTTTGGCATAGCTACGAAGAGACCGTTTACAAAAGAGAGCAGTTGTCTAGCACTCTCTGGCTTTCGGTAGTTGTATAGGCAAAGTCACCCAACCGTAAAATATTATCTTTCAATTAAACAACCATTATGAACAAGCCTTTCAAGTTACTAATACACTATCGACATTCCCAGGGAAACGAAAACAAAAGAGATTTAACTAATTATAATTTAAATTGTTATCATAACTCAACCAGCAGTTTCTAGTTAGAATTAAATCAATGAATAATATATTAATTGAAGCCATTTCTTGAGACAGTAGATCTCTTAAAATTATCAAATAGTTTGTTATCTTGTGTGTACTATTACTCATTGATATAAGCTAATTTTCCATAAGTCAGTTTAGTTATATTTGTTGTTATTCAGAATACATAGAGTATTAAGTCTATGAATATTGATCGCAATAATATACCTCTTATTGAATTTAAGTAACAAACTTAGGGAAAAATTTCCATGTCTTGATTTATTTTTAACTATAAATCATTTTCAATAGTTGAGATCATGAGTGAATTGAAGGTAGACCACCATAGAAAACCTGAATGCACTGGACGGTCATTTCGTCCAACTGAGGAACTCTTCAGCAGTGTGCAACCACAATTCCGCCTCAAAAGATTCGAACCCAAAAAACTATTGACTCATGATTTTAACTATTGAAATTACTACAATCTCTACTAAACCCCTTCTGATAATAATCAACATATGTTCACTAGTGACTGGCTTCAAGAGGTATATCCTGGAAGTCTAGTGAGAAGCAAAGATCAGTGGAGTTCAACCTGGTATGTTGCGAGATAGTAACTCACTGATGACAGTGGTGGATGTATCGTTCAATTTCGTGGATTGGTTGGAGTTAGACATTAACACCGTTGGATACCGGCCGGCTCAGTGCTCGATTGGCTAAGTATGGGCTGGGTTCGAGCCCCGCGAGGCAGGATCGTGGAATCTCACTGCTGAGGAGTCCCATACTCGGACGAAACGGCCGTCCAGTGCTCCCAGGTTTTCCATAGTGGTGGTCTAGTTTCTATTGACTCATGATCTCAGCTACTGAAATTATTACAATTTCCACAAAACCGTTTCAGATATAAATCATTTGTTAATAAAAGAAAACAACATAAGTAAAAACTTTATACTACTTACTTGTAGATATTTTTCACGTAGATTGAACGCTTGTTTTAATCGTACAAAACGATGTTTAAGTTTATTGAACTCATCATTATTGTTATGATCATTTTTTACAAGTATCTGATATAAGTTTTCATGTTCTCGTAAATCTTCAGCTAATACCTTTCATTTTGTGTTGTTTTTTTTTGAAGAAAAAGAATTACGGTGAACTATGATTAGAACAATAATATAACAGAGAAAATAAATGTTTAAAACATAAACAAATATTTTATAAGGGTTTGTAATTACCGAATTTTGATATTCACAATTGCAACTGATCAATCTCTGTTGTCGCAAATGTATCCTAAGTCGATTGCCTCAATATAGTTATATTGTCAGTATAGGGTTTTGGAGATTATTGAGTTTTTGATCGAGATCATGGACCAATTGATGCTAGACAACCATTAAAAACTTAAGAGCACTGAACGGTCGTTTCGTCCCATCGAAGGAAACCTCAGCAGTGCGCATCTACGATCCGGCTCGCGAGATTCGAACTCAGGGACTTCATTCTCGCACATGAACGTTTAACACATTTTAGGCCACTGAGCCGGCACCTAACAGTGTTAATGTGTTATTGTATACAGCGGTACGACCCAGGAAGCGTATTTGGTCCTGTTTAGGACTGGTCAGCTAGATTTACCTGCAAACCAGTGATTGCTCAACAATTTGTCGCTTTTCATTTTTACGGATATAAACAATATGCGAAGTAGATGTCTTCGATAGCTGAATAAAAATTTCAAACTCTTTGTTGAGATTCTAACAATGATAACTAAGAAAACGTACTTTATGAACAAAATACCTTCTTTGAGATTTGTATCAGTAATGTTCAATAAGTAGAGCATAAACAGTATTGACAAAGAGTAGTGAACATATAGTTTAAGTTTGTTTAAATTTAACATTAAACCATATTTTGAATAAATTAAAACAATTAGTATCATTAGATCCATTCAGATGAGACCTAATTGATATAGTCCGAAAAGCAAATAATTAATTAACTAGACAAAGAATAAATGATCTATAAATTTTTGTTAAAATAAATAGTTATTTAAAGTAGTGGACACACTCTAATCACGATCAGTTGAGGTTAGTCAGTGATGAAACCATAACAACACGATATCCGTTTCTATTAGTATATTACAACTTTATCACTATAAAGTTCAGATAGAATAATACTCTTTAACGTCTAAAGATTAATGCAAATTACGTTGAAACAATTAATCATAAGTGTTGTCATTTAAAAATCGTCATTATATATCAAATAATTCTGTTCTATTCCTAATGACCAGCGACTAGGTGAAGTGGACCGACTATCGTCTGAAAACGGATTATATAACAATATTTTTGGTCAGCAAATGGTATGAATATTTCTATTTAGCTAAAACATTTTTTTAGCTATATAATGATGCTTGATAGGATTATTGTAAAACTATCCATTGATAATACTGGTGATTCATTTGCAAATAAACTCTTCTTTGGATTAATTGAAAGTCTATTTCTCTTGGATGATTTAACTATTTATTTTTTGTTGTTTTTGTTGTTCCAATCAAATAAGTATTGAAAGAATTATACATCTCAAGTTTTTTGTATTTATTAGGAAGGAAAATAATTGAAACCAGTAGGTTCCGGGTTCGAATCTCGCAGGGGGCGAGGAGTCCCACAATAGGACAAAACGGCCGTCTAGTGCATCCAAGTTTCCCATGGTGGTCTAGCTTCAACTGACTCATGATCTTAACCATTGAAATTACTATAATATCCACAAAACCCATTTGAAATAATTGAATATTAAACAAGAAATATTTCTTGATAGACCACAACTGGATCAGATGAGCTTCCAGTAAAAGAAATCGAAACTTTTTTATATCATTTTCAACAAGGTGTGGATATTGTAAAAATTATTCAACCTTCAAATAAATTCATAGAACTAAAATCAAATACTACTGAGCATATTAAATTTTATATTTACATTCAATCTAGGTTTTATAGTTATTTTTTTACAGAACAGTTATCGTTTGACAGTTAAATGACTTCTTTTAATTAATTCCATATTTTGATACTACTACTTACCACTTACTACTTATCCATCTTTGTTTATAATGCTTGTGACTTGATCTAATATCGAGGCAATCCGTGCAGTATGCACATATGCCAATAAGAAATTGATCAATTACAGTCCTAAATATCAATGGGAATATTCAAACAAACAATATCAAGTGTACTTACCAAATGATTTGAATTTAATGATTGAACGAAAATTATATCACCCAAAACAGAAGCAATGTTTTCATACTCTTTAGGGTTGAAAATAGTCATGGTATACTGAGTTGAATTAGATAAATATTCCGACAATTCTGTAACATTAGTTGATAAGTGGTGATCTGAATTGTTAGTTTCAGTTTGATCATTTTGTGATGGTTTAATAGAACTACTGAAAGTAGTGGTACCAGTATTAGTAGTATGTTTAATGTTAAGAGTATTTTCAATGCCTAAATGTTCTTCAATCATTTGTAACCATTCATTTAAGCGAGATAGAGCGGATTTAGGATTCTGTTTTGTAATTAACATTTCACTAATTTGAATTTGACTATGAAAGGTAAATAGAAAACACAGTACATATATAGACAATAATTATTGGGAGAAACAAAATAAAACGACATTTTTTCAATAAGAGAATATCATAAATAAGTTGCGCAAATTAGCCTTCAAAATATTCATCATTCCTTTAGTTAACACAGAATGAATACAAAAGAGCATATCTCCGAATTAAATATCGCTGACTTTCTTTCAGCACAATTCATAAACCATAGGTTGTGAAAAATTTACCGCGAAGATATATTCTTTATTTATTACAAGTATTCAATACAGAATACAGGTATAAAAGATATGAATTTTAGGTATGAGCGACCACTAGGCTTCAAAAAGTACGCGTTTCATCCTATTCAGGAACTTATCATGGCTAAATTTATCTGCATCTTAGCGTTGATTTTCACAATAAGTGACAAATCAAATACGTGTCGCGTCAAATGTTAGCCTATTATCCACTGGGCTATGGAGTCATGATAGCTACCAATGTGATGAATGAGCGAAGTATTTATTTGATGGGGATAAAATGTGTGTTTTGAAAGATTCCATCACCTGTTGGTGTCCAAAATAAAATCACTTTAAAATATGCAAGCGATATAGAACCATATGTTCAAGGAGACAAAATACAAGTACATATTTATTAAATTCAATTGCGAACACTAACGATAGGACAAACTCTTACAGTATGTAATGCATGGACGGATGTTAGTTTAGCTGGCTTATTAACAAAGAAATAAAGTTATTTGAAGTCTTCATCTAGGATGTAGACTGACTTATCACAATCACTACTTATTAAAATGAAAACTTTGTATATAAATCTAAGAAAAATATTTAGTACAAATTTCTGAAAACAAGTGGAAGCATACATGTCAACAGAATGAGAACTGTCTTGAATAATCAACGAAAAAATTAGATAAGTTAACTATATCAAATCCATGTTAATGAATATCATATCAGTTAAAGTTTCACGATTGTTGTTGTAATCCAATAAATCGACACAAACGGATTACAAGGAGTGTATAATAAATAAAGATGGCTTTCCGATAAAATCTTCAATTATGTGTATCTGAAAAAGTACACTTAACCGATTTCTGGCCGTTTTTACTTAGTGGAATTTCAGACTAGGATAAAATAACCTTTCAATTTGTCCTGGTTTTCAATGGTCCTTCTACAAATGATTTTAATTCATGATGAAATCTAACCTCAAGCTGAACATACTCCACCACAAACGATGAATGGTCTAAAACTGTCAAATGCATTATTCGGTTGAATCATCTAAATTATTCAAGAAGACGAATCAAATTTAATTCAAATATTCTTCTAGCTTATCAATTAATAGTCAGTAGAACAACACGTTGACACTAATAAGTTTATGAATAATACGTAAGCGAAAAACTGAGAAAGAGTTTTCAGTAATTTGACTCTAATTATTCCTAACCAACATTTTTCAAGGTTCATTCAACACATTATTTATTAAGGAATTCTTTTTAGTATAGAATGTAATGGAAGAGTTATTGCAGAACAAAAATTAAACTACATTGTATTTGCTTCACATTGTGTAGTCTAAACTCTGTCTAATTACCAGTATAAATTAATAATAAGGAGTAAAATGTTAATTATAAATTCGTTTATTTAACATAGTATATAATAATAGCATAACATATCAACTATGCAATAGAATGGAAGCTGAACCTACTTACTGTGCATAAACTACTGATATAACCTGGGTGTCTAAACATTAAAATGATGGAGAAAGACTCGAAATAACCAGTGGCAAGGTAACATTTACACTCTTAAAAAATAGCAACATTGGTCGATTCATAATCTCAATCAAAAACTCAACAATTTCCACAACCGCATATTGATAGAAATCAGAAGGATTTGAATAACTTTAACGTCCAATGACGAGATTTCATCTCTTCAACAATAACTTATCACAATACTAGGAAAGTCAAAAATCATGGCAACCGCATTAAGTATATGTAACTAAATTAGTATCTAATATTTCACATTTCTCTAACAGTATTCAGTTTGTGATATTCCATTTAATAATTGAGATCAATAATATCCATTTCATGCTCAAAAACTTTATCAGTGCCCAACAGTTCTCAATAATTATTTAGTTAAATTTTTTTCTTGATAAGAAAAACAAAAAAACATGAATCATGGAAGTTAATTTCTACCGAGTTGTAAACAGTAAAAATAAATACGATACAATGTTTGTTTGTTTGTTTATTTTTGAGTATACAAAGGTGTTCACAGTTTATCTACATATCGTGCATATATATATATATATATATATATATATATATATATATATATATATATATATATATATAAACTATACATGTGTAAAAGACTAGTGTTATTTATGTAACATGCATGTTTATGAAAAAACCGAAAGAAAATAATATAAAATGACGTGTGATATATAAAAACAAGTAAATAAATAAAGGGACTTAGATGCAGTAATTAAACAAATAAATAAATAAACAAAAAATCACATTCAATTAACACTAATACAAAATAAATAAATTTCAATAGTTGAGATCACAACCATGGAAAACCTGGAAGCACTGGATGGCCGTTTCGTTCTATTATGAGACTCTTCATGTATGCTCATTGCTGAGGAGTTGCACAATAGAACGAAACAGGCGTTCAGTGCTTCGAGGTATTCTATGGTGTTCTAGCTTCAATTGACTCATGATCTCAGCTTTTGAAATTACTATGATATTCACAAAATCCCTTCTGAAAATAAATAAATATTCATATGATATTCACTTATAAAACACAATATTCTACTGGAGTGAAATTTTTTCTTACCCATATACTTGAGACATTTACTACTAATATAATGGGGTCGTATAAAGATGAATTAGTTGAACTCACTGCAATAATAATAATAATAATAAAGATGTGAAAGGAAGAAATTGAGGTTGACATAGGAATATTAATAATGAACTAGTTGTTTGGATAGTATATAAAACTTGAAGTTACATTCGGTTAAATAAGACAATAGTGAAGAGAACTCTGAAGAGCTTAAACTAATAAAACGATTTCAATGTTTTCGCACTGCTGAGGAGTCCCATACAAGAACGAAATGCCCGTTCAGTGCTTGCAGGCTTTCAGTGGCGGTCTAACATTGATCGATTCATGATATCAATCTAAACTCGACGATCTCCACAACCCTATACTGATAATAATTTAATGCTTAGATCAAAAAAGGCACAAGTTCAAGTTATTGAAATTAATATAGATAAAAATCAATGATAGTTTGTTTTCGATCTCGACAAAATTATTCATGTGAACTTTATTACAACTTAAGGTACTCAGCTAGCAGATTACATGTTGGACTTCCGTTCCAAGGTTGAATAGTATCACCAGGCCATGTTAAAAACAATGTGGTTTAAAATGTAAACACTATCTGTTTAAAAGATTCCAGTATTATGAATTAAATAATCCTTTATTATTCTCCAATTACAAAAACATCCAATCATTTTACAATTATCTGTGTAATTCAGACATCAATCCTTTTTTCATATGAATACATCGCGTTTTCAGATTCTCCTACGTGTAATAAGTCAACCATGGAGACAGATGAGCTGATGCATCTGTATGCAGAAATATTAACCGCCTTAATTCTAATTAAGTATGAGGTTATTAGTATGCTTCAAATAGCTATCCAATAACCTTCAGTATTCAATGATTCTTCAACTCATGTTAGTTTATGATGAACAATAATTTTAAAGTGTGCATAGTCTTCACGACATCGTCACATAACATTTGATTAATAATAAATATCATATATCATATCAGTTATATATATACATGATATAATTAAAGTGGACATTTATTCCGTCCTTAACATAACTATGTACTAGAATGAATTACAATTATACTGAGTATGAAGTCTTAATAAGCTTTCCTCTAATGAATCATAGTACAATTCATTAAAGATAGGCTTGTCAACTGTTCCATCATTGATCATGATGTAGTTATGACCTTAGATGGCTTAACGTATAAAAAGCTCTACGTTAATGAAAATTATAATCATGCATTGATACTTTCTAAAGCAAAACACGTAACATATTTCAAACAAAGGAAATATTGGGAGCCTTCGGTATTTTTCTGAAAATGGTTTCAGATGCTGAAAGAATATTCAGCATATTTTGTCTAGTTAGGGTTCTTTAGAACCTCTAAAGAGAATTTTAGAGAACAACTGATTTTTTCATATCTTAATTGGATACTTACCAACTTTTTAATTAGATTTGGCTGGTTTTTAAAGGCTTCTAGAATGTTAATGTCACATGTAAACACATATAGTTTTGTCTACATTAAAAAAACCTTTGAATTAAAACTGTTTTCACACTACTTTTTCTGTTAATTTATGCTCGGATTTCGAAAGTTGAAAACTAGGACATAGAAAGTCATTGTTTAAGTGTTCAAGTACAAAATGCATCATAAAATACGAATACATACAATGGATAGTGATTGTTAAACTGATTCTTACCACTTCGACAGACGTTTCCCATAATTCCCTTTGACAAGTTGAAGTTTTTCAAGCATCTCATTTAGAATATTCTTTTCTGGATCTGTACATGTACAACGTTCACGTAGATTACTGCCCATTCTCATTACCAAATGATAATCCGATTGTTGTTGATGAAATTCTCTATGCTATGAAAATATATTAAATAAAAAGTTAGGAATGAAATCGCAAATAAATATTTTCAAGCTACTAGCTTTGTGTAGTATTTCGACATATATATCAAGTTAAACACATAGGATAAAGTTTCGATGATACTAAGTTACATATGAAACACGACTATTATCATTTTTGTACAAATTAAAACGATGAGTTAGCATATTTTAGGACATTTTGGATTGGTTTTTAGTAGAAATCCAAGCTGATTTTATCCGTATTAGAGTTTGTTGATGCTTGTTTTCTTATGAGATGAAGCTATAAGGTCTCACTTTCATGCATATGATCGTTAAATAAACAACGATACGTTTTATTTTCAGAAGTTGGAGTTCATCATTCACCTTAATATTATTTATTCGACTTGAGATCGATAAAAAGGTTACATACTTTATAATAACTGGAATTACATAATAGTATTTTTATTATCCATATAGTTTCGTTTCTAACAAGTCTGTTATTCATAAGGTTGATTTTTTTGTTGTTGATATTCAATAATGAATACGACTATTCTTTGTAGGTCTGTATGTAAATTATTCAGACTGGTATCATTTAGTATAGTAGTCATTTATGTTATTAATGAGATGAACGGGTCACAAAATAATCTTTAGTAGGATTAGATCAGTTGTAACAAATAAAGAACAATTGTACTAAACATGACATATGTTCATGTTATCTTAATAGATATAATACGAATAGTATTTTCGTAAGTACGTCATTTCATTCTGTTTGTACGAAATTGATCAACTGGAATGTATCAGCTTCGTTAATCAATCACCTTGATAACTGTTATTATATAAATCCTAACAGTGCTTGAAATCAAAAGGCAATAAAAAGCGGTGAGTACAGCTTATTAGTGGATAACACGGATCACAAAACTAAAAACACACCAAGTGAGTTTGGAGCAGAGAGGCGAATGTATGTATATGAGCAAATACAGAGGCAAATTTATAGTCAAACCGAATAAGGCGCAACTAGGCAAGGCAAAGGCTAATAATAAGATTCGAGTACATATATACACGCGAAAGCGAATTATTCATCGAGCGATATTTAAGCTATTAACACTTAGGCTAGATGGATATGTACATAGGCTGTCATGCGATCAAGAGTACACGTTCGTACAGACAAGATGGTGATCATAATAGTAAAAAGAAATATGCGAATTGTTACTGTTCGAATAACATTGTCTGTTAAGTGAATAAATAAAAGGGTTTAACAAAATTTAACCACAATCTAAATTGATTGTAGAAGAGCTGCTATAGCTTCCGTATTCATCTAACATAACCTGAATAAAAAAATGATAGATCTATGGAAAAACAAGGATATTGTTCTATTAAATGAGGGTATGTCATAAATTTTCTAGAAAGCTAAAAATTATATTTAATTTCCATTTCTGTAAATTGATTTTAAACTTACCAAAGTTTTAAGTGACAACTGACTGTTTTCATTATGTACTGTACGTATTTCAAATGACTCGAGTATCTCCAGTTTGGTTAAGAACCAGTTTAATAAAGTATAATACGCTACATCAAACTGAAAATGATATTAAAAACACATGTAAAATAAATGAGATTATAAGAAAACTTTTTTATAAATACAGTGATCACGTAACTTTTAGTATATCGGGAAGCGATGGTTGTGAGTGGAAGATTTTCGTGAAGAAAAGAGTCGTAACGATCTATAAAAAGTTTGGAAAATGTTTGAACATTGCTCTGCAAACCATTATGAACAATGTAACAATAGGCTCTTGTTTTGTCTGTCATAGGTACAAACATGTTGTCTCGTCAGTAGATAAATACCAATCATTAAAGACTTTTGGCTTGAATCACACAGTGATTCAGACGTTTTCAAAACCGCAGTAGCGCCGTATAAAAAAACTAGAACATATATTTTACAGACAAGAAATCGAAGTCTAAAAGTATGCTCAACAATCACCTCTGTATGTACCACAAAAGTATTTCCTATTGCTACTGTAAAGTAATCTCGGTATAACTGCAGACTTCAGTGAACATTGCTCTATCGAAATAAAATTGCTCTTTTAATTTTACTAAAGGCTGCATCATAGTTACCACCATTCATTTTAATTCCTAGTTTTGGATTATGACCTTAACATATGAGGTTTGCAACAGCTTTAAAGACACGATCACCGTTATAAAACTAAACAACACAATTTTTATTAAATTCATGACCATAACGTGAAATATGTGGCTTATCGGCCTAGGGAAAACTGTCAAGCAGTAAATCGTAAGCCTCAATCCTATTCAAATACCCTACGGTTTATACAATTACCTAGTATAGCTAGTTTTAATATACGTTTATAGTCACAAGTTACTTACCCTTGTATCTTCTTTCAATGCTTGAGTAAGGATTTTTCGCCGTTCTATTGCTCGACGCATGAGACTTGTAAAATTATGTTTCATTGTATTAATAGTAGCTACTGTTTGTGATACTTCTATAGGATGACAAAGAGATTTGATTAATGGTATAGAATTATAAAGATTAATTGCTAATCTTTCGTGTGTTTTCAGCTGGTGAATAGCATTCTACAAAAATAAAGCGTTGTAAAAAACAACTAGTAATAGTGCTATTAGAAGTAAAATTAATTTCCAATAAAGTGTAAATATATGTATCTACAGTAATTAAAATAGATGAATAACAATATTAGAGGTGGATTACTCTGCCACAGGAACAATCAGTACATCTATGAGTAAACGGAATATAATGTAAATATCATATCTTGCTTTAAATTAATTCGTGAATATATTTAAATCCGTTTATAGTGGTCTAGCTTCAATTGACTCATGATTTCATCTATTGAAATTACTAAAATCTCAACAAAACCCTTTCTGATAACAATCATTTGCTAACTAGTGACTGACTTCAAGAGGTATTTCCTGGACTTCTAGTGAGAAGCCGTTACCAGTGGAGTTCAACCAGGTCTGTTGTGAGATATCAGCTCACTGAAGACAATGGTGGACGGTGGCGCAATTTCGTGGATTGGTTGAAGTTAAACATTAACACCGTTAGATACCGGCCAGCGCAGTGGTCTAATGGTTAAGCACTCGCAAGCGAGACTGATAGGTCCTGATTTCGAATCTCGTGGGAGGCGGGATCGTGAATGCGCACTGCTTAGGAATTCCATACTAGGACGAAACGGACATCCAGTACTTCCAGGTTTTCCATGGTGGTCTAGCTTTAAGTGACTCATGATTTCAACAATTGAATGAATATGTAACTTTTTTGTTCTGATATGAGTAGAAAATTGTATTTCTGACGTTTTTTGACTTGGTGTACACCACTTCTTCAGAGTAAATAAATAACCATAATAAAATTAACACAGGTTTACATAGATACCATGTACTAGTTAAACTTATGTTAGTTCAAGTCGGTTATTTATAAGCCATGAAATACAATTTTCTACTCATTGGGACGTTACAAAAAATTTTATTATTAACTCTCTACCCAATGCTCAATCTATTTGAAACTATCAAGTCCATCTTAGGCATTGATGACTACAAAAAACTTTTACAGTGATGTCAAGTTCATCCTTTAAGATAACATCTTAATTGGTATAAGTCCGAATTTCAATATCAGACAAGATTAAAGAATTCAACCTTCAAATACCTGACAACTCAATATAGTGCATGAGATTTCAAGCCATTAAAACGAGTGAGCACATATCTATCTGACCGACAGAATTCGATCAGCACTATAAAGAATTAAATATTGGTCACTACTCAATGATTCGTTAATTGGAAATATCTCATTCCTATAAGAGGTCAGTTCAAAATCAAAAAGCTCAACAATGAAGTGTCAAATTATGATCTCACAGAGATCATCAGTTCCTTTCAAAATGACATATTGACCTTTCTAACTAATACTAACTAGCATAAAACCTAGATTCAGCATTTTTTTATTACCTCCTTCCAACTACTTTACTCTAACACTATTTAACAATATAATGATAGATGTGAAACAATTCGCCAGCCAAACCTACAGATATCTATACTTAAGGCCCGAATGCCCTGATACGGCCGAGAGTGGGGGGAGTCCGCTCTCCCTCTCCAAATGCTCTAACATGGCCACGCGTATACAAACTCTGCCAGGGAAGTACTACTCACTGCCTTCTCGCATCACGGTTGTTGTTTACGAAAATGAGAGGACGAAAAGCGAATGTCCGGCACCGGCTTTAACCGGATTCCAATCCAATGGTGCACATGGGCTCCAGTATCCTGCGGGAACAAATGGCGTATGAACCAATCGTTGGTCACCGGCTACCATGGGATTGCATCTCCTTACGATGCTCCACTGCCTTGTGGATCAGCTGTTCAGGTCGAAGCCTCGGGGTGTGGTCCCCTAAGACAACCACCTGCTTCGGTTTGGGCACCCGGGCAGTATCACAGTCCTCACACATATCCAATGAGATCTGTGTGGTGCATATATATTTGGTGCCTACTTGTACCAATATCTATGTGTTAAAATAAATAAATTAATTAATTAAAACACAAAAAATAAATCGTTATAAGGTAATATCATACCTTTACACTATTCAATTGTTCTGTACAACATCCAACTAATTTTGATGGTCTATATAATTTTGATAAACTACCATAAATTTCATTCAATAATAATTGTAATTGTTTTTTATTTACTATAAAATATTTTATAAATTTTAAATGAATTTTCCATAATTTCATAGATTCTATACTTTGTAATTGAAATTTTCTATATTGTCTTAATATATAGAGAAGATTTAATTCTAAATGAGATTTTATTTTATTGTTTCTGAATGATGATGATAATAATAATGAATTTTGATTATATAATAATTCATTGAACAGTTTTATATTATTATAATCTTCAATATTTGTAAATAAGGATTTATCTTGTTTAAATATATCATTGAATATTGAATTAGGTAATTGTTTTATTAAATGATTTATACGTAATTTACTTTCATTTAATGATTTTAAATTCCAATCCTGTTTGTTGATAATAGTAATAATGGGAAAGGTGAAGTGAAAAGGTTAGAGAAATAAAATAAGAATTATATATATATATATATATATATATATATATATTCACATATAAACATTGAATTATTTAACTATAATAAAACTATGTAGAGAACTAGAACACTTACTTACTTATTTACGACTGTTACTAATCGCGAAGGAGCATAGGCTGCTCACCGGCATTCTCCATCTAACTCTGTCCTGGGCAATCCTTTCCAGCTCTTTCCAGCTGTTATTCATCCTTTTCATATCCGCTTCTATTTCCCGACGTAATATGTTCTTTGGCCTTCCACTTTTCCGCTTCGCTTCAGGATTCCAAGTTAGGACTTGGCTCGTAATACAGATTGATGATATCCTCAATGTATGTCCTATCCATTTCCATCGTCTTTTCCTAATTTCCTCTTCAACTGGAAGCTGGTTGGTTTTATCCCACAGAAGGCTGTTAGAGATAATATCCGGCCAATGTATGTTGGGTATTTTCAGTAGATAGCTATTGATAAATACTTGTAACTTCTTGATGGTGGTTGTTGTAGTTCTCCAAGTTTCAGCTCCGTACAGCCTATAGCTATTCTAGAATTACCGCCGGTGCCAAACCCAGGTAAAGGAGGAGGGTTGGATATGTGGTTAGCGTCCCCATCCCGTAGAAAAATAACTCGCGGAAAAAACGCTAACCAGAGAACTAGAACAAGTGTGGAATATTTGATGAAGCTAAAACCACTGAGCTAGATGGATTCTTTTTAAAGTTTTCGTTGTCGGTCTCAATAATATTGTATGCAGAGAATTCCTTGACATAGGACACGAAGTCGATGTATTGTAGTCCTTCAAGGTGATTCACAAACAATCAAACTCAAACCTTTTGAAATTTACCGAAGCGATAGAAATCAAACGTCTAAAGACTAGATGTATCTATACAAAGAGAAAAAGTAATAAATATTTCTTTGCCCTGGTAACATAACCCTAATTTATTTATTACGTCATTCACTATTTCAACACTTTCTGAATTTTAAAATTACATTATTCATAATTGACTGATTCCAATTCATACCTTTCTTTATTACCATTAATCTATTTTCAGTTAATTCACTATATGATCACCTTACTTACTTACTCCTGTTACTCTCAATGGAGCATAGGCCGCCGACCAACATACTCTAACCCACTCTGTCCTGAACCTTCATTTCTAGTTCTATCGATTTCTTGTTCATTTTTCTCATGTCTATCTCTATTTCCCGGCGTAATGTGTTCTTTGGTCTTCCTATCCTCCTTCGGCCTTGAGGATTCCATGTGAGAGCTTGACTTGTGACGCAGTTTGGTGCTTTCCTCAATGTGTGTCCTATCCACTTCCAGCACTTCTTCCTGATTTATTCCTCCACTAGCATCTGATTTGTTCTATATCACATTAGGTTGTTGCTAATAGTGTCTGGCCAACGGATCCGAAGTATTTTGCGTAGACAACTGTTAATAAACACTTGTATCTTCTAAATGATGACTTTCGTAGTTTCCCAGGTTCCCGCCCCACACAGTAGAACTGTCTTGACATTTCTATTGAAAATTCTGACCTTGGTGTTGGCTGACAGACAGTTGTTTTGAGTTCCACAATATAATCATCTAATGTGTCTTTTAATTCCATGAGTTCTAATCACTATTTCAATTTTCTGGAACTTTCCCTCCCAAACTTTATTTATTCGAAACAAAATTTTATGACCTTATTAACTCTATTGGAATCTTCGCTACATCATGATACATATATTCATCTTTAATCACCCTCTTATGTATAAGTATGTCAATATCTGTAATAACGTTGATATTCAAATATTTTAGGTTGCAAGCAGCTGATGAGAACCTAACGAAATAAAATGAATTCATATTATTCTGCACCAATCTTTGTTCTTGCTCTGTTTGAAATAATAATAGAGGGAACTACGCGTAAGAAAATTCTTTATTAATCTTATGTTAATGATGGTAAAACTATTATGGCTAAATGTTAAGTAATACTTTAAGTGACTGGATTATTGACAACATTTAAATGTTTAACTATGTGAAATTATCTTTAGTTAAAGTTCATTATATTAATTCTACAATAATTATCGCTATACATGTACTATAGAGATTACTGGAAATATTTGCGTGGTATAGGGACTAAATGAAGCTTGTACCCCATGAGAAATTCAAACTACTATCATAGTCACAGTGTAATCATGAATATATTTATGTTGTGATATGATTAACTTAGGTTTTGATCAACATAAAAGAGGTTTATTGAATTCTAGCGAACTATTAATGATGATATATATTTTACTGTTAAATATGTATAACAGATATATAAGCATTGAGGTCCCAGATAGACATTTTAAATTTAAATATACAGCATCAAAATATTGCAATGAGATGTGATGGTAGAGAAGATTTGTGGCTCAGGTAGATGGTTTTGGGTGAAGTTTTGTTCTCTAAACTGATGATAGTTTGTGCTGATGATGCTATTCAGAAGAACAAAGAAAGCTTCACGATCAAACCATCCAACTCAGAGAACAAAACTCCACCTATTTTGAGGTAGAGAATTTGAAAATTCACAATAAATTTGCGAAATGCCCTGGTACGGTCGAGAGTAGGGAGAGTCCGCGCTCCCTCTCCAAATGCTCTAACATGGCCACGCGTATACAAACTCTGCAAGGGAAGTACTACTCACTGCCTTCTCGTAGCACTACTGTTGTTTACGAAAATGAGAGGACGAAAAGCGAATGTCCGGTACCGGCTTTAACCGGAACCCAATCCAATGGTGTACATGGGCTCCAGTATCCTGCGGGAACAAATGGCGTATGAACCAATCGTTGGTCACCGGCTACCATGGGATTGCATCTCCTTACGATGTTCCACTGCCTTGTGGATCAGATCTTCAGGTCGAAGGCTCCGGGTGTGGTCCCCTAAGAAAACCACCTGCTTCGGTTTGGGCACCTGTGCAGTATCACAGTCGTCACACATATCCAATGAGATCTGTGTGGTGCATATATATTTGGTGCCTTCTTGTACCAATATCTATGTGTTAAAATAAATAAATAAATAAAGGAAGAGCCTACCTTAAATTCTTTCCATGTACTCTTCACTGTATCCAACGTTAAATTATTTGGTTTAGCAAGTTTTATTAACTTATCATTCAGTTGACTTAACCAAACAGAATAAGCAGTAATTGAAGATTGTAGTTTATTTTCCTATAAGTTAAATAAGTAAATAATTAAATGTTCATTCCATCAAACTAAATACGATTTCAATATAGTGAAAATTCTCATCTTGACACAGTAAAATGAACGAATCGAGCGAAGAAATTTCGTTTCAAATAGTTTCTCATCATAGCTCTACACTAATATATTATATATATAATATAAATGATACTTATCCAGTAACTGAAAGAAAGAGGATTATGATAATCAAAGTAATTATTCGGAAAGTCAAACAGTTGTAACGCTGCATAGTAATTTGATAAAAGGTCAGTGTTATAGTAGTTCTGTAAGAATCAATAAACGTATGTTAAGAATATGTAGAATACAAAACCGTTCAGTGATTCCAATTGTGAAAAAAATTGGAAGAAATTAGAAAGTGGTCTTCATATTTTTGAAAGGGTTCAATCAAAATTCAGCGAAATATCCACTTCTATACCGATGATCAAGGTAGAGATAATGATTATGCAAGTACTGTTTATTGTTATACTAGACTATGTGGTGTGGATATTGCCATCAAAAACGTAAACCTGTGCGTATTATATATATAACCAACATGCAAGTAATAAAACAATAACGATTATCACAACGATAATAAATGCCATCACTATAGACAACAACATACAAAGTGCAAATTTTTGATGGACCTGTAGATGTTGTGTTGATGAGATAATGATGTGTAAACAATGTTTAAGAATGTTTATTCTAAACAATTACAACAAACAAGCTTACAAAATGTTTCTTTGCTATGCGAATAGCTGCTTGCTAGTAGTCAAAAAAAATTTGAAAAGTATAGAACATAGGTGGAAACTGTACGTAGGTACTTCTTGAATGTCATCGTAGCAGTATGTGATGTTGATAATGAGATTAAGTTTTGAAGTACTGATTTACAGTAGCTTAGTCTATTTTAAAATGACTTTTATAACTGTTTGACATTGATTGTAAAAAGACATTGGAAGTTACATAAAGTAAAGTATGGGTACTTTTCTCTCACATTGAGACTCTTCAGTAGTCCGGAATTACATGGTCTGAATTCTACAAATATTGTCAAATTTTGTTGTCACCTGGCTAAGATTGAAGATTCTAGGGTCAAAAGTATGAACCTCTAAGATTAAACTTCAACAAAATGTGATCAACTGTTATTTAATTTTTAAATTTTATTCAATTTATATACATACAACAATGAAATTCTCATCAACAAGAATTCCAAAAGAGATTCACACATTTATGATAAGACTATACGATAACTAAGTCCATTAAAACACTGGGCAATATTTCGGTAGTTTTATGAAAATTATATATATATAATTTTCATCTTGAACCGACAATCTCTGAAAAATCATTGAAAATTATAGAAAAGTGGGGAGCTAGTTTGTCTTAGTTTAATACGTAAAAGTAGAACTTAGAATCATCAGGTCACACGACAAGTACGATACCGTTGAGTCGTCAATGAGTTGAAATATGGGAGTTAACATTTCCAACACCAATCACATCTTAGGATGGTTCCCAATTTTCACCCTCTGTTATCAACGGTGTTATTGAATCATTTACCACTTGGTTCAACTCACATGTCACGGTTTTTCCAAAGGAGCTAGAAGCAGATTATTCTGGTTTATAGAAAATATTTGTGCGGATGTTGTATAATATGTCAACGGTTTAGTAACCACTGGATTTATTCAAACGACATCAAATCTTTGACAATCTATTTTTAAATACTAACGTTTTAAACGAGTGTAAAATCAATCTTACAATTTTTAACATGGATTATATTTTAGTTATTCAAAATATCAACATATACATATGGTGGTGAAGATTTGTAGCTCAGATGGATGATTTTGATGGAACTTTGTTCTTTGAGATGGATAATTTGATCGTAGATCTTTCAGGTAAAAGTTTGTTCTGATGATGTCGTTCAGAATAACGATGAATGCTCCACGACCAAACCATTCAGCTCAGAGAAAAAACTCCAACAAAAACACATACATATTTATCTGAATAACTAAGATCAAAGTAGGAGAAACGATAAGAAGCACTTCGTAAAATACTTTTGGCTCCTACTCTACAATCGTAGATTATTAACTTTACAGATATATAAAATAATCATATCAAACTCGATCATTCAAAGGCTAACATTATTCAAGGAACAACCTTAAAATTATCTGTACCGTCTTATGAAAGATTGCAAATCTCTAGATAATACAAATTTCCGAATAGAATGAAAAATTACTTGTATAACATACTTAGTATTCTCCAATATTTATCGGAACAGATTTGAACTTTCTAATAATCTTGAAGAATATTACTAAGTTGTCAATATATAAGTTTTCATTTTAACACTCTTAAGTATTTAATATTTGACTGAACAATTAAATAAATTACCATAAATAACAAATAATGAAATGATCAATTTAAATAAATGGATATTAAAATTTTTATTTTTTTTATTTTGAAAATTTACCTGATTTATTTGATTGGTCAGTTCAATTTTCTTTTTTGTTAAATGATAAGATTGTTGTTCCATTTTCAACTTCAATTGTTTTACATCATTTTCGATTTTTATTTTGTCAGTAGTAGTAGTAGTAGTACTAGTAGTAGTAGTATTAGCAATAATAGTATCGAAGCAACGATCATTTGAAATAGTTTTAAGTAAAGTTTGCATAGATTTTAATTCATTATGCCACATCTGAAATGAAAATAACAATAAGAATCATAGGACCTTGAATATTGTTCAATTGTCTAGAGATTGAAATTAAGTAGTATTCGTTAACTATATAACATTGAAATTATTTAAAACATTATATGTATACAGCGTAATAGAACACATCGATTACAAATCTGCACTCTTTTTTGAGCTATACACATTTTATGTGAGGAATAGACATATTAACCAACTGTCTAAACTGAAACATATGAAGAGTAGTTCGAATATGTAGTTCAATAATTAAAACTCAAATACTTTGATCATAAACCCATTGTAACAAAAGCGTTTCTGTATCGAGTAAATAATAACACTATGTTTTCATATTTTGATTGTTAACCTCTTCGGATAGGTTAGTGGCAACTTTTTTTGACTACAGCACAGGGTGGTTCAAGTTCGTGTTTTTGAAAGAGAATTATGTTAATTCTCTCACATTTACAGATAGTGGATTATTAGCTCTAATTATATAAACACTTGTATGTGAGTCATTGAATGGCAAATTTAAGCCTCACTCCATCTACTACGGTGTGGCAACCTATTGTATTATTAGTCCTGTTAAAAAAGTTGTGATTAAAGGCTAAATGCATAAACTAATACTTGTTAAACGAATTACAGTAGCGCCCAGTGACAGATGAATAGTTTTTATGGAGATATTTTTTGAAGGTATTTGACTGATGTTGCTTTCTAGAATCAGGTTCCCTATTCCATGTACTGGTTTTTAGTTTATTTGTTCAAACTGATTTCTTATCTCATTCATGGTCATAAGTGAAAAGCATGGATAAACTGGTTAGTAGAGATTTGATTTTTATTGATGAAACTGAAGCATATTCACTGCAGTATAAGTGACATTGCAATATATTAACGTTCATCATGTTGGGGTTAAACAACACACTGTTTACTAGAGAATATCAAAAATGGTTTGGAATATTTGACATATTCTGAGTTATACTCCTAACCAAAAAAGCACTATATAACCTTACTCCACTAATCATTCAATTACTTTTTTGTGAGAAGTATTCAAACAATACATTTCGTAACGGTGTTGATGTCTAACTTCAACCTATCCACGAAATTGTGCGATCATCTTCTATTGTCTTCGGTGGGCAACTGTTTCATAACCTGCACGGATTAGCTCCACTGCTCGCTATTCGAATCCCTCGTGTGAGCTCGTGAATGAACACTGATGAAGGGTTCCATACTAGGATGAAACGGCTGTCCAGTGCATTCAGGTTTTAAATGGTGGTCTACTATTGATCGATTCATGATCACAATCAAAACTCAACAACCTCTACAACCCTGTACTAAAAATGATTTTATTTCAAACAATTTAATTCTATCATAAGAATATTCATTTAAAACAAATTTCATCATACCTCTAGAATTTTTACTTTCGTCCAATTATTTAAATATACATTTTTTACAACGGATAAATTGTTTTCTGTACAATGAACAGGCAATTCTTCTTCGTCTATCATACAATCTTTTACAAATCTCTCATCTAAACAACTGAATTCATCTAGCAAATTTGACAATTCATTTAGAACTGTTGAAATCTGATTTGTTTCAATGAGTCGATTTCTTATAGCTGACTGGAAAATGGAAGGTAAATACAAATAGTTAAGATTTTACAGAAAATAACTTGTTAATTTTTGTAATGACAGGTACCGAATTCAAGCCTTATTGTAAGCTTAAACACTCGAAGCCAGGTAAATTCAATGATGAGTATCAAATAGGACAAAACGCTCATTATGTTAGCTGCAATCCAACATTATTAAAAGTGTTTAACTAAGTGCCAATATTATGGAAATACATTGATGATCCACGTATACAAATACAGACTGATCATTTGGAGTTCTTCACATCAATAATCATAAAATGCAAAGCCTTATAAATAGCTTGCGTATTTAAATTCACTCGGTATTGTTTACTTGAATCTTCTCATTGATGTTTAGGACTGCAGTTGAACAGTTTCTTATTGTCACATATGCATGCTATGAGGATTGCCTCAATATCGCCTTCAGTCACGAACATTATAAGCTGAGATGATGATGGCTAGCAGTGGAATCCAGTTTGACATACGGTTCGTCCCATTTGGGACTCGTCAGTTGAATGTACCTGCTTGCGTGTTTGTTTAGAGTAAAATTATGCCTAAACATATAGCAATTTAATAAAAGGACTAAACAGATAGGGGCCGTACTATTGTAAAATCATATCGTAATTCTGAACCGAGTCATTTCCAATCTAGATCAATCAGTATAGTAATATTTTCCAGTGCAATGATGATCACAAAACGGGGATTAATAAATAAATATATGTTTTCATACTCTCCCCTTGAGCCAGATATACTGAAGTGAGACGGGTTTCAGACTTGTAACCTGTTTGTTATCACTACCATTGAAAAAATTGAATTAAAACCTATCAGGTTGAGTTGATTCATAAGACATCTCAAGTAACACTGAATTGATCAAAATGGAAAGTAAACTCTGACTGGTGAAAAGCAAAATGTATAAAATATCTACTTCCGAAATTTTCAGTAGATTGTCTGAAAATAATTTCTTTTAGTAATAATACATACCGTAACTAGGAACTCTCAGTCTTTCGTTAACGATCGTTGTATATGTATATCGACACACGAATATTGGTATTTCACGTGTTATAAGTGAAAAAGATGAATACTAACTTAACATCAATGTATACAACTAACTTACTAGATAAACAGATGATTCTGTAATAATGTTATTAAAATCATTCATAATTGTCAATATTTTCTGTTCAGTGTAATGAATAATTGATCCATTTAATGAAGTATCATGTTCATATTTATTGAAACAGGCGAAAAATGCTTGTTCAATACGATCTATTTTATTGTCTGATGTATAGTCTTCACTTAAATGAAATATTACATCTTTGAATTCATTGAAGTCATTGAGAATACACTGAAACATTGGTAGCTGAGAGAAAAGTTCAAGTCTATACAGCTAAAGTGAAGAAAAAAAACTCATGAAATCCCATATAATTTTAATAGGCATAATTTCAATTACAGACTAGGAATATAACTAATACCATTTGAAAAAACGTAGTCTATTTCATTGCAACAACTTATGAGAGTAAGATGCCATGCGATAATTTCACGACTCTAGCAGTAACAGCTTGTAAAAGCTACCCATTTGACCTATAATAAAACAGATTGGTGTTATCTATAACTCTCACTAAATGCGTTGTATCCGGAAGTTGCTGTTATTTTCCCGTTTATTAATGAGTACTACATGTTAGAGTACGATTTTCATAGACTTGATTTCAATTCCTATATATATATATATATATATATATATATATATATATATATATATATTATATAGAATGAAAAACTGAACTACATTGGACGTGTCCATAGAAAACAGATGAAGATAACCCCAACCAAAAAATATATCAAAAGGTTGTGCTTTCGTTCTTCGAAATAAACTGACATGAATGTACAAT
The DNA here is from genome assembly GCA_946903255.1 of Schistosoma spindalis. Taxonomy (NCBI): domain Eukaryota; kingdom Metazoa; phylum Platyhelminthes; class Trematoda; order Strigeidida; family Schistosomatidae; genus Schistosoma; species Schistosoma spindalis. The sequence continues at coordinate 87,464,623 of OX336420.1, forward strand.
AGAAAGTGTAAACACTAAATGCAAAACACTAACAACATTTAAGCAAACAGCTGAGATTATTCGTAAGGAATGCATAAACAAAGATACTTGAAACAACCTTGCCGAATAAGTAGACACCATTAGGTTCCAAGTAGAAATGGATAGCGGCTAGCAGTTAGATCCAGGACGTGCGTTCCGTCCTATTTTGGGGCTCTTCAGATGGATCTATCAGCGTCCCAGAGTTGATGTTCACTCTGGGACTCCAACACAATTCGTTTGCTTCGAACGCCATCGCGTTTTCCACATGGATATTGAGTCCTGATAGCCACTAGTTTGTGCAATGGGGTGAAGTTTAATTCACTTTGTATTGGTTGTTTGGATCTTCCTATTGATGTTTAGGACTGCAATTGATCAGCCTCCTATTGGTATATGTGCGTCCTGTGCGAACTGCCTAGATATTGCCTTATGTCACAAGCATTATAAGCAGAGATGGAGTGGATATCAACTATGGAATGAAAGTGAATCCAACTGATGAGTCCCAAATAGGACGAAACGCGCGTCAAACTGGATTCCACTGCTAGCCATTATCATCTCAGCTTATAATGTTTGTGACTGAAGGCAATATTGAGGCGATCCGCACATTATGCATATGTGACAATAAGAAACTGTTCAACTGCAGTCCCAAACATCAATGAGAAGATTCAAACTACCAATACAGAAATGAAATACTAAGGTCTGTTCAACGTGACAGCATAACTGTGCTACTAATATATATACGATAATCTAGACTTACGGTTACATCATGTAAATGTGAGCACAGATCATTATTGCCACTTAAATTAGCTGACTTAACACTTAAGTGTTGAAATTTCACTTTCAATTTGGTCATTCTAGGATGTGTTACCTGGAAAAGAGAAAAAAACGATGAAAGCACATAAACATCTCTATGTGACAGTTGTAAGTTTACAAGTAAGCATTTTACATTTTGGAACAAAAATAAAATTCTATGTTTGATGAGGAGGAACAAATTGAAATCCTCGAAGGCACGTTGGGCTATTGTTAGTGAATGATACACAAGAACACTACAAAAGTAAGAATGTTTTAAACAACTATTAAATTACGTTTATGTCGTATCCATAGCTCAGTGGATAGAGCACTGATCTAGTAAACCAGGGATCGGGAGTTCGATCCTCCCTGAAGGCAGTGTGTTTGGCTTAGTGGTCCAGTAGGTTAAGCGTTCACGCGCAAAACTGAAGGTCCTGGGTTCGGATCCCACGAGCGGGATTGTGGATGCGCACTGCTGAGGAGTCCCATACTAAGACGAAACGGCCGTCCAGTGCTTCCAGGTTTCCGACAGTGGTCTAACATCAGTCGATTCATGATCTCAGTCAAAAAAATAATAAACCTATGTACATAACTGCCCCCAAATGCCCTGGTACGGTCGAGAGTGGGGAGGAGTCCGCTCTCCCTCTCCAAATGCTCTCACATGGCCACGCGTATACAAACTCTGCCAGAGAAGTCCTACTCACTGCCTTCTCGCATCACGGGTGTTGTTTACGAAAATGAGAGGACGAAAAGCGAATGTCCGGCACCGGCTTTAACCGGACCCCAATCCAATGGTGCACATGGGCTCCAGTATCCTGCGGGAACAAATGGCATATGAACCAATCGTTGGTCACCGGCTACCATGGGACTGCATCTCCTCACGATGCTCCACTGCCTTGTGGATCAGATCTTCAGGTCGAAGGCTCGGGGTGTGGCCACCTAAGACAACCACCTGCTTCGGTTTGGGCACCCGGGCAGTATCACAGTCCTCACACATATCAAATGAGATCTGTGTGGCGCATATATATTTGGTGCCTCCTTGTACCAATATCTGTGTTAAAATAATAATAATAAATTTTCTTTACGCGTGGGGTCATGATAAAAAAGTCTTTCTCTCTTTTAATGTTTCTTCTTGAAATTTTAAGAAACTTCGTAGAAGCGGCCCACTTATCTATTTAGTCATGATTAATGTAGGGAATAAGGACATATATCCATCTGCTCAAGGAGATACGTCATATCAGGATATCGAGAGAAAATTAAAAAGATGAATATGGAAGGAGTCAAAATACTCCTTATTTTAATGATGATAAAAAAGACTGCATATGAGAAAGATGGCTCGAAATGAAGGAATCAATTTTCAGAATGAATAATTATAACGAAGACTCCAACCCTATGGTCTGTATCAACAGAGAGAGTTTAGTCAAACGGTCAATGAATTCATGGGCTAATGTCAATTTTTTCACTGAGAGCTTGATCCCAATCTAATCTAAAGTTATTCAGTATTATGTGTAGTGGTAGGCAATGGTTAAGATGCAACTAGATGATGTTAATCAAGAAAAACTCGGAATGTTTTTATAGTTCTTCGATTAATTAAAAACTTAAACACAAACTGAGTGGTATAACAAACAATCTGAATTCTATCAACATTTATTCCTAATTGTTCGATTAAAAAGGTATTCAACCCAATGAATAAACACAAGCACCAATTAAATAATTCATCTTTTCTTGATCTTATCATATAAAAACTGGTTTGTTTTCATTTTCCCTAGGAAACAAAAATTTCACAATTCAACTTACTGATAACCAAATAGCAAGACGTTGTGATAATTCATAACTAAATAATAATTGTTGACGTTGATTTTTTATATGTTCCAGAAAATTGATAACTTCATCATTTACCTTAGTTTGTTCATACCATAAAGGAATATTAAAATATGTTAGAGATATATCATTTTGGTCAGAATTTATTGAATCTACCAATTGGTCATTTTCGGTATGTGTAATTTCAGATGGAAATATGTCATTTTCGTCATCAAAGTTAAAATTCTGTAGTAAATAACGACCTGGATTAGTAGAATTGGTTTCATCAGTTAATTCTTGAAGCTTGTCAATTACTTGCTAATAAAGGGAAGTTGAAAAAAAACACAGACAAGAGAAGCAACAGTTAATTACTTTATTCAGAGATTCAAAGTAAGATTACAACACTAGATCGTGTTAAAGATGATTAATATCACTGAGTTCTATATAAAGAAGAACACCTTGGGGTTAAATTGCATGAGAGATTGAGAAACAATATTTCTGAATTCAGATTTGTAGGATAGAATAAAATACACCATAGGTCAGTTAAAGCTTCCTTTGAAGGTAATTAGATGTAGAGTTGTGGTACTGAAAAATGACATCATATGAAGTTGTAATTAAAAATCTAAACAACAATACTGTTTGATCTAAATGAATAAACATGTTGACAATAGCGATCGCCGATAAACATGTATTCAATGAATAAAGAATACCCTATTCTCACTTCACCATGGAACAATTTGACAGATCTTATTAATATTGAACATAACCTTGTTCAATACAATTCTTCAGAGTAGAGACACATTCAAACAAAATCACACAAAATTCCGTATTAAAGTACATTGATTTCATTTCAGAAAATCCTAGAAAGAGTAAAATCATTAAAATAAGAAAGATATTAAAATGAACAAATCCATGAAATTTTGATAGTTGCTAGACTGATATCGATTAAGTAATTCAATATTAGTAGTTCTTTTGAAAGATTTTCACCATAAATCATCAATTTCAATAACTATAATACTAATTCAAAACTTTCTATTTTCTAGGATGATAATGGTTCTTTTTTTGAATGTTTAACGGAATATCAGCACATTCTTCAGTTACATTATTAAACTTTTATTAGAGTCAAAATCAGTAAGGGGCCGGATAAACAGTTTCAAGAAAACAAGTACATCTATAAAAATAAATAAACTAATAAAATAATTATTCTGACTAGAATAAGGTTTTTGGATGAAGTCTGATACAACGCTGTAGGTCCAGTTAATTTAGAGATAGTTAATGTACTACTCATCCTATTAATTGAATGATTCAATTATCAAAATTTACTTGGTTTCCTAGGAAAAATTACCGTAAACTTCAAAAGAGAAGACAATGAATACTTTAATTAAGAGCATAAATCTCTTTCAAAAATATCAAACCATATCAATAGCCTTAAGTAATGAGATGGAATTTCATTTAAAGAAATTTTCCTAAACAATATGATTACGTAATTAATAACCACGTTTCCTAAGTATAAAATTGAGAAACACTAATCCATTTTCAAAAAGTATTGAAATTTAGAGATGCATAATGTAAAAGCAACATTTTTATTAACAAAATAAATTTCAGAATGGGTTTTGTGGAGATTTTAGTGATTTCACCAATTGAAATCGTGAGTCAATTGAAGCTAGACCACCATGGAAAACCTGTATGCACTAGACGGCCGTTTCTGATAGGTCCTGGGTTCGAATTTCGCGGGGGGGTCGTGGATGCGCACCGCTGAGGAGTCTCATACTAGGATGAAACGGCCGTCCAGTGCTTCCAGGTTTTCCATAGTGATTTAGCTTCAATTGACTCATGATTTCAACTATTGAAATAAATTTTAATTGAATAAAGCAATAACAGTAATATTACACATATAAATGCATTGTTTTTGCATTGATACCTTTCAAGGTAAAAAAATTTGTGATTACATTTTTACTTATAATATATTGAAGTGACAATACAAACTTACATTTGTTTCAGATAAACGTTTTTTAATTAACTGACCACATGTTTCAAATATATTAGTTACCAATTCAGCTTCATTTTGAGTGATTATGCTATGTTGGAATAAATCGCTTGATTGTTTAAATGTAGACTATATCGTGAAGTAAATTAATAAAATTACATTTAATATTAATAATCACCATGTTTATAGATGACACACAAACAAATTACACAACAATAGTGAAAAAGCGGTCACGGAAATTGATAGAAATGACATCGGTTTTCATATAGAATATATAAAGATATGACCTATTGAAAGGTGTGAAAACCCGCACTCAGTTCATAAGCTAGCATTAAGTAACATTATGTGAGTTCATTTAAGGAAATGAAAGACCTGATACATGAAACTGGTCACTACTCAGTGAGTATGCCTCAGTCTTGTAAGAGGTTAGTCGTGATCCGAATAGTTCAATAGTAAAGTCTCTGATTGCGAAGCTACGTAACATGAGATCGTCTCTGACAGGGAGTATCAGTTCCCTCTAGACTACAGGTACACCTTACCGACGTGTACCAAATACTACGAAACTTATGTTCACTTTTTCCTGTCGACTACCTTCAACCAATACTTCATACTTCACTACCGATGTTAAATTTATCTCTATTTCTGATTAGTTCTAACTTAAGAGAAATATTTTCCTAAATAAAGACTAATATCTACTACATCTTTTATTGTAACCAAAAGTTGAAGAAAATTTCATACTGTAAAAGGAGTATTTTAGACCATGTATGCAAAATAAGGTAAAAACAGAACACATGAACATAAAAATTTAAAAGAGACTGTATATTTCAAACTTATCCCGAACTTACTTTTAGAGCATTCAACTTCGCTTGAGCATATTCTATTTGTTGACTGCTCATTCGCACTAGTTCAATTTCCTTAATTGTTTGATTTAATTTGTCAGTTACATCAGAACGTAATTCGTTCACTTGACTCACCCTATTCTTTACCAGGTCATCATTCATTATATTACAACAGGATAGTTTAAGATTACCTAAAAAAAATAAAGTCAATTTACATACTAAACAGAATATAACCACTGAGACACAAAATACAAGAAAAATGGTTCAGTAAAGAGTTCTCTTTTCAGTGAATTCATTTTCAATATTGTATTATGGCAAATATACACTTGTTTTTCAAAATGATAATAAATACATTAATAGTGATAAAATTGTGCAAAACATGGTAACAGTGAGGTAATAATATTATGGTTGAGAGTTTGAATATATAACATGAAGATAGATAAAGAATTGCCATTAGAAACGCAAAACTCAACATATTGAGAAAAAATGTTGAAATCGCGATAAACTATAATCAGTGGGATCATAGAAACAAAAACAAATCAGCCGTGGGTAAAAGGTCTATAGAGAAAAAAAAGGAGAGAACAAAATGACTCTGAAAGTGAAGAAAAACTTATGTGGGAGTAACACCATGGTAGAGGAAGTTTTACAAGTTTCTTTCGTACAAATAATTCTGGTTTATTTAGATGCATAGCAAATGCTCCAGGTATGTTACAAGGACAGAAGCTAACTGTTTTTGACAGCTTTCAACTTATATTGTAGATGACTTTGAACACTGAGTTTGTTTTGCTTAAATAGTCTGTTTCCACAAAGTGTTTGATTATTAGACTTCTTATTGAGCCATTTTTTTTTACCTCATTTCACCCGACTCGAATAATATTATTAAATATTTCTTGATCAAATACGCATCGAAGATCCTAAATACCTGGTTCCATACGGACTAGTAAAATAGAAAATGCACATAGAATTGTTCAAATGAGATAGATTATCCCACAGACTACCAGTAAATAATGGCCGATTGGGAAACACTAGTCCCAAAATTGTGATGAAGAACGTTCTCTTGAGAAATTCGGAAATTCTCCTCTTCAGTATATCTGTGGCCATCACCTTTGAGATGGACGTTCCTAAGAGTTTTCCATCTTCAGAAACTATTTGAGCTTTAGGAGATTAGAGCTTTATGTTCTTCATAATAAATACTGATGGATGCCAGTTTTTGATAAGCATTTTTAAGGAGGTACAGTTCTATATCGATGACCTCAGTATTACAAATGCTTCGTATCCGGGTAGCGAGGGATATAATTAAGTTTCGCTTTCGACTAATGAGGACCCAGCTGTTAAAGCTTGATAGCTAACTATTCCACAAGAATTTCTTGTAAACAGATCTTCCTGGAGTTTCCTCTGTCTACAGAACGCCCTTGTAGAATGGTCACTCTGAACTAATCCTTCAATTTATATACGCAACATTGAATTATATGAAAAAAATCAAACACCAGACAATACCTACTGAAAATAGTTTAAGTAGTATAATATAGATATCTCAAAAATATTACGTCCGAATTATTTTATAATGTGAGAACAAAAACTCAGTTCTTTACAAACTCCATACAATGACTATAACATAATAAGCATTAAAGACTTGAGTATAAAAATATCCAGCTTTCCAAAATGCTGCATTCAATGTTTGTGGCTGCTAACAAATAATGTAACAAACATGAGTTAATTCACTACATTTATGATAAAACGGCGAAAACAATTTCGATATTTTATATTTACAATACCTTATATTTCAATAAAATTAGTAGAACATATTCAACGTATTCAAATATCTAAATTCGACAACTGTTAGCTATTTTAATTTATTGTTTTATCTTGGTTTGGCTACTGAGAAACTCTTTTATACTTTATCTATTTTCAGAGAACATTGAACATTCAATGAGATACCAATCTTTCAATCTTTATACGAGTGTTTTAATGATCGCTCATAGATCAACATTAACACTTGTCATGAATACGTAGGTTTAACAGACATTAGCAAAACAAAAAAATTCATTTTATACTGATTTAATGAATTCATATTCTTTTTATTAATAGTAAAGATTATTGATATTATCCAGCATTTAAAGAAAAAGAAAGACTCACTGTATGAATTAACTTACTTTCTAAACAATCTATTTTCTTCAAAATATTGTTCAACATTATTACTTCTGTATTACGTCTTTCATTTGAATCACAACTGTGAATAATTGTTGGAGATAAATTATTGTCTAGTAATGTTTGTCCATTCAACTGATTCTCATCATTCAAATGGGAATGATCACGAACAACTGACCAAGAATTTATCAAAGATTCATTTAATAATTCTTCATATTGTTTGTCGAATACATTTAAATGATGTTGATAATTCTTAACTGATGATATACAAGCGTCCTATAATTAGTAGGGAAGTAAGAACGTATTTATATATCACTTTAAAGTCATTTTTTATATGCTTTGCACTAACTGTCATAAGTCAAATACTGTCAGCAAGTCACATTTGTTACAGAACAAAACGTAGTAACTGTAATCACCTACCAAAAGAGGAAGCAAGTAATATTCAAGCCACTTTACAAAATCGTTTCAGGATTTAATCTAGTTTTACTAGATGCTAATGATCTATCGGGTATTGCAACGTCATCTGTCCTAATATTTATGGGTAGATTAAATTATGAAGAACTAGATAAAATAACTATAAGATAAAGTTATGGGTTGGTTTGGTTGCCCTGATTTAGTGCATAAATCAATCATAATTAGCAACGAACATTGGCAAACATTATGTCGTAGAAAAAGATCATAACTGCGATTATTCGCATAATTAAATGATAAATATGATGCCCTTAAATATTGTTAAAGATTATGAGAATTTGTAGGTTATCTTAACACATAAAACAAGAACTAAGGCAAACTGCACAGTATAAACTCTTAAAACCTTACAAGATCTAGTAGATGCATACATGTAATCCAAGCCTAACGTTCTATGAAATTTGATATCAGTGTTGTCAAATCTTACCGTATATGTGTAGATTTCATAAAAAAGGATATCGATATACAAAATGAATTTACTTAGTCAGTATAATTGTCGTTTATCATTTAAAATAAACCAACCTATGCACAATAATAGGTCAATTTCAAAAACTGAGCAGTGTATGATAATTTAAGTTGAAATTTATAATCTATGGTCATTGAAAAGGATGTCAATAAAATTAATATAACTAACTTGAAACAATTCCGAATCATGTATATCAAATGTATCCAGTGTATTTTCACTGACAGATAATTCTTGAGGCACTAACTTTTGTCTTGTACTTGTATGAATAATCAACTGATCATACTCAGAGATTATCTTTTGAATTTCTGAAATAAAATACAGAAATCTTTGTGACGTTGATTCAATAGGATCCAATAGTTTTGACAAATAAGTACTGGTCGTTATTGTGTTGACTGGCATTGTTGTTGCTGACGTCATCGTCTGTTGACTGTTGTCAGTGGATTTCATTACTTCCTTAACTGAAATTTGAATTTGTTTGACCATATTTACAAGTTCATCAATAATAGTTCGATGATTATTTCCAACATGTTCCAATAGTTCCTATTCATATTTAGATAAAAACCAATAAATAAAGTGGAAAAAGTTGTAGAACTATTAATGAAAACAAATAATTTATTTTTAAACAAAAAATCCATTGTTAAGAAAGAAGATTTATAGCTTAGAAAAAACAAGCTCATCAAGAAGCCTTCTGAATAGTTCTATGCTTTATTATGTATATTTTTAATTATTTAATAGACATTAAGCCTGGTACAATTGGACAGGAAAATTAGTATGCGCTACACAGTCACAATACATGTGTGGGCAGTGACACTACCCGAGCATCCATACCAAAACGGGCGGTTTCTTTAAGGGGACCATACCCCAAGCCTTTAACCCAGAAGCCTAATTCACAAGGCAACGGAATAGCATTAATAAATGCTGTCTCGTGATAACCGAGAACCAAAAATAGATTTATGAGTTATTTGTTCCATCAGGACCTTAGAGCCCATATACATCGTTGGTTTTGAATTTAACTTTTTCAGGTAGACTACTCGTATTCAACAACCTGATATAAGTGTCAGACGTTCATTATTTATCTTTACGCTTCATAAGTGAGAACTCCTACTTTGTAAAGGTAATAAGTGGGATTTCATTGGTAGAAACTAAAAACGCATAGCTCAGGATAATGATAGAGTTGTTGTGATTTCTGTGCTAAAACAGCATACATTATACTATTACCATATACTTCACAATAAAGTAAATAAAACCGTCAACTAGATGTTACCCAAACTGGAATATTAAGCAGAATTTTCGTGAAATAATAAAATACATTGAACTGTTGTAATGCTTTCGAATGAGGCTAAGAACTTTATTTCTTAAAATCTTGAATTGGTTCAAAAGCCGCAGTAATAGTATGAGTGGTAATAGGAGAGACTAGACATTGAAGATATGATTCAAGAAAACAAAAACTAATAAAACGAAAAAAATCATGAGGAGCTCAGAAGCTCAGGACTTGAGGGAAGACAAAGAATGAATGCACTTCTGCCATTGCAAGCGATTTTGAGCCATATTATCCTAAATCCGTAACCATCGGTTATGATAATCATGCGGACAACAACCAGGTAGTCCGTACCTCTTAAAATGGCTAGGTCCAATTGTCATTGGCTTTATGGACTGATGCCATGTTTTAGTTTGACCGCCAGTAGCCTCCTTCCAGCCTACTCCTATACCAGAAAACACCGCCCGTCGAGTTAGGTGGTGTTCGAAATACCTAACACATCCCAACCACATCAGTTCACGAAAATTTACTGACTAATCAGTCGATTTGTCTTCCTTACTTAGTACCTCATTCCTAACTCAGACATTGCTTAATCCTTGGTCATAAAATACACAAGCAATGTTTTGTAAATACCTATGATCGAATACCAGTAGCGTACGAATATCATACGTTATTAACGGCAATGCTTTACATTCATAAAGTAGGGCGAAGAGAACTGCAGCGCAGAAAACTCGCCCTTTCGTTGGCACACGGACATGTCGCCTACGCCACAAGAGACGCAAATTGGCGAAGGTCAGTCAAGCCTCCTGAATTTGTGCTGAGATTTCGTCGGACACCAGACAACCAATACTGATGAGACTTCCAAGATGAGTGGAGCAGTCGATGCGTCCAACTACTTCACTCCTTATCACTAATTCAAGAGTTGACGCAAGTCAATCCTGAAGTAACATTTTACATTTGGAGGGAGAGAACTGCATACTAAGCACGCTTGCACTGTTACTTAAAGTGGTGAGAAGAGTCCGTATTTTGTCAGCGTATCCAACAAACAGAACTACATCATCTGCGTATTCTAAATCAACAAGTGAATCTTTTGGTAGACAGCTGGCTCATGAAAAGTCAGACGATGAAAGGGTTATTTCTAAGAGCATATCTAGGGAATGGTTAAATGAAAATGGAAAAGGCGGACAACCCTGACGAAAAGCACTTGAAGTAACCAATTCTGGCGACAGTTCGCCATAAGCCCTAACTTGACCAGAAGTGCTCGAGTAGAGAGCCTGTACAAGGCTAGTGTACTTCTTTCGTACGCCTTTCAATGACAGACACTGCCACAGAACCTCACGATTGACACAGTCGAACTCTGGAATACAATTATATTCGGACATCGAAAGCGTGTGCCGAAGAGTGGATATTCGGTCCATACATCCACATTCCAAGTCTGAAACCAGCTTGGTTTTCTTGGGTTTGCTCTTCATGAGCTGTAATTAGATGTCGAAGTATTATTAAGGCTAATGTTAGAGGAACTGTTTCAGTTTGCTATTAAGGTCGCTTGGAGATAACAGGTAATTAAAGTATGAGTGGGGCCCAGGTGAACTGTCTCTTAAAGCATTGTGCTCATTGGTTCAATCTCCTGAATTGAGAGTGAATAGCAGTCCCATATTTTCCCTAGACAGTTACACTGGCAGCTGGATCTTTAATACCCATTTCCTTGACAAGTCTGGACAGATGTACACTTTTACATACCGCTGCTGCCTTTTCCATCTCTTCTGCTGTCACTAACCACCACTGCTCATCATCACTAGGTAAACTTTTTATCAGCCTATGTTTAGGCTGCCTATGCTCCTCGTGTCCAGAACCAGATGGCATGAGTTTCCGAGCATCTATCAGTTCTGTAGACGCCATTGAAATCCACTAATTCTTCCTAACTTTTTGGTTAAAGTTACCAGTAAATATCACTACTGTTTTCACAGTTTTTTGGATATCATGCCAAGCTATTTCGAGGAGGGCATCCTTTTCCCGGTTGACTAGCTCCTCTAGTTGTTCCTGAAATGTATTCTCAACTTTTCCATCGTTTATTTGAACTTCAAAAGGTTTTCTTACTATGGCTTTTCTATGTTCAGTAAGATGCAGACAAATACGTGCTCAAACTAGAGCATGATCCGAGTCTAAACATATGCTCTAGAATGAGCAACGGTCTTCAATCCGATCCCATCAACAATGACTATAGGTAATGTGATCTGAAGGCCATTTAAATAAAGGACAAATAAACATAAAATAATTGTAAATATAGTGTAGAAAAAATTAATGCGATATCAAAAGAGTAAGGATTCGTCACGCTTCGTTTATTTTTACTCTACTCTCCTTTTCAAATTTACACTTCACTCTCCAATCATCGGAACACTTATTACGTAATTTTGTAATTTTAATAAATCTTATTTCAGTGTCGACTTTTCCAAGACACTGACGTTTTTCCTATTTTCAATAGTTCAAATCATGAGTCGATTGAAGCTAGACCACCATGGAAAACCTGGAAGCACTGGAAGGCCATTTTGTTCTAGTATGGGACTCTTCAGCATTGAGCATCCACGATTCCGCCCCCCCACGGGATTCGAACCTAGGACCTATCAGTCCTATTATTGACATTGATTCGAGCCTTTATTATTCTTATCACAATTAGTAGACCAGTGAGCACAATATAAGTTTGCGATTTTTACTTATGTTTATTTATGTAATCTATTCCACTGTTATGAGTGACTCATAAACTGGCTTTATTTGTTTAGTAGTTGAATATATGCATATAAATATCACAGTATATTTGAATAAAGCCTGATGAGGATCTAACTAAAATAACAATATTGTTCGCTTATAGATGTTGTTCTAATTCACAATATAGGAACTTGTAATATATTATGTCAAAGTATCCACAATGATTACCGTTTAACATTGTATTTTGATTGGGCATACTAAAGTGCGTGTATTTAGTTCAAACCATTAATGTATTGACACGAAAAAGGATTACATGAAATGAATGTCTAAATATTGTTGAGAAATAATATCATCAAGAATAGCACTGAAATACAAAAGTATAGGAAGTGTATTTATGTTTATCATCTAGGTAACTGATCATCTTGTTTTTATACTGCGTGTTCACAATGATTATATATACTAATCAGTGGTTACTAAGTAAAACTTTCGACGTTGTTCACTAACGTACTTGAAATTTATTAGTAACTGTGTAAATTTATACTTTTTCTGCTCCCAGTCATCAGGACTGTATTGGTCAGCGTCTATTGGCATATGGACTCATCAAATGAATGACTCAATTTTGCCAGCATTTACAAGCTGATTATCTTTTGGATGGTAGTTATTAATGGAGTTTGAGAACCACATTAAGTCCAGTCTCTAACTCACCGGTTGGATGTATCTATATTTCAGTACCGATGTTTAATGAGCTCTTCAGTCATAACAGCTATCGGGCGGATAACTTACTGCTAATTCAATGAATGGATACTAGGTTAGACTTTTAGTGAGAACCTAAAAACGCAGACAACTCCGTCTAACGAATCCTAGAGTAGGGTGAAACGAGTGTTTTTGATCTCAAAGCTAGCAATTATTTGTAATAAAAAATCTTAGAAGTAAAACAGAAAGCAGACTACTATAACTGACCTTTTAAATAAAACACCACCATCCTAATGACCTTTTGGCAAACAAACAAAATTTTCACATTTAATACCAGTGTAGGCAGTTTATGTAAATAAACCGATTATGTTCTTTAGTTAATTTATTTAGTTAGTTACTCAGTGATGATCAGTCTGATCTATTCTCAATCCACAGTTTATGACTCATTCTCTTTCATGTTTAAATCCTTTGTTTAAAATCAATTACATGTGCAAAGTACATGCACGTCTTGACATGTATGACATGAATGTCTTTAATTTCACACTGTACAGGAAAGAATAAATTCTTCCCATCTAAGATATGTGAATTTTCACAATTTTCATTTACGGTTACTTACTAAAATTGAAAATAAATTTCGTCTTTGGGTTACACCAATCTTCGATTGTAACAGAAACTATCATCCAGGTGTTAATTTCGCCTAAACTACAAAGAATTGTATTCGATTGTCAAGAAATTGGGCAGTAAGCTAGTTTCTTTAGTCCAGTTTATAGAACAAAATAACAAATTTAAGGAAATGTTAAACTTCACACAGATAAATGACCGACAAGTGGGACATTCGCTTTCCATCCTCCCAATTTCGTAAACAACACCCCCACCGCAAGAATGCAATCAGTAGGAATTCCCTGGTAGTGGCTGTATACGCATGGCTATGTGAGAGCATTTCGAGAGGAAGAGTGGACTCTCCCAACGCTCGGTCGTACCAGGGCATTTGGGGCTAAATAATCCAAACACATTATCTGTAAACATGATGATAATTATGTCGAAACGTACACCACTAGTTCTACTAAAAACCATCAGGGTCCTACGCAGTACAGTATAAAAATTTTCAGAGTTCAGCAAAAAGACATAGCCTTTAATGAAAATAAACTTATTACAGGTTTCGCTAGCATCGTCAGAGGTACTCTAATTCAGGATAATATATTTGACTTGATATCATCAGCAACAACCTATTGTAGGAAAGAACAAACCAACTTCCGATTGAAAAGGAAATTAGGAAAAGACGTTGGAAGTGGATAAGACATACACTATAGAAATCACCAAACTGCATCACAAAGCAAACGCGAACTTGAAATCATAAAGAGAAACGGAAAAGAGGGAGTCTAAAGAACACACTTATCCGAGAATCGGAAGTAGAGATTAAAAGGATGAATAACAACTGGAAACAAGAGGAAAGGATTGTCCAGGACAGAGTTTGATGGAGAATGCTGGTGGGAGGCCTATACTCCTCCACGAGTAGTAACAGGCGTAAGTAAGTATGTAACTTCTCCGACTGTGACATGGGTCCGAATCCCACCGGAAGCACCAGTTTTTCAGGTACTCATTGTTAAAAAGAGATACGGCTACCTGCCGACTGCATCCAACTGAGAAACACTGTACTCCAAGAATCCTATTACATTAGACAGCATATGAGCATTAGTATCGGGAGTATATTTCTTGATAATAAATCGCTAAGAGTCTAAAAAGGTCAACTAACTACAATCAGCACAAATATTTACATAAACTTACCAAACACTGTTCTTTACCAGTACAAAGAGTTTCTAACTTTTCATAAGTAATTAGGGCACATTCTACATTCTCATTTTGTTCATCGTCGTAATTAGTACTTTCACAATCCTCCTTATCATCCTTGTCGCTAATCTTCATAGATAGTGCTAGATTTCGGAGTAATTCTACTTGATGTTGAATAGTATTAATATAAGTCAACGCATGATCAATTGTCTGATGATATTTATCCATAGTCGGTATGTAAAAAACAGATAATTGTTGGTAAATTTGTGTAAAATAACTAAGTAATTGTGTTAGATGTTGATTGACTTCATAGAATTTTACAATTTGATCACTGATGCCAACATTATTATCATTAGTAGTAATATTAATATTAACAGTAGTATTAGTAATAGTATCTGTAAATAAATTTAGTCTATCTTCATTCATAGTTATTGGTTCAATATATTTATGCAACCAGTCAATTTCGCCTTGAATAATATTGATATGATCCTGTTATTAGAAAAAAAATGAATGCAAATTGAAGTAATGTAAAGATGTGAAATGAAATACCAAAAATATACTATTAGAATAGTTATATGATAGTCTATTTCTTTCTGGAATAATAATACGTCTATCGAACAAGCAATCCAATAATATTGCTGTGCAAATTTAGTAGTTATCACCTTCGTAATTGTTAGTACTTATCAAATAATCCAGGTGTATCTGTCAGTTTAAATAAATCTGCACATTCAGAAACACGTTTTTTAGAGCCTTGCAAGAAGATATTATCTCAAGCTGGTAAGGTCATAACATAACTAAGATATCACCCCTGTTTCTGATATGACGAGATAAGTAAACAATTCTTGGATCAATTAAGCATAAACTTCGTTCAGTATGATATATATATTCTCTGAATCAATTCAGGTGAACTATATTGTATGTGTGCCTCTACAGTAACTCTATGTATCTGGTATTATTGTGTGAGAAAATTAGCATAGAAATTATTCTATTTTCGTTTTATGGTGACATGATCCGGAAACTTATTTATGGAAAGTTAATGAAATATTCATTGTACTAGTGTCTTTCGTCTTCATACTTTGCAGTGATTTCCGATTGTCAAGTAAAAGCAGTAAGACTAAACGGAGTCGACACATATATTAAGAGATTATGCAGATATAACAATTTCAAATAAAATCTTATGGTATGCTGAAACACAGCGAACATAATTTTATCATTAACATCATTTCGTTATCAATATCTTCTAGTAGAGGCCTAATCGTCAAAGCAGATAGAAGGTTTGAACCCCATTCTATCTTCATCACTTCAGCTAGGTGGCTAGTATAACTTATCTGTACCACAAAGACTGTGGCTCAAATCAGAGTTCAAAGAGAAAAATTAATTTGATGAAAATTGTTCAGTAAATATGATTTAAATAATTCATTGATAAAATGAAATGATAACTACTTCTACTAAACATATACTTACTGAAATGATATTTACATGACAATGAAGAGAATTCGAGTTGGGTAAATTACCATTTGGAAATAAAAATTCAAATGATTGTAAAGTCGGTATATATTGAAAAGTTGATGTCAAGTTTCTAGTTATTTGTTCATATGATCTAGTGATCTTAAAAGTGAAATCAAAAGATGAAATAATATTTAAAATTACAAAATGTGCATTTTAATAAAACAAATGATAGGTTGATCAATTAGAAATGAATATATCATGTAAATATAGCATTAGTTGAAGTAAGCATTCTTTGAGATAGCTGATTGTAAAACAAACAAACAAACAATCAAACCGAAATATGACAAAAAGAACACCAGAATAAATGAATAGAAAGAAGTTTCAGTAAGAGTGAGTTGCCGTTGGAACTCAACTATGTAGACTAGGAATGAGGCAGGCATTATCCATGACAGTATAATCATAGTCGGGCTGAAGCGTAAATTAAATGAAATTAAAAATTTAACCCACTTGATACTACCTTAGTGGTCTATAGGAACTTAGTTTTACCTTTGTAAAGGATCCTGGGTGTGCATTGTCCAAGAATTCCATACGAGATCAGAACCGCTATTTAGTACTGCCTGGTTCCTATCGATTGTCTAGCTCGGGTCAGCCTGTGGTGCAAACTATCTTTAAAAAAAGTGCATGTTGGTAACCGGAGATAAATAAACACTAAAAAATAAATTTATTAATAGAAGTAATTACGTTTGTACGATAAGTTTGGGATATGATTAATAACCGCTAACTTGAAAACGAAACTTCTAGAAACAGTTAATAACGTAGTTCACTGGTAGTGTGAATGGTCTAAAATTCCGGACAGTCATCAGTAATATAGGACTTATAAAGATCTGAATCAGTCCATTCTTTCACATTATGTCCATGTATTGGGAAGGCACTAGCAATATCAAAAGTGAGTCCAAATAATAATATGAACAGTAGCAGAAATATAAACGTAGATAATACAGTTCAAAAGACATCACAGAGAAATAATACGTAAGGGATAGTAGTAGACTCAAGAGTGAGCAGAGAATAAAAATAAATCCATCTTTTGTCGTCTGTTTAGCACATCAATTGTAAAATAACCAAAGTTTTATAAAAGATTTGTTTATTCTGGTCAGCGTTTTATAGCAAGGTTGTTTCCTAAGGGATGAGGATGCTGACCCCACGCCCAACCCCCCTCCTTTACTCGGGCTTGGGACCAGGAGTAGCCCTAGTAGAACTATAGGTGGTGTGGGAACAACTGGAAAAGATTGTCCGTCACAGAGTTCGATGGATAATGTTGGTGGAAGGCCTATTCTCCTCCACTAGGGGTAACAGGAGTATATAAGAGTAAGTATAGGAGATTTGGAAAAACGAACATGCATCTGTTTCCCATTTTTTTGAATCCCGGTAATTGTTAGATTTTTAATTAAAATCATTTTAAAGTAACCTGAAATCATCAATCAATATATAGCGCTTGTTTAACTTTCTGCTTAATTGTACAGTTATTTTAAAAAAACAGAAATATAATTTGAGCAATAAATATTTACAACTACTCAATCAATTAAATGTCCCAATTTTTTATGCTGCATTAAGGTCATTAATTAGGGTTAGTTATCATAAGAACACGCCCCAAGCTGTACAACATAGGTTACAATCGTTTACTTAATTGGAATAAAATTTGATTAATATTTTAACGTTTGAACACTTCCCGTGCTTGTTCGATTGTTCAGTTTTTCTAAAGTAAGTAGAAATTCATCATCATGTTTGCCACTGCTTGATCTAAATACTGCTAGCTTCACAATAAAGTATCGTTCCACTGTACTTAGAGTTGTTGTTAAACTTAAAGATTGATGACAGACCTTATTAATGGGTCAGTTATTCAATTAATCATAAAGTGCGTTCACACGAGTCTCCATACCACATTAGCCCCATAAGATGAAATTAATAAAATGAATATCGAAGAAATTGAAATCGTTTTGATAGTGAGAAAGACTAAATATTGAGAATATGTTTCGAGAAGACAAAATGAGAAGATATATATGAGGGAATACCAGAGCTTAAAATCTACAGTAAGATATAGAGTGAATCTACTTCACTGTTATTGATTCTGAGCTGTCATACAACACCAACTTCTGGTCGTAGTTTTAACACGCAACCCAAATAAGTAGTCTGAATCTACCAACATAGCTCAAATCAACAGTTAATGACTTCATAGACTGATATAACTCGACAATTTTGACCCAATTTGAGTCATGTCTTATCAGTGACATTATTTTTTAAATATTATTTACAATTGATACTGCGTACTTGAAATAATTGCGTATGATAGACAGGTGAATATAAGACAGATGTGTTGGTAACGTAGACTATATACGACGTTAATTTAAGTGCAGATTCGACCACGAATAAACTTATCATAGAGTACACTTTGTTTAAAACATAGTACTCTCACCTAAACATTAGTTTATTCACACGCTTGCATTTATTAAGCTTTTTAATTAACCTATTCAATAGATAGTGCCATTTATGTTAATAACAATTTGGTTATATCTTTACGCTATTATCTCCATGGTTCTATGGTCATGTATGCTTGGTCACGTGTTACAGTCTACGAACATATTCCTCTTACTAGTAAAAAATGTTAGTTACATAAAATGTTCGGTGCTGCTTAAATCCCATTCATTCGCTCGTCCACATTTACATCTCTATTCGTATTCGCTTTGTGATCTGTGCTGTACAATAATAAACTGTAGTCAGCGCTTCGTATTATCTTCTGAAATGTACACATGATTGAGAAGTTATTTAATAATAATTGTCAGAATGAATGATATACGAAGCATAGGAATTATTTCGAGGAGATTCCACTACAAAACACAGAATTTTACAAATTTATACTTCCATTACAAACAGGCTTTAATTACCATAAGTAGCCAATTAAAATATCGTTACTTAGATGATTTGGCCCCTTGAACACAATCAATTTGTATATAAAGCTAATATTTAAGCTTAACTATTTATTAGCTTTAATCAACCGACAAAATAATTTATTCAAAGTTGAAACAGAAAAAATCTAATATAATACACATGAGTCTTAAGGGCATAGTATCAGAATAAATTTAATATTACCACTAAGTTGTTAGAAAACCATTTCATATTGACAAATAAAGTGTTATTTAGCACAATATCTATATATGGTCAGCAAAATTTAGTCTACTACGTTGTTCACCGCTTGATAAACAATTCACAATTACTAAGATACCAAGTTCCACGTACATTTGATGTGCATGGGTAATCGCTTTGTTCTAATATTTTATGTTTTACGGGGACTCAGTTTAAAAAAATGGAATTATTAATCAAAGTAAGTGGACTATGAACTCAGTGCTTCTACAAAATCTATGTGTCAAGAGAAATTAGCTTAATCAGAATGTTAAATAAAGATAGGTAGGTCGTTTTCTGTACAAATATATATAGGTTCAAATAAACTTACTTTACATCTACATAACATTGGATAGATTGATCAACAAGAGAGGGGAAATAAAGTATCAGATAAGGAATTTCAAATTATAAAATCACGGAAATAAACGTTAAATGAATGAGTGGAGATATTAGCGATAAAAGACAATGTTAAGCTGTTAACATAAACAACACATATTCATTCATGGATAATACTTTTACGAATTACACCAAGGAGATGTTCCAAAGAAAACACTAGGCATGTGTTTTTTCCTAGTACGCATCTAAGGCCTCATCGAATATCGACCTCAGGAATGCTTAGGTCATGCAACAAGCTCTTGTTATTTAGACCTCTGAATTGAAATCCAATAGTTTACACTTCTAATTTTAATCATTATGACCTAACTTGTATTTGGAAGGTATATTTCAAAGGTAATTTTTATCATGAACTAATGTCATACAGTAAAAATCAAGGGACATTGGATAAATATTTCTTTCTAGTTTACAACCTCGGAGCAGTATGTAATCGCTATCCAGTATACGGGGCATAACCCAAGACGAAGTCTTAGGATAAAACATTTTGTCCAATTCGTCATTGGTTCTCGATAGATTCCCTAGTTCCTACAAGTTCATTATTTAAAAATTACCTTTACGAATATGGATCATTATGATCATCAGTGAAAAATAAACTCACCAATTCATTGAATTTTCTTGGCATTAACTCTTTAGTTATTCTGTTCCATAAATTAAGAATATTCACTGAAAGGTATACATTATCTTCAGTATTGTATATAGATGTAATTATTCCTTGTGGTCTAACACCATCACTCATTAATTTATCATAATTTTCCAACATTGGTAAAAGTTTATGGTGATAATATTGTGATAATTTGACAATAAGATTGTATAAAACAGTGATATCTTGTTCTAGATAGCCAGTATTATTATCATAATTATTATTCGCTTGTGGACCATTTGATTCTGACTGTATATTGTTTAGATTTAAATCATTCTCTTGTTGTTCCATCCATTTGAATTCTTCTTGAAGAGCAGTTGTTAAATTACTGTATTGTTCGTGAAAACCATTCAAATATATTATCTTGTTTCGTAAATTAATTTGCATGTCATTTAGTTCACTTTCAATACAATCAAGTTTTGTAATAGATTTGCAAGATAGTGAATCCGTTACTGATGTATACTTTAACCTTTGTAAATTCTCTTCAATATATGTGAATTCTTTTTGAATTTCTTGTAAATCGGTAATCCGTTTCTCTAGTTTATCGGCAATTGTTGACGGATCAGTATCATTTGATGAGTCATTATTGTCAGGATCGTCAAGTTTATGAGCAAGTGAAACTAAATTCTGACTGATAAAATCCAGTTCATCATTTATATTTACTGCAGAATTGCTTGTTTGCTTTTCTAGGCGTGCAACTAACCTGTCACAACGTTTCATCAAGTCAACACGTAAACATTTCAATGTTGATAAACGTGTAGGAATATGACCCTGATAATTCTCTTCTGAGCACAAAATAAGGTTTAAAGAAAGTTAATCACTACTAGAGAAGGGATAACATATTGAATGTTACAAAGTTCAAATATTGCCACCCGTACAATCATATAATTGTATATGTTAACAGACTTACCCAACAGAACAGCTACAACCATTTACAACTGCTGACTGACATAGTGATCATAATCTCATTGTTAAGATGTAGTAAGAGGAAAACCTTGGGTAACTATTCTCTAGTGAACTAGTTTGAATGTTTGTAAATAAGTATCTATCAATCAGTTATGTTTCTACATAGCCCTCATTGTAAGTTATATTTTAACGGTTGGAGTTAAGTGTAACTGTATAAACTAAACACGTCTAGTGCAGCACAGCTCGATACAGAAAACACAAGGATAGTAGGCTTTAGCGATTTGAAGTTGTGTTGAACTGTAGTCTCGTATTGTATTGACAAAATAGTGAGTTTAGTACGAAATACAAAATGGTATCATTACTCATCGACTTTCTGGTATTCTGATTAGTGGTTAGGAAATGTGAACATTTGTGAAGTTTAGTAATCACTTGATAAATGTAACAATTGAGTCACTGGGCTTACTCATAGTGTGGTAGAAAAAAACCCACGAAAATGTGTAAGTTGTTAAGAAAACACAACACGTACTTGAAGACTGTTTGTTAGAGTTTGTAAACCCTGATGTGACCGCTATGCATTGTAATACTAGAATCAAGTTGCCAGTCAAAATAAAAATCCAGTTTATTGCATTACGTAAATTCTGATTGAACACATTTTATATGGTTGTTGATTTCATGTTGTTATTTCATGCAGCCGATTATTACTAATTCGAAATGTTAGTTTTTTTGGACAATCACTTTAAACTATCAACTGTACATATACGCAGATGTGAAGGCGCGGATCGGAAAAGCAAGAGCAGCATATTTACAACTGAAAAAACATTTGGAACTCAAAACAATTGGTAACCAACACCAAGGTCAAAACTTTCAATACAAATGTCAAGACAGTTTGCTGTATGGGGCCGAAACCTGGAAAACTACGAAAGCCATCATCTAGAAGATACAAGTGTTTATTAATAGCTGTCTACGCAAAATACTTCGGATCCGTTGGCCAGACACTATCAGTAACAACCTGCTGTGAGAGAGAACAAATCAGATGCTAGTGGAGGAATAAATCAGGAAGAAGTGCTGGAAGTGGATAGGACACATTGAGGAAAGCACCGAACTGCGTCACAAGACAAGCCCTCACATGGAATCCTCAAGGCCGAAGGAGGATAGGAAGACCAAAGAACATATTACGCCGGGAAATAGAGATAGACATGAGAAAAATGAAAAACTGGATGGAACTAAAAAAGAAGGCCCAGGACAGAGTGGGTTGGAGAATGCTGATCGGCGGCCTATGCTCCATTGAGAGTAACAGGAGTAAGTAAGTAAGTAACTGTACATCTACTGGTAGAAATTTATTGAAATTAATATGCCTGTTATATATATATTTATGTGCGCTTTAATGTAATGGGGATTTTCTCAATACAATTCTAATATGTTGTACGGTACTGTTGGTAACAAAAAGAAGCTAGAACGAAGCCAATGTACATAAAAGTAAACTTTCAAATGTAAACGATAAATCACAGGTCAGTGTGAATATAGCACAATTTGATTATAAAAAATGTAATTATAATGTTTCTTGATTTGATATGTTTATCATTGAAGGTAAACTAGAACTTCAATGGTGAACAGAAAACGCCAAATTATTTTCGAATTACTTTAACCTTTATCTTACTCAAAAATATTGAATTCCATTTCATCTCATACTTTCATTCCGTGATCTTGTATGTTTTTTTAACTATATTTCTATGATTTTATTAGAGTACGATGGATATAAATAATTCTCCTTATTCATTTCACAATTTGGTAATTTACGTCTCCTGATGTACTGACATGAGGAGTGTCAACTTAGACAGATATACAATTGTGTCCTACAATATTAACGAGTGACTGCTTGACAGCAGAGTGTTCTCAATCATTGTTGTTGGTCTGGCACTAATTATTCTGTCGACCAGTGATGTATAAAATGATTTGTATTATCTAACGTTGAAAATAATTTATCCTACATTTGGTTATAAAATCTCATCAATTGATATTACTTTTAATCTAATTCAACCTAATTTAAACTACGAATTCCGTCTAATTTATTTCTAAATTGAACGTGCATCCACAAATTTAGAATATGTATATGATTCATGGGTGAACTTCTCATTTCTAAGTACCCAGACCAGTTCCTTGAATAAACTGAACCTCATTCATCCAATTTAAGTGGGCTTATTCACCTAGGTAAAATACAAGCATTAATCATGTATTATGTAAATAATTTGCTAATTATCTATCTAGTGTACTGGATCATGTAAGTCAAACGAAACAATTAAAAAAATTATTATAACACAGATGTCGAAAATTCCATAATTACTAACGTTATGTTGTACTTTATATAACTACAAAAAATAAATTTTTTTCGTTGTATGAACAAACAGTACTTCAGTATCTGTATGATTCTTTTAATTGAAATTAACACTGAAGACTATATCTATGAACAAATCTTTTATTTATCTTCAACTTTAAGTGTCAAGTAATGAATAGAGGATTTAAACACCGAATGAAATGAAATAATTCAAGCATTAAGAAAGAATCATATTACTGATAGATGTTACAGGAGATTAAATTAATAAAGGATTAATTTTATAATAACAAGGGTGTAATATTTCACGGATATTCTACTAATCACATTCTGATTACATTTTCTTGACAAAAATAATCTAATGTAAGTAGTTCCAGATATGATACAAGTTAAGTATGTTTCAAAGTAAGGGCATTAAGTAGAGTTCAATAGGAGCATAATAAACTCACTATAATTTCCAAGTGCATGTTTCAAAATGTTTCGTGTCCATCAGACATAAAAGTATTAAACCAGTGTTGATTAGGGTTGTTTTTGTCAGGTTTATGGACTGAAGTGTCATAATTTGATTGCTGATACATCATTTTATTGTTTTTAATTACTTTAACATCAATCATTCGTTATTATTACCCCCAAGTTTCTAATTTATTTTTCACTCTTCTCATACTCGTCAAGTAGGCAATTATCTTCCATAGATATTGATACAAGGAGGCACCAAATATATATGCGCCACACAGATCTCATTTGATTTGTGTGAGAGCTGTGATACCGCACGGGTGTCCAAACCGAAGCAGGTAGTTTTCTTAGGGGGCCACACCCCGAGCCTTCGACCTGAAGATCTGATCCACAAGGCAGTGGAACATCGTGAGGATATGCAGTTCCATGGAAGCCGGTGACGAAGAAATTGGTTCATACGCCATTTGTTCCTTCAGGATACTTGTGCCCATGTGCACCATTGGTTTGGAATCCTCTCATCCTCTCATTTTCGTAAACAACATCCCCGCCACGAGAAGGTAGTGAGTAGGACTTCCCTGGCAGAGGCTATATACGCATGGCCATGTGAGAGCATTTGGAGAGGGAGAGCGGACTCTCCCCACTCTCGGCCGTACCAAGGCATTTGGGGGCTAAATTTTGTGCTCCGAGAGAGGCTCGAACTCTCGACCTCCACATTATTATTATACTTAAATTATCGATCGTTGAACAAATTTCTTTAACACAATATGTTGTAACCGTTCTGCCATTTTATTTATAAATTGACGATAAATACGATTGCAGAGCTTGAGTGAATGATAGTGTCAAAAAGAAAATTTCCTTCGTTAACAAGACAAGCTGTTAGTTACATGTAGATCAATTCAAATAGTTCATTACTATCTGAAATTCGCGCTGGTACTGCTTTCCATAAAGATAATGCTTAACGATTGAATCATCTAGTTCAAAGAACTCAATTTCATAAAATTATTCTTCTGAGCTACAAATCTTCGTTACCATCAACGAAAACTAAAACAAAAACTGTATACATCCTTCAATGAAACTATGCTTGTAAAATAAATACATATCAAATTACCTTGACTTATTTCTAACATAGGTTCTACTTTTCCAGTTAACTGTGATAGATCAGTATACTCATTATATAAATTAGTTATAATACTAGCAGTTACATAATCATCACTCTCTGATAAACATTTGTCCATATTCCAACGTGATATTATGTAGTCAATTTGTGAAGTATCTTTTTTAATCAAATGTAATAATTGAAAAATATTGTCAATTTCTTTGATATATTCATCGCTCAGGTGTTCATTTCTTTCCATTTCTTCAAGTTCCAGTGAAATATGACTTAATTTATTTTCCAATTGAGTAAGAGATGAATTAATGAAATTAAATTGTATGAATGATGACTTTTTATTATTCATTAATTCATGATGATTATTATGTTCCACCATGTGATTATCTCTTGAATCCATTTCGTCTATATTGTTACTATTATTATTAATGTGATTAATATTATTATTAGTATCATTTATATTGTATAGGGAACTTGTTATTGAATCCAATACATTGTAATCAGACTGAGATGAGTTACAACAATCAACATTATGGTGGAGTTCAGGTTCTTCTGATAGGATGGACAATTCCTCATTATTTTTATTATTATTAATATCATTATCATTAATAATATTATTATTAATAACATCTTCACATTCATCAGTTCTTGGTAAATTAGTTTTCATACAGACAACACTACTATCCATATTGTCAGAATCCAGTAAAGATTGAGCATCATGATCGATTGGAATTTGTTTTATCTGCATAGAAGATACCTCTGATAAAATACCAAATGTTTCATGAGAATCAATAATAGATTGTGTATCCCATTTTATATGATCGATATTATCATCAGCATACAATGTTTGATAAGCTGAATCTTCATAATATTTATTATCGTCAACGTGGAGATGTGAATTAGTTGAGAGTGGTGAAAATTTATCATTCATTTGTGTAATATCACTTTCAGTGTTGTCAGCATCTTCATTATCCTCATTAGCAACAGCAGAAGTACCACCCTCATCTATTTGTGAGGTATTAGTAGTGATATTAGGATTCATATGGAAAGATGCCATAGATACTGACTTGTTTGTATGATCAAAAGAAATATCTAATTGTTCAAGATTCATTTGATCATCATTATGTGATGTATTTAGTTGACCTTGCCAGATAATAAACATATCCCACTTTCTTGTATTAAGATCATTATCATCATTAACGGATACAATAGTTTCATTAGCCAAAGACAGAGGAATCACATGATGTCTAAACCTGATGGGAAAATTAATATAGGACTTTTTTCGAGTACGTTAATATATATTTATTTGAAGGGGTTTTGTGGAGATTGTAGAAATTTCAATAGTTGAGATCATGGGTCAGTTGAAGCTAGACCACCATGGAAAACCTGTAATCCCTCGAGGCAAGGTCGTGGATGCGCACCGCTGAGGAGTCCCACAATAGAACGAAACGGTCGTCCAATGCTTCCAGGTTTTCCATCGTGGTCTAGCTTCAATTAACTCAGGATTTCAACTATTGAAATAAATTTATTTATTAAAGTATAAACTCGAAAATATTAACACAAGACATTAGAGAGGGAGAGTTTCAGTTTAAACCAGCTGCTTTAGAGTGGGTGGAGTGTAGTAGTGCACGCTTACAATTAATTTCATACTGGTTCATATTCAGGACCCTTAAATTTCATGGTTAGCAAACACTAGCTTTAAGACTAATAAGTTAGAATTCAGTCCCCAACATTTCTTACTTTATAGTCAATTATTGATTCAGACTAATTTTCGTTTTTAATCTCCCTCTATTGTTACCAAAACTACTAAAACAAATGACGGGATCTCTAACTTCATTTTCGACTCAAGTTTCAATATAGTTCTTTCAAACAAAGATTAGTATAACTAAAAATCATTCAAGATACTTTTAAGTAAAGTAAGAACTTTTTGTTTGGAAAACATATTGAAGATCCTCTAACTACTAATCATAACGAAGATGGTTGTCGTTAAAAATGAGAGACAAAAAAATTAAAAACCAATAACCTAACTCTTGGAAAGAAACTGATTTGCTATTTATCTTGTGTTCAAAATAAGGGATCCACAGAATGACCAAAGGGAAAAAGACTTGGAACTTCCTCAGAAAGTTTGGTTTAAGAGTAGAATTGTAAAGGGTTCGGAAATTGGAATAAATGAAAGTTCTCTCTACGTCAGATCCAATTTTATTTATAAAACAAATGCATCGGAAAGAGTATTGATCAAGAATAATGCTTTTATAAAACCTTATGAATATATTTCCATGAATGTATGCTAGGAACTCAACTTTTCTTTAAAAAAGGGCGACAGTTCTGAATCTTTGTCAAGATGACAATTATACATACACGGTACCATAGTTACTTATGTCAAGCGATTTAAACGTAATCTCTCCATACAAAAAGAGTGTATGTATCATCCATTTCGCTTTCGATAAACTACTTCACATTATTTCAATTGTTGATTTGAGTTCCTCAGGATCCCTTGGTCCCTTCGCTTATTTACATAATTTTGTGGCGGCCTTTATTCAAGCTAACGGATTTTATGGAAAATCTACCTGTATATCCTAGTAACAGAACATATTCAGTTAAGAATAAACTACTTTATCATTATTAAAATGATTTGTGCTTTATATATTTCAAAAGATGTAAGGAGCTTCAATCCACTCTTTAGGTCAGAATACATTTGTCATTCCATACTATATTACACCAGTTTAAGTTTGTCTGAAGTATTCTCAAAACCAAACCATAACAATTATGAGGGTGATGTTACCAGTTAATGTTCAAAAGCAGTTGATTTCTATTAATTTAAATGACTGAATAATTGACATCATGTGACACAAAATCGAGTACATCGTAATAAAAACTTTTGAAAAATTGACTGGCTTTTTTTGCGCCCTTTATGACGCAATTTTGAACAATTCCCTTGTCGACATTTGATCTTGATTTCATCTGTAAACATTAATTCATATTACATCCTTCAATGATCAATTTATCTGATCAATATAGGGAAATTTATGAATAAAACTCAGAACATATACATATGGATGAATACTTGTGAACACATGTAACTGATACATGATGACATTGTTGAAGGTGATCCCATGAAATAACTCATCTAATTGTGCATTACCTATTATTTATTATTTTTCCTTATCATTCTTTCCTGGGTTTTAAAGGAAAAATTGTATTGTTGTGAAGAGTCCTGAAGGTAGTTAGTAAGGTATATGATGAATCTTTTGATGTCATTACGAATATGATTGTATGTAGACATTTTAAATCTTGCGAATTACTGACAAATGTTATTTTATCAGGTGCTAAACGTCCACTCTGTTCACCTCTTCATCCTTTTATATAATCCGGTAAAACGAGACACCGATACATCAAAATCCATGTATGAGAGCAAAATTATAAAATTTCTACAGTACTATAACTAGCACATATGCTTTACGACAAATAGGTCGTGAGAGCTGACCTAATCAAAAATTTACATTCATGGATATATTGGTAAATAACAGTTGAATAGATTCTTATTTTCTTAAAAAAGTTTCACTTAAATTAAATATTACGGTAGAAGACGAGCAATACAACCCTGTTTGTTTATTTACTGAATACCCTAAAAATCCATTAAAATTTACATTAATGAAGGTTGGTTATATCAGGATAGAAATAGGACTAGAAAGTTTTCAGGTCAGTTACGTACACAGTCGCAGAGTGAAAATGCTTAGTATTCCCCCAATTAAAATGAAACGGTTTGTCACTAACTGCTTCTTGGTTTTTCAATCGTCTATTCTCAGATGTCATAACAGGTAACGTAAACTAAGTTTACACCAATTTTTTTTTAAATTGATTAAATTAAAACGTATTTATACTTACCAACTGAAATAAGCAGATGTTCTATAGGAACACCCATTGTTTACTTGTTGGCTTGGTTCACTATGAATCAATTTGTTTTGATTCTGTGAGACGGCTGAATTAACTAGTTCTTTTCCAGTAAACTTCAAAAAGTGTGATTTGTTTTCAATAGTTATAATTAATTCACTGCGATAATATGAAATTAAATGACATGGACTTGTACTGTAATACGTTTCTTGACATTTATTACTACTGAGCTTCCTTACATCCGTTGCATGTTCAATGCCGATTGTTATATTTAAAACGGTTGTATACATTTCTACAGGTGCATAGAAAGCTGTCGGATCCATATTTAAACCAATCATACAATTATCTTGCATACTTCTCAAACTCTGTAATGGATAGAAATAGAAGTATAAAATTACAGTCATCATTGATTAAAAGTGAAATGTATCAGATAAGAGTTGTTGGAAAACTACTAACAATTAATTAAAACCAATTAAGTCGACGAAGCAGGGAAAAAATATTTATCAACACCAAGAAGAAACAGAATATACTTACCTGCTAGTTTTATGTCTCGATCGTTATATTTCGTTTACTTGGAATATGCTTAATCTGATAAGTTTTCGAGAATAAGATTGGCATGAAGATAAATGCCACCTCAGACAGTCTGATGCTAATTATTGTTATTATATACCGGATTACAGTTGTTATAATGGTTTAACTTAATGGTAAGACTACTGGAATAGATAGGATAATCAAATTGATGAGTTACTAACGAGAACCATGTTGTACAACAACCAAGTAGATTGTAGAAAACAATTAATGACCAACTAACTGAGCTTGTAAATACGTATTAAAAACTAGAGCTATTAAACATGAAGAATGTTTTAAACCATGTACTTTACCGTCCTAATATTAATTACCAGTAAAAATTAGAATACCCACCGGGGATTCAATAAGGATGCGTTTCCAACCCGGTTCTGAGGCACCCAGTAGGATGAAAGATCAGTACTTATTGAGTATACAGCACCCATTTATTCTGTAGGATATTGAATTACGATAGTCAGTGCTTATTTAAACCCTACCAAATATATTCTTAATCACTCTTGATGGCGAAACTCTGGAAGACGTGGAATCCTTCACATATCTGGGAAGCATCGTCGATAAACAAGGAGGTTCAGATGCAGACGTCAAGGCGAGGATTGGCAAAGCAAGGACAGTATTCCTTCAATTGAAGGACATATGGAACTCAAAGCAACTTTCAACCAAGATCAAAGTCACAATCTTCAATACGAACGTCAAGGCAGTTCTACTCTACGGAGCAGAAACTTGGAGAACTACAACAACCACTATCAAGAAGGTACAGGTATTTATTAATAGCTGTCTACGCATGATACTCAACATCCATTGGCCGGATACCATCAGCAACAGCATTTTGTGGGAGAGAACCAACCAGCTTCCAGCTGAAGAGGAAATTAGGAAAAGACGATGGAAATGGATAGGACATACATTGAGGAAATCATCAAACTGCATTACGAGACAAGCGCTAACTTGGAATCCTGAAGGAAAGCGGAAAAGTGGAAGGCCAAAGAACACATTACGTCGGGAAATAGAAGCAGATATGAAAAAGATGAATAAGAACTGGAAAGAGCTTGAAAGGATTGCCCAGGACAGGGTTGGATGGAGAATGCTGGTGAGCGGTCTATGCTCCTTCACGAGGAGTAACAGGCGTAAGTAAGTAAGTAAGTAAATATATTCTTGAAATTATTACTACTATAAATTTTCCAATTTCAGTGTGGTCGCTTACTTTGACTTCCTAATATAAACCAGCTTTTATGAAAGATCTTAAACTCCTTCAAAACCTTTGACATATCATTTATATAAGAAAAAAAACAAACATTTGATTGGTGTTCGTTTGAAGAAGAATTCAACGTATGTATCAGATCGTTAGAACATAAATTAAAGATATATTCATATACAA
This sequence comes from Schistosoma spindalis, assembly GCA_946903255.1. Taxonomy (NCBI): domain Eukaryota; kingdom Metazoa; phylum Platyhelminthes; class Trematoda; order Strigeidida; family Schistosomatidae; genus Schistosoma; species Schistosoma spindalis. The sequence goes on from OX336420.1 coordinate 87,495,877, forward strand.
ATAGCAGTAAAAATTATATATTGAACTTTCTGAATTTATTAACACAAACAGAATCAAGATTGTCACATATTACTTATTGACAACTTATACTTTTTATACAAAATTCAATAAACAACATGTTACGAAATATTTTTTTAAGATTGAACTTTGAATATAACTATTAGTTGGAATTTGTTTGTAACCGTAATTATCATTCATAGACTAGTTAATTCACACACACAGCTACACACATAGAATTCATATGATCCAAGATTGATTTCTTTAACCTTGATAAGAAATCTGTGTAAAATTGCAATAAAATATGATAGTTCTACAAGGACAAAACTATGGATATCAATGTACTCAAATTAACATTTCATAATGATCAGAGTAATCTTTCACAAAAATGAAAACTTAAACAATAGCTCCTAATCATTTGAAGAAAATGAAAGGAAATCTATAGGGAGTAGATGGGAATGTCTTTAAACAAATTTCATAAATCATGACAAAACAAAATGTTGAATTCAACTAGTTAGTCAATCAGTAAAACTTGGCACATATATGTATCAGTTCAAGTTACTATGCCATATCGGAACATTGAGATCAAATTATCAAGATAAATAATGTAATAGTAGAAGTAGTAACATTATCGGTGATAGTAGAAAAAATTGGATATAGACAGTATGATTCAATAATAAGTGATGACTTCACCGAGTAAAAAGTATAAGATCTAAGTGATGATAAAAAATGAATGGATCTATTCCTGTAATGAAATACTTCTGAGCCATGTCAATCAACGCCTTCACCCATTGTTTACCATACTTTCGCGCACCCTAATCCGGTAGTTTGAACCTAATAACACAGCTCAATCCAAATGTCAATGATTTCACGGACCAGATGTTTAATTACTTTGGTTTTCATTAGTTCTTTATAAGTATTGTCAATCTATTATGAAAATAATAAATTAAGACTATTAAAACGATCAAACTGCATCACGAGGCAAGCCCTAACATGGAATCCTAAAGGGAAGCGGAAAAGAGGATTGCCAAAGAACACATTACGTCGGGATATAGAAGCAGATATGAAATAGATGGATAACAACTGGAAAGAGCTGGAGAGAATTACCTAGGACAGAATTGGATGGAGAGTGCTGGTGGGCGGCCTATGCTCCTTCACAAGAAGTAACAGGCGTAAGTAAGTAAGTAATTAAAACGACGTAAAAATATACGAGTTATATGTATCTATCTATGATTAATATCTATGGATTCGAATTGAAACAACTTCAAATCAATGAAAATGAAGAAACGACAACAAAGCGAACTTAGTACATGTTGTAAAAGACAAAAGTACAGAGAAATTGAAAGATATCTATAAAAAATAAAAAGTTGGAAAATTATTTTAATGATATAAATGGAAAAAAAAATCAAGAGAAAAATAAGAAAATGTAATAATCTATAGTGACTTCAAAAAGAAAAAACAAATAAACACAAACAGTTAAAAGAAATTAATTATATTCATCAGTCCATTCTTGAAGGTAAATCTGAAAAAGTACTGGGAGTTGACCTTAAATAAAATTTGAACAAGGAAAATAAAAGGTCTTTTTAAGAATTATTTTTACAAATGATAAAATGAACACTCATATAATTGAGGTGGGGAGAAGGAGGAAGGAAGGAGGGATGTAGGTAAATTGCAAAAAAAAAAAAGTCCAATTAAGGTGTGGTCATATATTTTAGGGAAAAAAACAACATATTTTCAGTGTTAATTTCATGACTTGAATTACTGGTATTAAAGAAAAAAAAAACCTTTTTGAGAAAACAATTTCAACTAATGGACAAAAATCATGTGAAATTAAAACTTTGATTCGAAAAACAACAAATAATTAACTAAAATTTATGAATAGAATTTTGTTTGGGACTGCTATATTTAGTTTGGGGTAGATTGTTTACTCTTCATATATTTTTATCAATAAAACTTAACAAGTATCAGTATTTTTTTTTTTACGAAATGGTAAATCTCAAAATAACCAGTTCATTTTTTAAACAATCTGATCAAGAAATTTTACGATAGCTTGAACAGAGAGAATGAAAGAGATTTCACTTTCTCATTAAGTTAATTCAATTGTTAAAATGAGTCAGTTGCTCGTCCTATAAACGTTTCTATACATAGACTTTTATAGTATTCTATCATTACGTTTAGTTAATAAGTCATTTAGAAATGGAATTCGTAGTTAAACTCACATTCCATTATGAGCTTAAGTGAGTGTGGCACATTAAACGATTTGAGGAATGTAAACTTTCATCGAAGAAAGGTGGGTAGGACATATGTTACATATATCCACACAACGCCTACCTCAATGAACTTTAGTTGTTAGTATAGGAGTGAGTTGAAAGTTAAGGATGAGTAAACTGAAACGTGACATCAGTCCATGAAGTCACTTACTGTTCGCTTGAGCCATATTCACAGTTTCAGAATACTTGGTAGATGTCCATATGATAACCATAAACTGTGATTGAAGACGTTTAGTGAAAGGACTCAGAATCGTTTACACAATGATGCAGATGCATTCACTATTTATCGTACTCTTGATCTTGAATTGCAGAATTCCTTCAAACGATTTTTTATTTTGTTTCCTTGAATCATAATACTTGTTCTTATTAGAATTGCTATTATATTATATCGATCTATTTTGAAATTCATCTCGTCCTAATTGAGCACATCCCGGATATCAAATTTCACATCAGACATTAGAATATGTCAACATAACTTATTTAATTAGTGATGCTTTCCGATTCGTTACTTTTAAGGATGATTATAAGGAAATCGACTAGTAGTGTACTCAGTCAATACTTTACTCAAGTAAACAGTATTAAAGTATTCACTAAAAACAAACCTTGAGTTACATTTTTTGGGGCTTTTATAGAAAGCTATGAGTTAAAATGAGACCTTAATTTATTGATTCCATTGAGATCAATAAATACACTACATCATGAGTCAACTTAAGTTTAAAATATGGACAATTCAACTGTAACCCAATGAATCAAAGAATTTTTTATTTTATTTTAACACATAAGTATAGGTACAGAGAGGCACCAAGTACATATGCGCCACACAGATCTCAATTGATTTGTGTGAGTACTGTGATACTGCTCGGGTGCCCAAACCGAAGCAGGTGGTTGTCTTAGGGGGCCACACCCCGAGCCTTCGACCTGAACGTCTGACCCACAAGGCAGTGGAGCATCGTGAGGAGATGCAGTCCCATGGTAGCCGGTGACCAACGATTGGTTCATACGCCATTTGTTCCCGCAGGATACTGGAGCCCATGTGCACCATTGGTTTGGGGTCCGGTTAAAGCCGGTGCCGGACATTCGCTTTTCGTCCTCTCATTTTTTTAAACAACACTGGTGTCACGAGAAGGCAGTGAGTAGGACTTCCCTGGCAGAGGCTATATACGCATGACCATGTGAGAGCATTTGGAGAGGGAGAGCGGACTCTCCACACTCTCGGCCGTACCAGGGCATTTGGGGGCCTGAATCAAAGATATTACCCTTGTCATGAGACCTGAAGTGTTTGATCGTACATGAGCATACGGATGCACACTGGTAAACGGTTCAAAGTTGAAGGTTAAAACAAATGGTTTTTTTAATACTACTTAGTTCTCAATGATTCTTAACTCTAATCAAATCATAAGTAAAGCTTGTTTAAAAATAATATTCTTCACGAAACATAGATTTAGCAGTTGACTGTCGACAGTGAACTTAATTTGATTGGTGGTTACATTTTTCATTAGATTACAGTCTATTTCAAGTGAATTAAACGAAAAGATCTGATGATAAGAAACTATTCGATCAATAAAATGATCTGTTTACAAATATTTAAACTTTATTAACAAATATAGAAACAATGTTTTATTGTGTTATCGAACAAACACTAAAAAAAACAAACAATTAACAGTAGAAATTCTCATAGTTTACAACTGCTTCAAACAACATACATGTAACTATTCAAATTGGCAAATATTTGTTAGTTAAAATCTCATACAATTAAAAATATACATTAGATAATTTCAAAATACACTTATGAAATTCAATTGTTTGACCTGATACACTCGTAAAATAATGGAAATGATTCCGTTTGTATTAGTTGTTTGAAACGTCCAACTGAAGTTTAGAACTGATCAGTCAAATAAAAATGACTCAAAATCCAAATCATTGCACAAGCCAGTGACTATCTGGATTCTGTATCCAATGAATAACGCGGTGACGTTCAAAGCGCACGGTACTAGGTTCGATTACATCCTAGGACGAACATCAACTCTGAAATGCAGGTACGTTCAGATGACGAGTTCCGAGTAGGATGAAACGCGCGTCCTAGATTCCACTTTTAACCACCATTTATCTCTCATTGTAATCGAAATTATGTAAGATTTCAGTAATCAAATTATCACAGTAAACAATATATTGTCTAACACAATCCCAAACAGTGAAAAATTACTTGAAGATATACCCAGAATGTAAATGAAGACATTTATATGATTCCATAAGGTGTGGGTCACAGAAATAAAACAAGAAACGACATTAAGGTGGAATTTCACCGTACTTTCACACTGAAAAAAGAACTCATATTACAATAAGTATGATTTACAAGATACTAGTACGAAAGTTTAGCATTAAATATCTACTGTTTTGTTGATAATCAGTGACATCGGTCTGTAACGGTGAATAGAGCTAACTTGATTTGTTGTGTAGACTGTAGTGGAATTTCTTCGAGGTAATTCATATGATTCGTATACCACTAGGCCTGATAATCGTTATTAGATATCGCCCAACGGTGTATAAATTTCAAAAGACAATACGAAGCGTTGAGTACAGTCGATTCTTGTACATGGTAGATCATATTTAGAAATTAGAATTAATGAATAGATTTAAGAAACGCATGTATATAGAAAAGAATATTGGTCATTGAATAGTTTATCTAACATTTATGCTAATAGGAGGATTATATATGTAGGCTGTACACGTGTTCAAGCAAACATACTAATAATAACAAAGACAAATTATTGGTGACCAAATGACTGTCAGCCAAATAAATTCATTGAAGCGCTAAGTGAGATTAAGGTATACGGATTCGTGTAAATGAGGTGATGCTACTTTGTTGAAGTAAATAGGGTTGTCTAAACTAACTGAAGTTTCCCATTTGTTGATCTCGTTTATTCCCTATAGAGATATCTTCTGAATGAAGTAGTTTTATTATAATGGATACTCGTTTGTACTATCCTTGATTTTCATTTAGGAAGTTTCTGTTCTCATTTGCAATGTGTAACTGGACTTCACACTTATTCGACATGTATAATGGTTGATCACCGACTGACTGATAACATGTCCCACTAAATCTTTGTATCCATTAAATTGAACGGATGATTATCAGTCACAAAAACAATATACAAGCTTACAACAATAATTCAAAATTTTTAGGATATGTATCTTCTGAAGTAATGAGTAAGATTTGTAGTTTAGATGAATGCTTTTAAGATGTTACACTCCTTGAATTGAACATAAAAATCTCAATCTTTCTATTGTTATTTTAGACAGAATTACCAGCACTTACTTGAAATACAGTTTAACTTGAAGTAGGCTTTGATGCTGTTATTCAGAACGACAATCAAAGCTTAAAACTCAAACCATCTAGCTCAGAGAACACAACAATACTTAAAAGAAATGTGTCTAGCTTCAAAGTAATAAAACTATTACCTAAATTATTATTATGATTATTATACACTAATCAACATAATCTAATCGTTAACTTAGGGAAATACCATAACTAGGCACTTTAATGATAGAATTTCTTATTTAAGCCATTATTATTTATTTATTTATTTTAACACATAAGTATAGGTACAGGGAGGCACCAAAATACATATGCGCCACACAAAGCTCAATTGATTTGTGTGAGGGCTGTGATACTGTCAGGGTGCCCAAACCGAAGCAGGTGGTTGTCTTAGGGGGCCACACCCCGAGCCTTCGACCTGAACGTCTGACCCACAAGGCAGTGGAGCATCGTGAGGAGATGCAGTCCCATGGTAGCCGGTGACCAACGATTGGTTCATACGCCATTTGTTCCCGCAGGATACTGGAGCCCATGTGCACCATTGGTTTGGGGTCCGGTTAAAGCCGGTGCCGGACATTCGCTTTTCGTCCTCTCATTTTTGTAAACAACACTGGTGTCACGAGAAGGCAGTGAGTAGGACTTCCCTGGCAGAGGCTATATACGCATGGCCATGTGAGAGCATTTGGAGAGGGAGAGCGGACTCTCCCCACTCTCGGCCGTACCAGGGCATTTGGAGGCATTATAAACGACAATCATTCAATTTTCTTGATAGTATGTAACATCTACTACGAATTGTAAACCAGAACTTCAAGGGTAATGAAATTCAATGGTTTTCATAATCTAAAAGTGTCGATTACTAATTTTCGATAGCACTGAACGAACACTAAGATTAGTCTGTAATGAACAAAATCTACAAATTAAACCAGTAACCTTAAAAAAAATCTTTTCAACTTAATGAAATAAAGTTATTAGATTCATAAGGATATTAAAACGCACGCATAAACAACAAATGAATAATGAATTAAGAAGATGAAAACGTAGCACTACTTAATTATTACAACTGAATGAGAAAACGAAACATACGTAATGAATTATGTACAAATTATTTAATCATAGTGGGAATAACAATTACCAATCAAACTTGATCAAATTTTACTTAGAACTGATAACTATTGGGATTAATAGAACATTGATGACAACATTCATTACAGGAATACGATAAAATAATAATAATAATAATAATAATAATAATAATAATAATAATAATAATAGTGTTACAAGACAACAGAAAACTGTAATCTGATCACACCCATATGGGAATGAGTGGAAAATCTCTTTTTGGTCAGTTGAGTAAGCTACAAAAACAAGTTACTAAAAACTTATGCAGATAGATAACGTTAAATAAGCATAATTATAAACAATATTGTCACCTCCCCTGCAATAATCTAACTTCTATCTTTAAACGTAAATGGGGACGGATCCTAATAAGAGTACCTTCTGAATCTTAAATTTGTTGGATTGAGCGACATTAATTGTAGCCTACGAAGGTACAATATTATGGGCACTACGTCGGAGGAATTGAATTTCGAAATACTCTTCATAAGGCCCAAAATATATCTGGAGGTTAAATGATACGTTGTTAAGTCTAATTCCCCCTATATCTGACTCCAATAAATAGTATCCTGTTAACTGAATATTTAATGCAGGCTAAATCTCCTAGTAGAATTATGGATTTACTAGAGATTATTCAAAAGCCTGAACACCAGTTATAGAGATAGTTTATTGTTAAAGATTGGTAAACTCCGCAAGCGTACAGTGAGCAAGCACACAGGGAAACCAAGAGTGTGTGTGTGTGTGTTAAAAATCCACGTATATTTATCAGTGTTAATCAAGTATGGATAAATTATTGATTGTCTGTGTATTACAACCAATGGGAGAATAGATTAAAAATTGATATGTAGAAATGTGCACAATCATACTCAGAAATTTACATAGTTTATTAAGTGTTTAAATTACAGTGAGCAGATAAATATTACAGTAGTTGAATGGGCTTACTACAACGTTATCTAATCCACAGACCATTAGGCGGCATTTTACTTCTGATCCTTCACAAAAGGCCCGATTGTCACTGTAAATGTTTAAGTTAAGCTCCTATTTGATTGAAGTTGCAAATTGTGTCCACCAAATTTTGCAACCTTTATTTAGGCCTCGTAAATTTTTCCGCCCTAAATTGAGTTTACAACGATCATAGGTAAATTTTAGAATTTCCACTGGTTGAAATCATGAGTCAATTGAAGCTAGACCACCATGAAAAACCTGGAAGCACTGGATAGCTGTTTCGTACTGGTATGAGACTCCTCAGTAGTGGGCATCTACAATCCTGCCCCCGCGAAATTCGAACCAAGCACCCGTCAGTCTCGCGCGCGAGCACTTAACCATTAGACCACTGAGCCGGCCGGCATCCAACGGTGTTAATGTCTAACTTCAACTAATCCACGAAGTTGCGCCACCGTACACCATTGTCTTCAGTGAGTTACTATCTCACAACAAATCTGATGAATTCCACTGGTCACTACTTCTCACTAGAACTCCAGGAAATGTCTCTTGACGTCAGTCACTGCTGAGCAGATGATTATTAACAGAAGGGGTTTTGTGGAGATTTTAGAATTTTCACTGATTGAAATCATGAGTCATGGATGCAGGCTCAGTGGTGCAATGGTCTTGGGTTCGAATCTGGCGGCGGGGCGGGATTGTGGATGTTCACTTCTGAGGAGTCCTATACTAGGACGAAACGGCTGTCATTCTTGAAAACATCAATATCACTTAACTCATGTAGAAGTGAGAATTTTTAGTTATTCCACTAGTATTACATTAGTTCGTTCAACATTTTAAGACTTTGATATTTTAGGCATTTAAGTACCATTCTACTGATAGTTCTACTACATATATTTTTTATACGAATATTTGTTAATATTAGAACGAATAGTTTGATAAAAATTAGTTACCGAGTATTATTTTTGTTTTTTAAATATATAAATACGAAGGTCATGTAATGGACTCTTATAACACTTATTCACTGAACAAATAAAATGTTATTATTATACACAATTCTAATATAAAGCATACAAAAATAACATTGTTATATAATAGAATGCATAATTAAATATTAGTTGACAAAATAATTATTGAATTGATCGGTTAGTTATGCAATTTTATCAAATATACATGGTTACTTTCTTATTTTGTTTCCATGTAAAAAATTTTAAAAAAATTTAGTTACATATATAACCGTTCATAATACAATGAGGCTGGAGATTTAAATTAAACAAATTAATTTTATATGTTCAAAATGTATCACATTTAATCTCATACAGAATTCTTTCGTATTAGATTATAGAATATATGAAATTGATTATTAATCTTATGATAGTTGAATACATATTTCTGATTATAGGTGGAGATAATAAGTGGATAACAGTGGAATCCAGGACGCGCGTTTCGTCCTATTTGGGACTCGTCAGCTGGATATACCTGCATCTCAGAGTTGATGTTCACTCCGGGACTGAACAATTTCAGTTCTAAACATCAATGGGAAGATTCAAGTAAAACAATATCAAGTGAATTAAACTTCACCCCATTGCACAAGCAAGTGGCTATCAGGACTCAGTAGCTAAGTGGATAACGCGATGGCGTTTGAAGCGGACGGTACTGGGTTCGAGTCCCGGAGTGAACATCAACTCTGAGATGCAGGTACATCCAGGTGACGAGTCCCAAATAGGACGAAACGCGCGTCCTGGATTCCACTGCTAGCCACTATCCATCTTTGCTTATAATGCTTGTAAATTAAGGCAATATCGAAGCTTACGCACAGTATGCACATATGCCAATAAGAGACTGAACAATTTCAGTCCAAAACATCAGTGGGAAGATTCAAATAAAACAATATCAAGTGAATGAATAACAATGTTTATATTTCATTGAGTAATGTTGGTCCACTTTCAGGATAAGTATCTTAACGTTCTAACATGGAGACATGTCAAATTTAACCAAGCCTAAAACAATTCATTGTATGGTAATCGCTTAAACGAAAACCTACAAAGTATTCACACAAAGAATTACTGCGAAATCTCAACCAATTATTTAGTTAGGATAATGAAATAAGACAAAATATTACCAGAAATATCTGATCACATATAAACTTGTTAAGAACATTTATATACGAAAAATAAAAGGTCAACTAGACAAATAGAAGGTAAAAGGAAACCTGGTTAATGGAGAAAATAATATTGAAAACAATGTGAAACACCAGGATGAATAATAAAACTAGAATATCAAGGTAGGTTTAGTGTGAGAACAAACTATTTTTAAATGCATAGGTAGGTTTTGACTTTTCATATGACCAAGGCTTTAATAAATCTTAGTAAATGCCCTAAACAATTTTGTACAAAATCACAAAGACTGAGTTATAATAAACCCTATGACTTATTTCTAATGTGTTCAGCACTAGAGGAAGACGGACACTTATTATCTGCTCGTATTGGATTAACTGATTATTTATGTTTCTGAAACAATTTTGGCATGTGTTCAAGCTCTCTAACTTACAGATTACGACTAATCCCCCTTATGTATGTGCGGCCACATACAGACAAATAGAAACTGATAAACACAATGGGATGTGACGCAATCATTTACATGCCATTTAGGTCATCGCTGAAGTATGAACCTTTTTTAAACAAAAATGACCTTTGAGCAGATAAATTGTATTTATGATTTTACGTGAGTTAATGTTACACAATACATTTACTTACAACTGAATTAAGCCTTCGTTTCAGGACAAGGCCATTTGACTAACCTCTGAATGGTAGGGTAATGTAGACAGGAATTTTTGGTGACAAAAGTGTAATAGGTCTCACTAGTGTTTTTCCACTGAACTGTTAATAATCGATAATAAAAAGTATCATTATAATTAAAACGAAGCATGAACGAAATTATCCATACATAAACTGATTAACAGATAACTCTTTTAGCCTAGTTTAATACTCCACAGTAATGAACGCACACCAACATTTCCGTAGACGGCCTGTTAGTAGAGTTTGATATCTACAAACCACCTATTTCAATAGCACATTATTAACAAAATAAAACAGAAGAAACTTACCATAAATATTTTATCCAATTTTACGAACATTGAACAAAGGTATTCAGAATGCTTGCTAAATGCTTCAGTATTGGTTATAATAAATTTGCCTTGAATAAAAACCAACAATAATTAATATAAAAGTATTTACAATTAGAAATGAAACTTTTCAATAATCCTATTTCTGAGAAACAATTTAGGTTTATAATAAGTGATAACTTTTATCGATGATGATTTTCAACTGAAAAGCGAAGACAACTGCTTCATCCTAATTTGATGCACTTCGGAAGCCTTACTGATGAGAGGCTTGTTTTCTAGGTTGAAAAATGGGAATGATTATGTTACATGTATGGTATCGCACTCATTAGCTAGATACCCAGCACATTGCTTTATCTTTTATACGTTAAACAAATTCGGATCGAGAACACGTTATCGGCCATACTAAAACATATACTACAACGATAATTAACAAGTTTACGAAAATATATACGGGAATACGCACGAATGTCTATCCATGTTCATTAGTCAGTTACAGCTTACTATGACTGAACACAAATCAACTGAGTTAACCTGGATCGAATCAGCGACATTTTAGACTAGCTATCTAGTAGCTCTCACGTGGGGTAATCAATGGTTATTAGAACCTTTTAACAGGAAACTAGGAATGTTCTAGCAATATGTTAATAAGTCTCAGCCAAAAAAGGTGATAATTAAAATTTTCTCATGTAAATCTAGCATCAAACTTGTGCGAGTCTTCAAAGTCTAACTATAAAAGTCCACGATAAATATCTCTATTAAAGAGTAAGAATGTATTTGTAAAATCTCAGTGAAAGAATTTGAAGTAAATTCAACGTTTCGCCTGGCAATCTGGTTCAAGCTTTTTCAAGGACCAGATTGCCAGGCGAAACATTCTTCCTCTTTAATATCCCACATCAACTCGGCGCCCAAATACTGTGAAACCATTCGATCAAATTTAGACGAAAGTTCTTAAATATCTCTATTTTTATAAGCTTTCATAATTGGAAACAATAATTTAAAAACATTGAATTTCATATACTAATCATATGGACCGAAAAAAAAGTTTTCAAATATCAGAAGAAAACTATATGGATGAAAGCCATTCATGGCTTGTTTAATTGATAGGGGTGTATTCATAGAATAACAGACAATTCAACTGACTATTACTTCTAAAGATCATTGTTTGTAATCAAATGTTTGGTAATTTGTGAGTTTTATTAGATATACGATACAGTTTTCATTACTATTTTCAGTATTACGAATAATTAGGTTGCTGTAAAATTACATATGAAATCATCTTATTGAAAATAAACAAAGCTATACAAAATAGAACTAATTTCAAATTAATCTGAACAACCTTGATCAGGATAGATATTTCATTATCCTTGACTGAAATTTTGACCTTACTATAAACATTTCAGTTCAATAGGTTAATGAAGTCAGTTGAATAATTTCTAGTCTCTAAAATAAAGCGTAGTTTTAGTTGTTCAACATTTGTCAAATAAACAATCTAACTAATTCAAGAACAATTTCGTTGTCTTACAAACTAGCACCTTAAGTTGAGTTAAATCATTTCAAGTAAAAGAAACAACATATGACGAAGTCATTTGTACAGTGAGAATTGTAAAAAGTTATAATGTTGAAGCGAAAACATTTGTTGTTTAATCACTTAGTCGTATATTCTAAACTTACTTCAGCTACCTATGGTTCATTACATCTAGTTGGCATTAGTACTAGTCCTTACGGCAAGACTTATAACCTAAAATGGAGTATATCAACCAATACACTTGATTAGTGGTATGCACATTAAAATTTTGTAGACTTTGATATTGAACCCAAATGCCTTGGTACGGCTGAGAGTAGGAAGAGTCAGCTCTCCCTCTCCAAATGCTCTCACATAGCCACTGCCGGGAAAGTTCTACTCACTGCCTTCTCGCGGCATTACTGTCGTTTACGAAATTGAGAGGACGAAAAGCGAATGTCCGGCGCTCTAACCGGGTTAGTGGATATGGAGGATCCACCTAGGTGAGTTGAAAAACCCTAATTCAAAACCAACGGTGCACATGGGCTCCAGGATCTTGAGGGAACAAATGGCGTATGAACCAATCATTGGTCAGCGGACTGCATCTACTTACATTGCTCTACAGCCTTGTGGATGAGATCTCTAGGTCAAAGGCTCCGAGTGTGACCCCCTAAGAAAACCACCTGCTTCGGTTTGGGCACCCAGACACTATCCCAGCCCTCACACAAATCGAATGATTCATGTGACACACATCTATTTGGTGCCTCCTTGTACCAGTGTTTGTGTGTTTAAATAAATAAATAGACAAGACTTTCCTATTGAACAATATGATGTTTTACGAAAAGTTTGAACTCGTTTTCATATTGTAAATAAGGATGAAACATTATAATGCATCAACAGGAATGTGAAAAAAAAAACAACAACAACAACGGTGCACAACAAAAGTAATTGCACAAATGCACAAGTTACTATTTATACTTACTTATATAATTATTCTCATCATATCTCATGAAATTTAAATTGTGATACACATAATTAACATTATAAGATGTAATTAAATTACAAGGTATATATTTTAGATGAATATCTTTGAGTAATACAACACATTGATAACATGTTAGATGATCTAATAAATTGTTGAATACTCTTTGTCTATGATTAGCTTGAATAACTATCATCATCTAAATGAAATAAACAGACAAAATGAACAATGATTTATAACTGTGTGAGTTGAAAGAGAAGGAGGAGAAGAAGAAAACAAACGAGTATTAAAATGATCTAACATTATCCAAAATATAGGTGAAGTAATGACTAATTGAATGAATGAATGAATCAAACGGATTAATAAATATAGGTATCATTGTCTAATACTATCGTCTTAGAACAGGGTCTAGGTTTATGGCAATATGTTTCGAGTATACTTTGATTCTTTGCATGATTTTGAACAAAGAAGAGTGATTTATTGTTTTAATTTAGGCATATACTAATGAAAGTGTTAACATTGGCTAAGGTGAATAGTACCAGTCCATTTATTAAGTTGACACTAAATTTTGAAATAAAAAAGTAAATTAAATGAAATTTACAAAAAAAAACTATCGAAATGAATCATTCATTTGTACCGGTTATTTGAATTTTTCACTAGTGTTTAGGACTGTAATTGATCAGTCACTTTTGGTATTTGTGAATCTTGTGCGAATTACCACAAGTCACAAGTAATACAAACACAGTTGGATGGTGGCTGGCCGTGGAATCGAGGAGAGATGTTTTGTTCCATCTGGGTCTTATCATATGGGTGTATCTGAATCATATCAAGATGATTCATTCAACGGGGAATAGTTTTAAAGGAAAACGTTGGTGAGACCATAGTTTATGGAAGACCTTTAAGCGACGCTAAAGTGACTTTGGGAATTTCCACCCACTTACACGAGGTAAATGAGGGTTATGAATCAGTGTGAGGAATTAGAATTATGATTTACAGATGATGGTTAGGGTTAGGAGTTATGTTTATGGTTTTCATCACGAACTGACATCAGCTAAAATGCCAAAATTTTATTTAGTCAAATGGATGAATGTATTTCGTGCCAAAATCTAAGACTTGTATTCCTAAATCTGATTGATTCGTCCATAAATTAAAGTCACGCCAAAAAGTTTTTTAAAAATTTGTAATTTTAAAGCAGATCTTATTATTTGATTGCAGGTATGCCATGAAGACAAGTGTCAACTACTATAAAACATAGTTCAGGAAGTGATTCCTTCCGGATACCTCCAGCCACCCAACACTAAAATATAATGCACGGGATGTCGAGTCATTTAAACTAATGTTCACATTGTAACATGATATGCAGAATCCGATTAGCATTAAAAAAACTAGACAAAAAGGACACTGATTACTACTCAGTTATCAATCATTGTAATTATTTATACTCCAATCTACTATAGACCTTAAGTATGAAGTGATTGGAAATGATCGAGAGACTAAATACCCTTTCTCTTTTATTTGATGTTATAATCTGACGATGTTTAATTAGAAACGACTGTTCCATCGAGAAAATCAGGTATAATTTAGCGGACTTGTTTAAAGAACGCGGAGTGTAAAACTGGATGATTTCAGATAGTTGTAGATTAAGAACAATACGTCCACAAGCGATTACTGAGTTTTATGGACCATTTAATTGATTGATAATAAAAACTTTATTTATTAATTCATTAAAATATATTTCGGTGGATAATCTGAATATGAGTAAGTTGAATTGAGACGATTTCAATAAAACTCAATAACCTCCACAAGCCGATACTGAAATGTAACATGTGTTTCTAGAGGAAATTACCGGAATTCCGTTGAGAAGGCGTGACCAGTGAAGTTCAACCGTGTCGGGTGTGAGGCAGTTACCTACCAAGACGATGGAAGATGGTCACGCAATATCATGACTGAATTTAAACATTAACAATGTTAGGTTTAATTCCTGCGCGTGAGATCGTGTATAGGCACTTCTGAAAAGTTCAACACTGGGACGAAACTGTTGTCCAGTGCTTCCATGTTTTGAATAGTGGTCTAAAATTGGTCAGTTCATCATTTTAATGGAACTTAACAATCTTCTCAATCCTATATTGACAAATCAGGAATTGAATAAAATATGCACAGCTATAGATTCTTGAAATATTTACTGGGCAAACAAGTTAAACCAAGTCGTGTAGGATGAGAATTAATGAAAGGATATATTTCCTAAACGATACAACTGATTTAAACTGACAAAAGTTAAATATGATTCTCAATATTATCATAATGAGATTTTACTGGCCATCAACTCATTGTTTTTGAGAGAAAAAAAAGATGATTTCCAAGATATGTAATCAACTTAACTAATTCATGATCAGTAAATGATATAGACATATTCTAAAACAGAATTTTTATGATCACTATAAATATATTTTTTAATTTGGCCACAAATTCATTTGTTTAGCATAGTTTATTTGAATTTAATGAAGTTCACATATACACAAGACCTAAGATATATTATATATATATGACCTTTTCAACTACATATTTGTTTATATATCTTTTTTTCGTTCAAAACATCATTTAAATGAATGTACTTTTGATTGGTTGGACACTGTGACGAGTAAATCATGATAACACCTTTTTTTCCATCTTATATTACCTAGAAAGATCAACTTTAAAATAGTAGTAGTGATATTCTTTTATTGTTTTAATCATTATTTAATCTTCTTTTCTTAAAAAAAATATCAATCCAAAGTTAGAGTAACAAATAAGAATCATAATTAATTTCATTGTACACAAATCAACAGTATTGTATACTTGTTTTACTACTAACTAAATAAGGCTTATGAAATTATGAATCGACAAAATTAAAGTTTAAACATTTTCCCATAAGAATAAGATGAATATTTGATAAAATATTGAAATCCATTGAATGTGACCAGTGGAGCTAATCCGTGTCGGGTAGAGACAGGTATCTACCTCAATGCAATGGAAGATGGTCGCGCAACTTCGTGGATTAGTTGGGGTTAGAGATTAATACCATTGGATGCCAACTCAGTGGTCCAGTAGGTTAAGCGTTCGCATGTGAGACTAAAGGATCTGGGTTCGGATCCCGCTAGCGGGATCATGGATGCACACTGCTGAGGAGTCCCACAATAGGACGAAACGGTCGTTCAGTACTTCCAGGCTTTCAATGGTGGTCTGACATCAATCAGTTCATGATCTCAATCAGAATGTTAATTTGCAATAATTAAGAAGATTCACTGTTAAATATGCCAATTAGACGACTTGGACTTCGTAGATGACCTAGCCCTCCCATCCAATACACACGGACAAATGCAGATAAAGAGGACTAGTGTAGCAGTAGCTTTTGCATCATTAGGCCTCAACATACACAAAGGAAAAAGTAAAACCCTCAAATACAACACGGAGAATACCAACCGAACCAATCACACTTGATGGAGAAACTCTAGAAGATGCGGAATCCTTCACGTACCTGGGAAGCATCATGAATAAACAATGAAGATCGGATACAGATGTAAATGTAAGGATTGGCAAAACAAGGGCCACATTCATTCAATTGAAGAACATATGGAACTCAAAACAAATATCAACCAATATCAAAGTCAGAATCTTTAATACGAACGTCAACGCAGTTCTATTGTACGAAGCAGAAACGTGGAGAACTACTACAATCACCATCAAAAAGTCACAAGTACTGACTGGATACCATCAGCAACCGCCCTTTGTGGGAGAGAACCAACCATCTTCCAGACGAAGAGGAAGTTACGAAAAGATGTTGGAAATGGATAGGACATACATTACTCAAATCATCAAACTACATCACGAGGCAAGCGCTAACTTGGAATACTGAAGGGAAGCGGTAAAGTGGTAGGTCAAAGGACACACTACGTCAAGAATAAGAACATGAGAGAGCTGGAAAGGATTTCCCATGACAGGATTGGATGGAGAGTGCTGGTGCGCGGACTATGCTCCTCCACGAGGAGTAACAGGTGTAAGTAAGTGGTTATTTGGCGAGAAATATTAAATTCGTATTTCGAAATGAATAGTTAAGCTTATCGAAAACTGAAGAAAAAATTTATACTTTATTGATAATAAACTCAGAAATGATATTGTTAAACAATTCAAACCAATAAAATAAGTAATACATTTGTAATATCCCAACAAGTAGGAAAAGTAGAATTTTCTGATATTTCTTGATTCAGAGAATAAATAATTCAAATTAGATTAATTTCGATTGGTTATTTATCCTCTGAAGGAGCGGCTTACTCCAAATCACGAAAAGTCATAAAATTCTAATTTTTCTACTTACTGGGATATCTATAAATATATTACTTTTATTTTATTTATTATAATCTACCCAATAATAAATTTATTTGAAATTATCAAATTAAACTTTAATAATGATACCTACAAATTCAAACCAATAGTAATTTTCGATAAAAGAAAAGATCAAAATACAAAGTATGTATATCAAAAACCAATTGTTGCTAATAAAACAGCATTTTTTTATTTGCTTAAGTTTCCTAAAGGTTTTACTTATATAACTAATGTGTGGGCATGCAGATAGTCTGACAGCTGTTAGATGAGTTATATATTCCCATATTATTATTATTAATATTATTGATAATTGGTTGTTGTTGGGTTGTGTCAGGTTTTTGGTGTGGAAATATATTTAAGTTCTAGTCAGGCTAATCACGTGTTCTTGATCATCTGAGTCGTATTGAAGTCCTGAAAGGGAATCTAGTGTAGATATTCATCTAAGGTAAATTAACGTCTCATACATGTAGACGAAGTAAAACCGAGCGTTATAATAAATACTGTTTACGATAATGGAATAAAAATCAATTGAACTAAACCTATAATATTGATTTACTTTAGTGATTACATTAATTTTCATTGATAATTAAAAGATTTTGATCAGTAATTAATATATAAAACGGGATATTCTAGTTCTATCATAAACTAATGTGATTTTATTATGAATGGTATTCAATAAATAAAAGTTTTAGTTCATAAGAGATGGATACAAAAGTTAGATTAATTAGAATGTTATCACTAAATGAACAGTTAAAAAAAATTTACACTTGAATCAATCAATGAATTGTATTTTTTTTGTATTAAAGATATAATTAGTTTTAATATTAGATTTATTTTTGTATTGGTTGTCGGAATCTTTCCATTGATTTAAACCAATTAGTCACTTTGATAAATCTCAATAATGCAATAAGAAAACGAAGAGTATCAGAACTATGTGAACAATCTGATCACACATATACTTGTTAAGAGGATTTATATATATAAATAAAAGGTTAACTAGACTGGAAATAGGGTAAGAGGAGACAAGGATAATAATAAGAGTAATAATAATAATGTGAACACAATTTGAAACCTAATCACTCTTGATAATAAGCCAATATTATCCAGGTAAGTTTACGGTGTGAACAAACTGTTTTTGAATACATAAAGGGGGTTTGAATTTTCGTATGGCTAAGGCTTCAATAAACTATAGTATACGCCTTTTTACACTTTTATACAACACCAGTCTAGTTGACCTTTTATTTTTTTATATATAAATGTTCTTACCAAGTATATTATGTGTGATTAGATTGTTCGAAATGTATTGCGCTAATATATCACCACATAGTTCTGATAATCTTCGTCTTCTTATTACATTATTGAAACTTCCCGTTGATGTTTAGGATTGCAACTGATCAGTCTGTTATTGGTATATATGCATACTGTGTGTATTGACTCGGTATTGTCTTAATTCACAAGCAAAGATGGATAGTGTCTAGTAGTGAAATTCAGGACACGCGTTTCGTCGTATTTGGGACTTGTTAACTGGATGTACGTGTTTTAATAATATTTTTTTTAATGTATACTATTTAAACTTCAGTTGATTTGACTCGGTATTCCACCACCTCTCTGAAGAAGCAACTTGCAGCAGGTTGGGAAACACTAAAAATTTAATTTCCTGACCATTTAGATTTAACAAATGCATCACTTGTTTATTATGACCCTAGTTTGTATCTGTTGAGGAGTCCCACAATAGGACGAAACGGCCATCCAGTGCTTCCAAGTTTTCCATGGCGGTGGTCTAGCTTCAGTTGACTCATGATCTTAACCGTTGAAATTATCAATAACAATTAAATCCAATGCCTGTCATTTTAATTGTTAAAACTTCATTCAATTTATCTTGATTTATCGACTAGATATTAGTTATTCATAAGAGAAAGAAACATGAACTAAAGATTAACCTGATTACAAGCCTATTTGAAACTGATAATTTGGTATATGAGACTAAAGTAATTAAATTACTTGAAAATATGGTAAGATAACTAAATGTCTAATTTGAAAACAAAATCTTAATATTTATGAAAATTTGTAAAATTCACTTACATCTTTTTTACTGAATATTTCATTTTTATTCTTTAAATCAGAATTAAGACGGATTAATTTCGTACCCAATAAAAACCAGTAAACATCAGTGAATAGATTCCAAACAATATACAAAGTATACTTCATTCTATTCAACAGTAAATAATAATTTAAACAAAATTTTTACAATACTATGAAAATCGAGCAATTAAAGTAACAATTCAGATCATTTTTATTAATTAATCATCGGAAATCGGGAAGCATGGAACAACACAAATTCACATTTACTTCTATGATCTACCGATGAATTTAAAGCCAATAGTTTGTAAACGGTATATCGTCGGTATGATATGAATATCCTTGATTCATCAATTTTAAGCGATGAAACATTTAAATATATAAGTAGGTTTTAGTCTGAATAATCTATCTTCTCAAGAATAGTTTAGAAATGACTAAATAGTGTGGGTAACTAAGGTAACTTACTTACTTACTCACTTACTTACGCCTGTTACTCTTCGTGAAGGAGCATAGGCCGCTCACCAGCATTCTCCATCCAACCCTGTCCTGGGCAATCCTTTCAAGCTCTTTCCAACTGTTATTCATCCCTTTCATATCCGCTTCTATTTTCCGACGTAATGTGTTCTTTGGCCTTCCACTTTTCCGCTTTCCTTCAGGATCCCAAGTTAGCGCTTGTCTCGTAATGCAGTTTGATGATTTCCTCAATGTATGTCCTATCCATTTCCATCGTCTTTTCCTAATTTCCTCTTCAACTGGAAGCTGGTTGGTTCTCTCCCACAAAATACTGTTGCTGATGGTATCCGGCCAATGGATGTTGAGTATCTTGCGTAGACAGCTAATGATAAATATTTGTACCTTCTTGATGGTGGTTGTTGTAGTTCTCCACGTTTCTGCTCCGTAGAGTAGAACTGCCTTGACGTTCGTATTAAAGATTCTGACTTTGATATTGGTTGAAAGTTGTTTTTTTTTAAAAAACGCTAACCAGAAAAAATAACTAGGGAAAGCCTAATTAAGTTAGAAAAGAATCGTGTTCGATGAGTTGTACTGGATTTCTGCTTTACTCCTACACAAGAAAAAATCTGAAAAGTGATTATATATGTAGTTTTATTATTTGAACGGTGTGAAATATAGTTTTAGTAACAAAGTATTTTTCAATGGGAATTAAAAAATACAATTAGTTTGAATCAACTTTTTGGAGTGAACACACTGACATATAGGAGTAAATAATTAGAGTTTAGAGGGAGTAAGGTGTAAATGATATTTTCGATGTTAAACCTCTAGCTAGAAAACCAAATACAAAAGGAAAATTCACAGTGGGTTTCATTAAGTAGAGGGGGAATTCGCAAAACATGAACGAGGTTGGTACATTAATTAGGGTAATGTTGTTTGTGTGTGTGTTGAGGAGCTTCTTAGGTCTTGGGCTTTTTACCAATCACTTCTAACACCCTGACTTTCGAAACCATTATGTGACGTATTAATGGGACAAACATGTAAGGATCAGTAAAATACATTTATTTCCACACCGATTATTCAATCAAACTGATACTAATAGCTTATAACTATGTTACATAGTCTAACATTCAGCGATTACAGAAGAATAGCGTTTGGTGAACAACTAGTCCATACATTATATTTGGGAGATCAACTTATATGAACTATGCAGAAGTTTTTAATTAAAATAGTGCAGTTGATCAAAAGTTTTATCCGAGAAAAAAGAATGTAAACGCTTTGTTGTTCTTCCATACATCCTAACTTACTTAGAAATATAGCCATCGTGCTGTAAATCTATTTTGGAGTTTTTTGCTGTGTTCTTATTTCCATAAAACAAGTTAGGAGAACTATTGTAGTTATCGTGCAAATCCAATGCTTCTATCAGCTTTGAATACTGAAGATGAAATCGCCTTCTATTTGAACTAATCATATCGGTTTTAGACTTCTGAAATAGAAATATACAAGACAAAACTTCCAGATACTATCAACTTTGACAGAAACATGTTACGCATTTTCCTGTTGTATTTCCCTCCTAATCAGTAATCAGTTAAATGTTAACTTAGTGAGCCGCAACCCACTCACCTCTACCAAAATATGGGATTCTAATTCATATCCAATCAGTATAAGATTCAGGGTTGAGACAGATTAATCACATCTACACTAGACTGGGAATATATGTTTCCAGAAAAAAGTTAAGGGGTTTAAGAACAAAGTATTCTATGTATTTAAATAACTGACGTATACTTACTTTGCATAATTTATGTTGAATTTAAAAACATTCATCAGAAAATCCCAGCATACCAGAAAGATACAAGTTAGAAAGTATGCGAATTTAAGTAGAAAAAAATTAGTGCCATTATAACATGATCTGCGAGAGTAAATAAGTCCATAAATAAATATACACAGTTATGATATATCGCACTTAATAGGTTTACTGTGGAAAATTATCATTAAGTGAACATGTACACTTTACATAGGAGAAATAGCCCGTATGTTTTTAAAGAATCTACCTCATCCAATTGAAACATCGTGTAGTAAGAAGGCAAAGACTAAACAGGATTAGACCTAATTACCACGAAAAAGGCTCTTATTATTAATAATATCTCTCCTGAAATGATGAAATCCTTGATCTATTCTTCAAGAACGGAACTAAAGCTACTGATCCGCTAATACACCCTGAGAAGTTAACTATTAAAATCTCACTATCATTCTGGAACTTTACATAGCGTTCTACGAAAATAAAGAATTATTCTTTATGTTAAAAGTTTCGCCTTCGATTTTAAGAGTACTTACGTATGTGTTAACAGACAAATGTATTTTTGTGTCTTATGGGTTTAAAGGGAAGTATCTCATCCCAAACGTGCTAGCACTGCTGCTCAATGCGATTAAAAGACTGGATTTTGTCAACACCTACACCAAATAAGACTGAGTCACTAGTGTATGCTAAGTCAGTGAGCGAAACTCCTGGTAATCAATCTTTTGAAAAGGCAATTAAGGAAAATGTTAATTTTAGGAGGACGTCGATAACGAGATTAAATAAAACTGTGGAAGGTGGACCACTTTAATAAACAACATTTGAGGTTAACAGTTTGTTATAAGCCCTAACTAGATTAATAGTGTCTAAGTAGAGAGCATTTGCAAGCTTGTGCTTCTTTGGTACTGCTTTTAATGACAAACACTGTTACAGAACCTAACAGTCAGCGGAGCTGAATGTCGACTCAATGTCAAGAGATACAACTATAGTTGAGTGATTTGAAGCGATCTCTTTTTCATATCAGCGATGTTTTATTTATACAGCTGTCTTGCAAATCTGATCTACTTCTTTCTTTTGCATGCGCTTTGGCATGGTAATTTGAACAGCTGCGTCAAGAAAAACATCGTCGGATCTGGTACAAGTGTACATCGATTTCTGTTCCTACACTTCATATTAGTAAATCGACGGGAAATCCATAAAAAGAAGAGCAAAGTAGTGAACAGACTACGAATAACAGTAGCAGAAACTGAAAGTAAGATGTAAATAAAATCGGGCAATCAAACATTTACCGTCATATTGTATTTAGGAAGTAAATCAACATAAATAAAATAAATTCATCTACACTGTTTTAGCGTATTTCCGAGATGAAGTTACGAGCCTTTATCAGCTGAGGAGATTGGGATATGCGTTACGTACATCTACTACTACCTCTAGGAAAAATGTTTGCTGGTGTAGGAGTAAGTTGTAAGAAAGCTAAGGAGCTAAATCAAAACGTGATATCAGTCCATGAAATTTCTGGACTGGAGGTCCGAGTTACGCTAGTAAATAAAGGATATCTGGTTGGGGTCCTTACAATAACAACGATCAGTGGTTGGGTGAAATGGCTCAGAATTATTTACACTGGGAGAGATGGATTCACTCTTTATCTTACTTTAGATCTTGAGTTTCAGTATTCCTTCATACATACCTTTTCATTTTGTCTTGTCAAACCATATTCTTAGTGTTTGATATTTCTCACTATCACTACTTTTAAAATTTCTTAGACTTCTTTGGTATTTATCTTGTGGTGATATAGCGACTTAAGAGAACAAGCACTTTTGCCAGGCTCTACATTGATTCTAACTAAAAGATAACAGTTGTTATTCGGATCCTAAGACAGTAAGTCCGCACTTCTATAAACGGTAGATGGATATATAAACGGCAATCTTAGCGTTTGCAGTGAGAGAAAACCATAAATTTTTCAACTCAACATCCATATACGATCTTGCCTTAAACTAAGCCAATTATGCTTATCTGTTTATTTTTTTAAAAATAAACACGCTGCGATAGACGATCCGCTTTTAATTTTATGTCTTATAGCATTTTCAACCATGTATAACGACTGTCGCCCCGGGTTCCAGCACAGACGCTCTCATACCTCCCTCCACCCACACAGACTATCCACAATTACTTAGTGGACTTATGCCATGTCTTGGTTTAACCCTAAACAAATATCACATCTAGAGCAACATGATTATATTTATGTCTGATATTAGATGGAATGACAACTAACTTGGCCAAGTAAACTGGCAACATAAAGTGGATATTTCAATAGTTGAAATCATGAATCAATTGAAGCTAGACCACCATGGAAAACCTGGAAGCACTGGACGGCCATTTCGTCCTAGTATGGGACTCCTCAGCACTGCTGGCGCAACTTCGTGGATTGGTTGAAGTTAGACATTAACACCGTTGGATGCCGGCTCAGTGGTCTAGTTGGTTAAGCGCCTGGCGCGAGACTGACAGGTCCTGGGTTCGAATCCCGCGAGGGGCGGGATCGTGGATGCGCACTGCTGAGGAGTCCCATACTAGGACGAAACGGCCGTCCAGTGCTTCCAGGTTTTCCATGGTGGTCTAGCTTCAGTTGATTCATGATTTCAACTATTGAAATTACCAATTCTCCACAAAACCCATTCTAATAAAGTGGAAATCACATGTATTCAGTAGGTAGCCAATAGGAAAACTTTGTGTCGAAACCAAATAACAGTGATAATGAAAGTTGTGGTAATAATAATAAGCGGACAACAATATATTGAAATAGTTTCACTTACTTCATAAAAATAATCTAAATGTAGAGAATTGATTCTTTCTTGAATATTTTCGATAGAATACATTTTTTCCTGCTGCGCACAATCAAATGGTATCACATTACTTATGTTTGCAGTAAAAATGAGTTTGTATGATGACTCAATAATATTCTGCAACATAGTGAGCGACTTTACGAAACTCTGCAGACATTTTTAAACGACAAGTGAAAACACATAAAAGAAATGGTCATATATATTAATGGATCAGTATAATACAAAATAAATATATGTAAGGAAGAAAACTTAACTTACTCCTTTGAGTGAAACAATGATAAATATACTAGCTTGTCTGTTAACAACCTAAAGCTATACACCAAGTTTGTATCATAAGTAATTTTAATTAGGATGATTTATGCCTTTACTTTGTTGATATTCAGAACTAAATATATTCTGCACCAATCTTCGTTCTGGTCCACTTTGAGATTATTCAATCGTTGTTGACACTATGGGCTGCTTGAACGAATCCTTTGATAATGTCTGTGTTTATTAATTGATTATACTTTGACTAGCTGCAATTTCTAGAATGTGTTCTACCCCATCTGGAATTCGTCACACGAGAATGTTCCAGTATCCCAATGTTAATATTCACATTGAGACTCCAACCCAATGCTAGAGTGTTATTCATTAGACCATAAAGCAACTATTGCCGTCAACTTTTTCAAAACATATTATATTTATTACCAGTTGTAAAGGTTTGTATCATAAACAGTGGGTAGCAGTGGGATTCAGGACGCCTTTTGCGTTCTGTTTTGGATTAGTAGGTGGTGATATTAAGACTGATACTCAAGCCTACAGACCCATGTATCAATTGAGACAGACCCAATTTAGCCCAGAATACCGACAATAGGCAGTAATTTTCAGGTTACAATATCAGTGTGAAAAGTGAAACTGAGATGCGAGTACACTCAACTGACAAATTTCAAATAGGATGAAAGATATATTTTGGATTCCACAGTTAGCAACTGTGTTCATAATTACTGAGGCACAGAACAACTGGGAATTGAACTCCACAATCAGCAACCACGTAATGAAATTTCTACGTGATAATTCCTCATTCGTATATCACTCGTCCTGATAACCGTTATTAAATAACTTTCCAATGATGCATGTATTTCAGAAGATAATGCGAAGCACAGACTACAGTTTATTACTGTACATCTCAGATCCCAAAGCCATGCGGACACGAGACGAATACGAACGGAAATGCGAATATGGATGAATGAATGGGATTTAAAAAGCACATACATATGGGCTAGCGGATCAATTACTGAACAGCTTAAGCAACTAGCATTTTTTCTAGTAAGAGGAATACGTTCGTAGGTTGTAACCCGTGTTGAAGTATAGATGCAGATAAAAATATGACAGTGATAATACAAAGATACAGATAAACTATTAATAACCGAATGACACTTTCGGTTACACAAGCTAATTGAAGGACTTAATAAAAGCAAAGTATACAAATTAAAATGTAGGTGAGGTTCTATAAACACAGGCTCCATCTATTATATTGGTGGGGTTACATCCTCTGAACTTGGTGATCTAATCTCGAAGCTTCGATTGTTTTTGTGCACAGGAACATTAGCTTAAACTCCAGATAGAAGTGACTTATTTGGATTTATCGACGTACAACTAACAGCTTGTTCCTGTCAAGCTTGATTTGAATTGATTGTTATTATTGTCTAGAAGGGCGATGAAAGTTTCACAGTGAAACCATTCAGATCAGGGTACACAACTCTAACAAATCGCCTATACTATTCATATGTTTTAATCGTACATAAACGAATACTTTATCTAAGGCCGCAGAATAATAGCAAAGTTAAATTGTTAACAATTCGACTGAGCATAACTAATAATTCCATTATTCCACGGAAAACTAAATGAAGTTATCATTTGATATTGAGACAAATGGGATAATCAATTATATGGATGTATATGCAAGTATTCCTAAGCGTGAATTAGTGCAAAATTTAGTTTTCTTTAACGTTTCATTGTTGATTACACGGGAATCAGTAAACCTAGTATAATCAAAATGTTGAGTACTTAATGTCTAAAAATTCTCACTCAAATAGTAGCTAACTAAACGAAATATATTGTTTCCAATAAATTATCCATATTCAATGCCAGCGCAACCATCACCGTGATTCGTATATTGTTTCGATAAATCCACAATGTGCATCAAAAACGTGGACGACAGGTCAGAGGTCTCACCTACTAAAAAGCTATCCATAGAACTGATAATAAATATGGTTTAAATTGTAACTTGGACACACATATAAAAAACTGAAATACCTAAAAGAATCATCCAACTGTTTGCCAGTTATAGCAAACTAATTACTAAATAAAAGCCACTTCATATCACATACCTCAAAAGTGTTTCCAAAATCACTGGTGTCTTCAATCCAAAAACTAACTTCTTTATACGGACTACCGGTGTACAAAAAGTTTATTATCCATAATTCAATCTGTCCCAGGATTCCGTGGCAGTGGTCCTGAAACAACTTCAACTGAAAGGATGAATGAAAGTTTTCAAATGTGAAAGAGAGCCATATATATAATTCTGGAAAAAGCATGTCAGTGACGCATTTGTTTATTTATTTTAACTCATTTATCAAGCTCATGTTTATGCACCTGATGTTCAATGTATAATTTTAGTGTTGCAACCTTGTGACACTTATAACATGAACATCTAAACTGGGATAAGCGCAAGAGGACTTAAACCTGCTATCTGAAAGTCGAAAATCAAGTGTTCATAATAAACGTCTTCGTAAATATTCGGTACTCAATATCTTTGAAACGTATTCAATTAAATTTTTGAGATTAAATAATCAAAGTGAACGTATAGTAGATGCGATCAGTGGATCTTTAATTTAGAATGCTTATACCAAAAATTTTTGTCATTAAATTACATGACAACTTTACTCGGCTAATTAAAAAGCAACCATCACAGCAACAAGGACTTTTCTAAGGAGATAAAAATGCACAGTAAGTAACAGATGATGGGTAGAGTTTATTTATTCAAATGGATGTTTTCAGTGACGTTGGATGGTTCGGGTTTGCCACGGAGTTGGTTAGAGTCTTGAGCTATTTTAGATGCCAATCACTTACAAAACAACTGAACCGTACGTTATTTTGTTAGACACTAGAAGCAAATTCTCGTCAAGTTTCGAGAATACACGATAGATATATGGATTTGAGAAAAAGTTGAATTAGATGTCAAGCCGTAAAAATCCACACGAAGAAACTCTCCATTGACAGTAAACCTTTAATTTAATACTACTCGAGTCTTGAACATTGCACGGAGTTGTTAATGTCGAAAAATAGTCGCTTCAATGAATTACGTTGATATCTTTGAAAGTTGTTATCTTATGATAAATAAACTAAACTGAATTCATTCCCTTTTCTTCGATTCGCATTTAACGGGCTCTCTCCTCTCACAAAAACCTAAGGCAGGGAAGGATTTCGGCATTATATTTTTGTAACATAAGAAGCTTACTATCAGCTGAAACAGAAATTTATAAGCCAGTTTGAGTATTTCGGTAGTGTAGTCTATTCTTAACTAGTGAGTATATTTGGTAGATTTTTCGGTTTTACATTACTATTTAGTGGATTCTAAAGGTTGAAAACTGGTCTCCATTAGTATTTTTTAAAGTAACTCAGGAATGGTTAAAAAAAGTAGCCCAAATTATTGTCGTTATAGTCGCGAATACCAAACTCACCTCATTACGAAATGTAATTACATTTGCCAAACGGAAACCATTTTTGGAATATCTGATGAGAATGTCTAATTTTGAGTGTAAATTGTCGAGGTCATCAAATATAATTTTTTGGAGATTCATTCACTACCAATCAAAACGTATAACGGTTTCAAATTACGACTGAAATAAAGGTTCATCAAATATCCACAGTTATTGAGACAAACAACATTTGCGATAAAAATAAATACATAAACCGTAACATAATCGTGAAAGAAAGACATAAGTACAATCGGCCACTAAGTGAACAAAACGGAACTATCGAAATACTTAGTATAACAATATATCACTAGTATTTTACAATTATCAAGTCAGGTTAGCCATACATAGGTAACCGTACGCACAGATATAATATGATTTAAATTGTTCTTTTATCGAATATTTTTATGTATAAGGATAATTTTTATTCCAAAAACCTGTTTGAAATGCTAAAGTGTGATATCTCTTTATCGGCTACATAAGTATGACACGATGTGTCATGTTATGTGTCAAATATTAGGGCCACAAGTAGCTAGATAAAACCGTATCATCTAACACGGTCTTGAGAAGTATCATTGAGCTACTGAATGGTTGATACATAGGTTTTTCGAGGAACTGGCTTGTATGTACTACAAATGACCATAATTATTGAACTTAATACCTAGTTAGTTGTGTTTAACACTTCATTTTCACATGAAAATGGCGAAACACATGCTTTAAGATGTAAGTTAGAAGAGCTCGGTGGGTTATTATGTTTATTAGTAATATCAGAAATCTTGCGAATCAAGCAAACACTGTAGACTTGTGACTGTAACTAGATATGCTCATCAACCAATGAAAATTAGCACTTGCTAATTAAGATGCCTACTTGAACATGGGCAATAAATACCGCGTTTTATTGCGAGTCTGCTTTGAGAAACACTTCATCGACTCACAAAAACATTCGCAGTTGCTGATCTATTGTTATTTAGTTTGTTGTATATGATAGACAATGTCTTGCTGAATAAAGACTGTTCAAATAATTTCTAATAACCCAAGAAAAAAATTAAGATTACAACTTTCACACTCGATATTCTGGGTTTACTAACTAATATCAAGAAGATCCTGTATTTATTGTTATATATTATTTGAACACATAAATATTGGTACAATGGGCACCGAATTGTGCCATCTGGAACTCAAAACAATTGGCAACCAACACCAAAGTCAGAATTTTCAATACAAATGTCAAGACAATTCTACTGTATGGAGCCGAAACCTGGAAAACTACGAAATCCATCATCCAGAAGATACAAGTGATTTTTAACAGTTCTCTACGCAAAATACTTTGAATCCGTTGGCCAGACACTATTAGCAACAACCTACTGTGGGAGAGAACAAATCAGATCCCAGTGGAGGAATAAATCAGTAAGAAGCGCTGGAAGTGGAATAGCATTCAGCGACCGGCTTTTTTAATTTTTTTAATAAATTTTTTTCCACCCCTTTAAAAAAGTTTTTTCATCCCATTTCCCAAAATTTTTCACCACGTTTCGTCCAATTATATTGCTAGTTTTAAGTTCGTTATGTTTGTATGAACTAATGATTCCTTTGTCCTTCTGGTTTTGATTTTCGAATACAATACGTTCGTTCGTGTTCACTTGGTTTTATTTGGCCTTAGTTGCGTTATTTTGGGGACTCCTAGTTCGTATAATAATTTAAATACTTCACCACATGATTCTAGTAAATACACAGCGACTTTATGGTTAATGACTTTGGTAAACATTAGGAAAGCATACTCAAACGAAAATTTGTGGTGTATGTATTTGATTAAAGGCATAGGTCATGGGTAATAAGATAAGACTCGTTTAAATTATAAAGCCACTGTGGTAATCAGCAGACTGTATAAACGTTTATTGAGTGTAACCTAGGAGATCCGAACATAGTTGGTCTGTTAAAAGATCACGCTGATGACTTGAAAGTGATTAGTGTTCATCTGGAACATTTCACGAGGCATTTCTTTCGGTTAATATGTGATAATAACTTTGGGTTATTAGAACTGACGGCAGTTGTAACGGAATAACCGAAACGATCACAGATACGTAATTGGAGGCGTAAACCTACGCAATAATGAACAGCTTCAAGATTTGCCACGTTATATCAACACAAAAAGTAACATAAGCAGGAGGTAACAACAAGAACGAATAAAGCATCAGTACCAAAGATCAAACAAAGTCAATGAAGAAAAGTAGAAATGACTGCTTCTCATTTTCGAACGTTGTAGCATGTTGAATAGTTGACCCAAAAGAGAAAATAAGGGGAAAATAAAGGGAAGATTAATGACAATTTCAGGAAACATTTTGTTTACCTCTCACTTTCACGGACACCTGAACAAACTTTAAGGGAAAAGTAGATTATTTGAAGTAAGAAAAATGGACATTTTGATAATACCTGACGAAAAGAAGTCGACTATTTGCTTTTGATCAAAGCTAAAAGCTAGGTGTATTTTTAGGTAAATGTGCTCAACGCGAGAATTTTGGTATGAATCCTTCATATTTTCCTCGATTAGTGCAAAAGAAAATCCGACGTATTTTCGCCGATATTCACATGAAGTTTAAGGGATGTTGGCTATATTTACCCTAAACTACCGCTGTTTGACGGTATGGATTACTCCAAAGTTCGAGTTTTATGAGTGACCTTATTGTTCGTCGGAATTTCTAAACACCTCAAAGCATTTAAAAAATACTATAGGTTAGTAAAAATGTATATGGGCAGTATCCAGCTTACCTGACGAACGATAACAACTAAATCACTTGTATCGCGCGGAAGAACGAAGTCCAATGACCACTAATTAAATAGGTCAAATGGTTGTGGACGAATAGAACCTTTCGCCTAACAGGCTTCCGTGACTAGTAGCAGGAGATCACCAATACCTCCAGACAAGAACCTAGGTATATTAACGATAAAAGAGAAAAAATAAATTGGTAAATCATAGTATGATATCAAGTCGCCTCCTAAAGGACTCCTGGGAAGGCGCTTGGACTAGCTCAGCTGGCAGCCAATTCCAGCGTTTGACAACTCTTAAGGAGTAGAAGTTGTGCCTGCAGTCCGTTCTACCATGTTGTATCTCTAATTTCTGGGTGTTACTCCTAAGGTTAGTGTTGGAACTAAGCTTAAGTAGGTGTTTTAGAGGAGGTCCAGGAGTGTTAAGGATACTGTAAGCCATTAGAAGGTCACCTCTAAGACGCCTATACTCTGATGGGTAAAGGTCAAGTGACTGGAGGCGCTCATCGTAAGGTTTAAATTTGAGTCCCCGAACTGATTTCGTGACTCGCCGTTGGATACACTCCAGAGTGTCCTTATCCTTTTGGAGTGTAGGGGGGAATACTATGTTTCCCCATTTGGAGTACGGAAACATAGTATTCCCTCCTACACTCCAAAAGGATAAGGACACTCTGGAGTGTATCCAACGGCGAAAGGTAAATATTGTTGTTTCTCCGGCCTCATTTCTCGATATTGATAAGAATTTATGATGTTGTATATATCCATTTTTTGAATAAATGACCTGTTTCACTTTTGTAGATTTACCATAAAGTAACAGATTCAGATTTATGTGGTAAGGACAGAAAGCTTATGGCCTATGTCATTCCTTTTCTAGTATGTTCCTGTGAGTGTCCAGTTTTTTCTTGAATGAGTTAATTGAGGGTGCGGAGAACACTGCTTTAGGTAACAGATTCCAAGAATTGATGACTCGCCTGCTATATCTCTGAGATGTCACGATCTAGTGGGAAGAAAAAGCAAGCTATACTAGGTCCAAATCATTCCTTGATATCTTATACACCATAATCAGATCACCTCTTAATCTGCGACAGCACAGTAAAAAGAGGTCTAGCTTTTCAAGCCTCTCTTTGTATGGTAAACCCCGGAACTCTGGAATTGCACGGGTAGAAGCCCTCTGTACTTCCTAAGGGATATCCGAGTCCCCTTTGAAACAAGGTCTTGCAGTCTGTGTAACGGAAAGAGAACGATGAAAATCCCTCCGCAGCTTTTTATTGGACAGTGTAGGGACAGTAAAATTCCACTGAGCCCTAGCCAAATCATCCGGTAGTTGGGTCATTGAATATCGAACAAATCATCAATCCTCGTCAACGTCAAGGACAACCAACACGCATCAGTTAATCGTACGCCATGAACTGGCCCATGCGGCAGTGGTCTTACCTTTGCTTGTATCTATTTTAACTAATATATTTCTGTAATAACGTCCTCTGTGTTGTACAGTCTTCAAAGCATCTTTAGTACGTTGATACGTCAATGGGGTAGTCCATGTATGGTGC
This sequence comes from Schistosoma spindalis, assembly GCA_946903255.1. NCBI lineage: Eukaryota > Metazoa > Platyhelminthes > Trematoda > Strigeidida > Schistosomatidae > Schistosoma > Schistosoma spindalis. The sequence goes on from OX336420.1 coordinate 87,528,689, forward strand.
TGATCACGAGGTGTGACTTCGACACTAGCTAGTTCGTCACACCATTCCCGTCTAACTCGAGTAAGCCTCCAATCATTTCGGCATAGATCATCTACGCTGGTGGTCTACACTGGTGAGCAAGACTGCGAATAACGCAACCTATCATTATAGTCTTTATTATTGCAATCTATACTTATTCTTTTCCATTTTTATCATCGCCCCTGTTAATCTGTTACTGTGAGCTTTCGTTGCTTCATGTCAATGTTGATTAGTATTTAAACTGAAATAACTAGTTCAGTAGGTAGAACTAACTAGTCAACTTCGGTTATAATCGGCTATCGTGGTTCTTTAACAAGCATAAGCAGCATGTAAATGCTCCTGTGTAATATGTCTGTTAAAATATCAACCACTCGTGGGTATAGCCACAAGGCAACACGAACGCACATCGGTTTGTAACTTATCCAATAGTTTATGCGAGAAAAGATTAACTGTCGACTTTAAATTCGTCTTCCTGCTTAACCTCTATCCACTAGAATATTTCTATTTTTGACCACCGCCTGCCTAATTTCCAATTGCCGAGTTCCATGGCCAAACAGAGGATACAAATGCTAGAAATTTACGGTGAGTTCAAACTGTAAATGTTCTGCAATCTTAGATCTCGGTTAGACTGTTCGTCAGGCAATGCTACGTATTTGGCTTGAATTTATTCTGGTCTTGTACTAATTCAGTCTACAACGCTGTGTTAATCGAAGAATCTAATCAACAGTACCTCGTATATAATCCAGATTCAAACTACTGTCCACTTCATATCTTCATTACTTGGAAGCAAGAGTAACCCAGGCGAGTTTCGTAATTTCATTAGATTATTTCGTACTATCTTTATGATACGTAATAACATTTTGTAGTTGCTTTCACGTAAAGTAGTCATATATCCCGTCACTTCCGTCAAGTCTTAGTCGAAATCATATACATTTATGACTCGCTAGTCGACATACTGTGGCAGAACATATTGCATGAACATGAGCACTCTTAGTCCCTGTCCTAAGGAGACACTTTGTCGTATGTAATATGTCACTTAGCGCTAGGTAATAAGCTCTTTGTATCAGCCTTCCACGAAATGACCACGTTACCTGAACCCTCTAAACTTTAGTTATATTGGTGGTTACCATTTTAATTAATGTTCACTACTTGTATTTGCTATTATTTCACACGGTAAATCATGGCTCGATTTCCTTATTACACGACAGTCATTTTAATTCCATTTTCGACTTATTCGTATGCAATAATGGTTTGTAAAATATCTAAACGTCCTCGAGAATTCTCCACGATCCCGACCATAGCTTTCGTATATAGTTTTCTTCAAATGTCCAACTTACGTCAATAATACCCTGAACGAAAGTTCAGCGCAACTATCAGTATACGTAAGAACGATGTTATTTAAATTTGACTTTATAACACATCCGAACTATTGTAGTTATTCTACTTCGATATCGTACTTTATATTATGAAGTATTTCCTCGTGGTTGTTATCTAAGAGATGATTTCGGTACATCAATCGGCTGTTCAACTACTCGGCGATTTAAAACCTGTCCAGTTCAATTGGTGATCTGACGACATTTTCATTCGCGCGAATCATCAGTTTGTGCAGTCGAGCGAATCTCCTGCAAAACTGAAAACGACATTGTCGCCTCTATCCCAACACTGACAGTGTTTTTCACTGCTATCACTGACATGAGTCCAGAGTAACACTCTTGGTTTCTTATGGTCTTTTCGATATTTTCCTGTTCGCTAATCGAACAAACAAGCAGCAAGCACCGTTCATCATCTTTTACAGACTTCATCGTGCCGTCTTCGCTCTGTATTTATAGCCTTTGACCCTTACTGACTGTAGCAGCAGTCATCGAATTTCAAAACTTACTGCGAGTTGATTAATAGCCTCGCACGACGAAATCATGATCACTCTTCACGGTTATACTTCTGTACTTACGGTTAGTCCGTTAAATATAGATATAACTAGAAGTTGTCAACGACACTCTGACATTCATCTTTAAATCAATGGCAATATAAACATCCGTATCGATTGATAATGCACTTATACTACTATCGCTATAGCATTAATACTCTTGCGGCAAAAGTAACGTTTCTCATCGGAGGAACTCAATTGTCAAAGCTATGTGTTTCAGCAAGACGTCATTTTCTTTTTATTATTTCTATGGTTAATCGCTTTACGTTCAACCAACGTTCTACTAACATATTATTACTCACTGTTTCTCGATCAGTTTCTGCCGCCTCCTTTCCATTTGTTTTGCAGCTCGGCAATACCCAGAGGATTCATATTAATGTTTGGCAATCTCCGGCGCGCGACTACTCCCGACATTTTTGGTACCGATTCAAACGGCCGTTGAATCTGGTGGGGGAGTATTGTAGGGACAGTAAAATTCCACTGAGCCCTAGCCAAATCATCCGGTAGTTGGGTCATTGAATATCGAACAAATCATCAATCCTCGTCAACGTCAAGGACAACCAACACGCATCAGTTAATCGTACGCCATGAACTGGCCCATGCGGCAGTGGTCTTACCTTCGCTTGTATCTATTTTAACTAATATATTTCTGTAATAACGTCCTCTGTGTTGTACAGTCTTCAAAGCATCTTTAGTACGTTGATACGTCAATGGGGTAGTCCATGTATGGTGCTGATCACGAGGTGTGACTTCGACACTAGCTAGTTCGTCACACCATTCCCGTCTAACTCGAGTAAGCCTCCAATCATTTCGGCATAGATCATCTACGCTGGTGATCTACAACAGTATTGTCATTTATTTGTTTCTTCTCTCTGTCGTGTATTTTAACCTTTGTTCAGACCCCATTTAACCACACCTTATGTTCTTCAGTCTTCCTCGTCTGAGCCTTTATTATGAGATTTTGATTAAAGACTTATATTTTGTTACCTAAATTTCTATTGCATGTTGCCGGACTATTGACAGTTAGGTCGTGTTTGACCAAGCTCAAGGTCAGTGTGTGGCTGTTAAGCTTTTGACTGTCTGCTTGGGAGGATTGCTGGAGTCCGTGCAGATAGATATTTAATCCCATTTTGTTGGGAATGGTTTTGTTGATTCTCAGGTATCGAACGCCTTGTAATTAACTGTTTCTTTTATTGATTAGCGCGCTACTTTGCGTTAGAGAAACCTTTGACTGTATAGAACAAGCTGTACAGTTTGAGGTATTTTGTATTTTTGGTATAATTTGTTCTATTTTTTAAATCAGAACCGTTTATATTGAGTCCAGAGTTTGTGTTTTCATATAATTTAGTACGAGTATCTCAAAAACGCTTGGTACACTATGTAAGATCCATTTTGAATATTTTGTGTGTGAAAACCCCTTCATGTATAGACTTGCAGTTTATTTTGATTGATACTATTAGTTCTACATTTTTGTTAGTCCTTGCCATTCCATTTGAGTTGATAATATTTGTATTTTATTATAGTTTTTATTTTTCATACGCCTTCACTAAGTTTCTATGTTTCTTCCTGAACTGCCTTTATGTTGTTTTATTTTATGCTTATTCTTGGCGGCAGCCATATTGGTCTGTTCCTCCCTTTGATTGTGTTGCATGTATTGACTGGAATTGTGCATTTTTGATTGTGAATTGAATCACTCTTCCAGAATTGGAAACACTCTGTGTTATAAAGCAACCAAATGTTATCGTTGGAACGAATCTGTGTGTGATCTATCCAGAAAGGATAGAATAGCATTTATTTGTTGCTACTGGTAATTTTTTCGCATCCTTTTTTCTACTTCCTTATTTGTTGCAATTTAGATTTGATTAATTGGACAATTATTGACTGGAAAGCTGGGTGGTCATATTTGTTTAGGTACAATGTACATTTAAATTTATAATGAATTATAGAACCATCATTTTACACGGCTATTCTCCAATCCAAACCCTAGTTTGAATCTTACGCGCTGTACAGAAGAACGTAGTCTGGCCTATTCGAATAAATTTTGGTTCGTCGGTCATGCGTTCAAACCGAATATTGGCAGTACGGTCATTAAAGTCTAAATGAAGCTCTCAAGCTTAGTTCTCATCTAGGTTGTACACTATAGTGAACATAGTAGTATCTAACTTAGTGAATGTCCGTTTTAAAGCTCAGAGGGTTCTAAACACCATAGTTGTGACCTCCTGGAAATGGGCCGTCGTCTTAACATCATGACCCACTGTCACTACAAGATCCTTATGATACCGAACCGCTGGTATTGACACCTCCCTTATGCTGTACCTATTAACCTTCTTATCCCCAAAGTGCGTATAGACACACTTTGTCGCGTTGATAGGCAGTAACTCTTTAGACCAGTTAATCACATAATTTATGTCTGCCTGAAGTGCAAATGCATCTCGCCAGATTTTGACATCGCCAGCGTATATTACCATCGTGGACCCGACTATACTCAGGAAATCTTTTACATACGATGTAAAATGTGATGGACCTAGGACAGAACCTTGAGGTACTCCACTAAGTACTTTTCTCCAAGTGGAACACCTTGAATTTATTCGTACATCCTGTCTTCGACCTACTAGGAAATACATGAGCCAGTTTAAGAGAGGCCTGGCAACATCTAGATTTTGTAGCTTCAATAGCAGTCTATTTGTTGCCACTTAGTCGAATGCGTTGCTGATGTCTATGTATACAACGTCCACTGATTTTCCGTTTTCTAGAACCTTTATTCGTTGCTCTCTTGCCATAAGGAGGGTTGTTGTGCGAGATAAACTTTTTCTGAGACCATGTTTTCCTGTTTAACAAGTCGTTGGTTTCCTCTAATGTCATTGTTGTCATTTTGACCATTCTCTTCAGTATCCCAAGTACGTTGCTGTCAAGCCTGACAGGTCTGCAGTTCGATGGAGGTTGTCTTGGTCCTATGGTAACGTAGGATGTCACGAACCAATGGTATTGATGGTAATATGTTTTACAAAACGCCTCTTTATATCGTCTTTGTGACGCTGAAATGGTTTCACTTCTTAACGAGTAATCCTGTTACAAGTAAAACTAGACAATCCGCTGAAAACGAAGCCTACTCATGACCCTATAAAATCAATGAAAATAAAATGGGCTGAAATAGCTGCGGCAAAAAAGGAGATAGCTATTTTTGTATCAGAATACTGTTTTCAGTACCATATTTTAAAACTTCACATAATCTTATATTTTTAGCTTTTTTTGAAACACCACCATTCACACAGTTATTTGTCCATTCATACCATATTTACACCTGTTTTCTTCTACTTACTAGAACGCTCTTGCTTAAAAAGTGCCTTAATATTAGAAACTTAGACTAAGTAGTCATACCTTCCCTATTTCACTTTAATTTACTCAATTTCAATATGCAAGAACAATGTCGGCTTTCCTTCTCATCTTTACAGGACTATCTGCATCATGTGGATTGTGGTTTTCACCCTCAACTTGATATGGATGCTTATTGGGATTTATTACTGCACACACTCTTATATGCTACAATGCACTCAGTTCCTCAAACGGTCCTCAAAAGCTACAAGCAATCTACAATCATCAAGAACCGCACTCTTCGTTTGCTAAGCCGCAAAAGGCATTGTTGGACAGAATACAAAGGAACTGATAACAACCGCACGTACAGGCAGTACAAACATATAAGGAAAATATGCACAAAGGCAGTAAGAAAAGACAGGCTTCAGTACTAGTTAAAACCTCCAAACCGGAAAGCTTATTTCGTTATGTAGCCTCTCTTCGATAAGCCAAAACTGGAGTTTCTCAACTGCTAGTTCCTAATGGCCCAAGCAATAACGACGGCGATGCCGCTTATCTTCTGACTGAAGAATACTCTTGGAAATTTCAACCAACCTACATTATCTATATTGGTGAAAGCTTTGTCTGCAACTGCACAGTACTTTCCAAAGTGAATCTGAGCGCTGACTTGATGTATCGGAAAATGCAGCACCTAAGAACAGTCACTTCTCCTGGTCCGGATATGATTCATTCTGCCATACTGAGGGAAGCAGCTTCAATCTTGACAACACCGCTTAAAGTGATGTTTTCACATTCGCTAAGCTTGAGCAAACTATCGGAAAATTGGAAGCTGACTCACATCACACCAAGTTTCAAAGGAGGTCAACGCAGCGAACCTTCAAGCTACCAACCAGTGGCTCTTCTCTCTTTGAATTCAAAAAATATGGTGTCCCTGATATGCGACAGTATACATGACTATTTTTTACCCTTAAACTTCCTTTCACCTTAACAGCATGGTTTCAGGAAGGATCATTCCTGTATAACGAACCTGCTGACTGAGGTGGACAGATGGAGAAGCATTGTTGACAGTAAGGAGGAGGTTGACGCCATTAACATTGACTTCTTAAAAGCTTTTGATAGGGCCATTCTTATATGTCTTACCAATAAGCTCAAATGACTGGGTATCAAACCACGTCCAATTGACTAACTCACTTCATATCTAAAAATCGACATTTTGGGGTCGTGGTTAACTTGACTTTCTCTCAGGATATGGGATGTCCCAGTGGAGCCCCCAGGGTTCAGTACTGGGAACTCCTTTTCTTCTTTTATATGAATGATCTTTCAAAGCAGGTATCGTCAAATTTATTGCGTTTTTTTATGACAATGTGAATTTTGCAAGGAGCTACGCAACCGAGTGGATGAATTGGCACTTCACAAGAATCTGACTCAAATTCAAAGTTGAGCAGATGACAACAGACTTATCTTTAACACTGCGAAGCGTTAAGTAGTCCATCCGAGACATGTTGTAGACTACAGCTACAAGCTAGGCAACCCCCTCTGGAGGTATCCGAAGTTGAAAAATCTGGCAGTTTTGCTATCCTACGACTTGAAGTCTTACGTTAACTGTGACTAAAATGTCTTTCAAACAAACCTTGAACCGGTAACATTGAAGTGATTTTTGGCCAGTTTGATGGAAGAACTTTCCACGTGATCTTCATCAGTCTTGTTCGTCCTCATCTAGAGTAAGAAAACATAGTATTTCCTCCCTCATTCTAAAAGAATAAGAACACTGTGAAGCGTACCCAACGGCAAGCCACGAAATCTCTTCGGGGACTTAAATTCAAGCCTTATGAAGAGCGCTTCTAATCACTGAACCTGTAATCATTAGAAAACAGGCGTCTTAGCAGTGACATTTAATGGCGTACAAAGCCTTCTGTTGATATATTTGTAGTGACCTTCTTTTGTCAACAGAACGCGATTGGTTCGATGAAAACAATTATCATTATAACCAATTGTACCAGTAATTGTTTTACTGTGCTCGCTTGTTTAACTATGCTAATGACAGCCATTACACTTATTCTCACGTTGACTTTAAACTTGTAAGAATTGGGTTACGCTTAGTAACCACGCTTGTACTCCTTTGGCACGATCTCGGTATTCTTTCGATACCACAAGATTGCCAGCAAATATATCTGGACTAAAGCCGTCATCTGCCTTCTGATTTTGGCCTACGGGAATCTTATTGGTTTACTGGCATGTAGTCTTGTAGTGGTGTTCATAGTCAATCGCGACTAGACTCCACGCTACATATTCAAAACGAGATTGAACCTTCACAGTATTCCAAAATGCAAGGATTAATACAGGTCGATAGACCCCTCATCCTTACTACAGAAGACAGAAGTCTTCCAAGTATTCTCTTAAACACCTATTTAGGCTTAGTGCAAACAAATCTTATGGGCTATACCCAGAAACTGGAAACGCAACGCAGAGGAACGGATTATTGACATGACTTCTACTTCTTCAAATTGGTCAAATACTGAAAGTCAGAGTAGGCTGAGCTATTTTAATAGACTTTTCAGGGTTCCTCTAAGAGAAAACTTGACTTATTATTAAGGACTATGGATAGTATCTTTCTGTTTTACCAATTTCTTTTTCCTCTTTTATCGTTAATTCACGAAGTTTTCTGCCTGCAATTATCGGTGATTTACTGCTATTAGATACTGAAGCTCGTTAAGCGAAGGCTTCCACTATTCTGTCCAAAACCATTTGAATTTGAACCGATCTGTTGTTTGTGTAAGCCGCCATTTTCGAGCTCAAGGTTATACATTGTGAGTCCCACTAATGACCGATCAAACTTCAGACGACGTGCATATTTCACACCTTCCGGCAGGTAAGCCTATGTATCTGATCACTTATAACAAAATTGTCAGTTAAAGCTGGAAAAATGAGAATTGTTAAACACGTTAAAACACATGATGCCACAGTTGAAGTCAGGTACGTTCGTGGGGAATTTTTGACATTGTTTCAGGTGTGAAGAGGATTCTCCACATGAGCTACTTACTAAGGTGGGTTAATTTGTATTCTGCGTCTCGAATTTAATTTTTAATGCTTCTAATATTAAGTGATCTGTATGGATAATATGACGAGTCCTCTAGTTCTTGACATATTTCTGATTTAGGTCTTACATAAAGTAAGACAATTCCCAAGTGGAAGGCAAATCAAAATTAATAATCGGGCGTGCGTTTCAAATGTTATCTTTATTGCATTCTTTTTACAATTAAACGAAAAGGTCACCTAAATGCCTGATATTCTAGTTGATGTTTTACTTTCAGAACAATTTTTTATGTTCCTGTATTACCGTTTGTGACTGAGTTCAAGTTAGTATTTCAGGCTTGTGTTTTCTTGATGTGATGTTAATACTGATCATACAAACATAGAAAATCCGTTGAGACCATAATAATATAAACCTATGAGCGACGCTAAAGTAACCGTCTACTTACTAGAGGTAAATGAGGATCATGAAACAGTCCAAAGAATAGGGACTATGATTTACAATTGATAGTTATGATTAAGGGTTAGGTTTATTGTTTGCGTTACTGACTGTCATCAACTATAATGCCAATACGTTATTTAGCCAAACATTTCAGTTTCAGTTTGGAAAAGACAGTAGGCTTGATGGCCTGTGTTAGCCCTGGTAATGATGGTCTCTCACTTGATCCAACTTTCTTTTGAAAGAGTCGACGGATGGAGCTTCAACCACGTGCTGAGGTAATGAATCCCACTCGTTGATGATTCGATGGGAAAGTCGATAGTTAGCTGACAAGTAATTTGTCCTGAGTTTGTGAACTTTTGTGGAGTGTCCTCGTAAATTCTCTGTTTTGGAAGACAAGAAAAATGAAAGCATATCAGGTGCAAATCTGTCTCTAAGCGATTTGAAAACTGTAATCAAGTCGCCTCTAGTTCTTCGATATGACAACGGCAATAGGTTTAGCTTGACCAGTCGAGCACCATACGGGAGCTTTGCTATTCCGGGAATCAGCTTAGTTGCTATCCTCTGAACGTCTTCCAAAAGCTGACTGTCTTTCCAAGCAGGAGCTAGTCGCTTGTGTGCAGTACTCAAGTTTAGGACGTACGGAAACTATACAAAGTCGAAGACGTTTTAGCGTTGACATGACTAATGATCCTACGTATTGACCATAAAGTTCTAAAACCTTTGGCGGGTATTACACGGCAGTCTTGGCTAACGACGACTCCTAAATCATTGTTCGTCTGGACAACAGGTAGCTCAGTGTTATTCATCGTGTTTGTATCTGTACTTTGATGGCCGATATGCATCACAATACACTTGGAAGTTCATCGGGCCCCGTGGATTTGCCTATGTCAAGCTTATTTAACAGACCAAAGACATCGATTTCTTTAATGTTCACGCAGTCCAGTGTTTGTGTGAGGGGATTTGTATGGACTGACGGGATGGGTGTCCAAATACAAGACCTGTTATCCCAAATCTGATTGGTTCGTCTATAAATTATAATCTTGCCGTATTTTTTATGTAACGGTTTAAGAGCAGACAAAGAGTGTATACACATACGCCATTATGATCGATTCTGAGCCACATCACCCAGTTTCCAAGCACTGGTTACGATAGTCGCGCTCCGTGGCCTAATGGATAAGGTATCTGACTTCGGATCAGAGGATTGCGGGTTCGAGTCCCGTCGGGGTCGGCTTTTGCCCCCAAATGCCCTGGTATGGCCGAGAGCGGGGAAGGTTCGCCCTCCCTCTCGAAATACTCTCACACGGCCACGCGTATACAGCCTCTGCCAGAGAAGTCCTACTCACTGCCTTCTCGTGGCGGGGGTGTTGTTTAAGAAAATGAGAGGACGAAAAGCGAATGTCCGGCGCTATAACCGGATCCCAATTCAATGGTGCCCATGGACCCCAGTATCCTGCGGGAACAAATGGCGTATGAACCAATCGTTGGTCACCGGCTTCCATGGGACTGCATCTCCTCACGATGCTCCACTGCCTTGTGGACTAGACCTTTAGGTCAAAGGCTCGGGGTGTGGCCGCCTAAGAAAACCACCTGCTTCGGTTTGGATTGATGTTAGCAAGCTGGCTGCAACTTCCGTTGCTAGTAAGTACCGAACCGAGCTAGCTTCTACGCTAGCTACCATTCCACCGAAAAGTATAGATGAGCATTGGTTACAATTACATGACGTCATGAAAATGGCGGGTCAAGTCTGTTGTGGGTTCGCGAAACGTCCCGCTCACAAGCACTGGGTTTCTTCTGGTTCCTTACAACTGATTGAAGCCCGTCGGTCTACTCTGGGTGACCGTGAGTTTGACCACAGACGGAGGATGTTACGTAATGAAATCGGGCAAAGGTTGCGTAAGGACCGTGAAGCCTGGTGGTCGGAGCGTGCTAATGAGCTGGAAGCAGCAGCTGCATCTGGTAATTACCGGAAGCTCTTCCAACTCATCCGAGCCACTGGCAGCAAGAAGTCTGGTGTGAGCGAAACAATCTGCGAGGATGACGGAATGCCAATCACTAACATCCACCGACGTCTTGGACGATGGGCAGAATTCTTTGAAGGGCAGTTCAACTGGCCTGCTGCTCCGGCGACATCGGTCAGACTGTCCTGTCCTCCATGGCCGGTGACGACTGATCCACCAAACGAGACGGAAGTCCGCAAGAAACTCCAACTCTTGAAACGTTACAAATCACCGGGCCCAGACGACTTACCTCCGGCTCTTTTTAAAGATGGTGGTGACTATCTTTAAAAAGGGTTCACGTTGTTCCTGTTTATTTATTTATTTATTTATTTGAACACATAAATATTGGTACAGGGGGGCACCAAATATATATGCGCCACACAAAACAATGATAATTTGGAGAGAAGGAGAAAAAAAAGTAATGAACGTGGGGAATTATAAAAAAAAGAGAAAACAATCATGGGGAAAACGGAAAGGTACAATCAGAAGAAATCTTTCAGTTAAGGAAGAAGCAACCACTTTTTATGAAGAAAGTAAAAGGAGGTTACAGCAGGATCGCCACTGGCTTCTATTCTGAGCCATATCTGATAACGTCTCTAGCCACTGCGTTACACCGTCTTTCGGACCCCAGCCAGGGAGTCGTGAAGGACCAACAGAAGCCAGCCCTTTGCAGCTTTCTTTCATACCACGACACCATGTCATATACTGACCGCCTCTCCGCTTTTTCCAACCAGTCCCAGAGTCGGCAAATAATGCACGACATGGAATTCTCTGGGACGACATTCGTAGAACATGTCCAAGCCACCGAAGTCGGTGTTTCAAGATGGTGACACCAATTTCATTATCGTCTCTTTGACCGAACACACGATGCCGGACCTCTGCGTTACTGAAATAGTGTTGCCACTGGATGCCAGCAATCCTTCGGAGACAACGATGATCGAACACAGAGAGTCGTCTAACGTCCTCAACTCGGAGAGGCCAGGTTTCACAAGCATAGAGCAAAACTGCTCTCACCGTCGCGTTGTAGATCCGACCTTTTACAGCCAGACCAACATCACGAAGGCGCCAAAGATGGCCCAGATTGGCATAAGCCGCTCTGGCTTTCACTATACGTGCAGTGATCTCATCGCTCACGCCACCACCAGCACTTATGCAGCTACCTAGATACACGAACTTCTCAACCACTTCTATCTGCTCACTGTCCAGAGTGAGTACAGGATTAGAATCCTGTCAGTCTTGTAGGAGTACTTTGCACTTCGAAGGTGCGAAGCACATACCATACCTACGGACATTGATTGCCAACTGATTAAGTGCGGATTGCATGGCTTGAACATTCTCGCACAGTAAGACAATATCATCCGCATACTCAAGGTCGAGAAGTCTTTCTCCAGGCAACAGATCCACACCACCATTACTTACATCCGCCAGAGCTGTTTCCAGTGGCAACACCATATCAGTAACGCAGAGGTCCGGCATCGTGTGTTCGGTCAAAGAGACGATAATGAAATTGGTGTCACCATCTTGAAACACCGACTTCGGTGGCTTGGACATGTTCTACGAATGTCGTCCCAGAGAATTCCATGTCGTGCATTATTTGCCGACTCTGGGACTGGTTGGAAAAAGCGGAGAGGCGGTCAGTATATGACATGGTGTCGTGGTATGAAAGAAAGCTGCAAAGGGCTAGCTTCTGTTGGTCCTTCACGACTCCCTGGCTGGGGTCCGAAAGACGGTGTAACGCAGTGGCTAGAGACGTTATCAGATATGGCTCAGAATAGAAGCCAGTGGCGATCCTGCTGTAACCTTCTTTTACTTTCTTCATAAAAAGTGGTTGCTTCTTCCTTAACTGAAAGATTTCTTCTGATTGTACCTTTCCGTTTTCCCCATGATTGTTCTCTCTTTTTTTTATAATTCCCCACGTTCATTACTTTTTTTTCTCCTTCTCTTCAAATTATCATTGTTTTGTGTGGCGCATATATATTTGGTGCCCCCCTGTACCAATATTTATGTGTTCAAATAATTAAATAAAATAAATATAGTCGCGCTGGCCCCAACAAAATGGTCTGCATCTACCAACATGTCTCAGACTAAAAGTTAGTGATTTTCAGCATTGATGCCAAATTTTGGTTTGGCCGTCCCTGACTTTCTCCCAACCATCCCCAACGCTAGTCAGCCTTGCGCATCGTGGTAATCGGTGTTCAGGCATACGCAACACGGGATCCAGCCATCTTAAGCAACGAAGATTTACAACCTTATCAACTGATTTACCATCGTTTCGTAATACCCTGCGTCTAACCTCACTATTACTTACCCAGTGATCCCAGCAGATGTGAGCTATATTTCTAAGACATCTGTGATCAAATACTAGTAGCTTACGAATAACTTCTGCTCTTAATGGCCACGTTTCGCGACTGTAAAGTAGAACAGAACTAACTGCTGCACCGACGTGTCGTAAATTCGACCTTTTACAGTCGAACTAGCACTACGAAGGGGCCAAAAACGGCCCAGAGTGATATAAGCCACTCAGACTTTCATCACATGAATTGATCTCATCACTCAAGCCATCACCAGAACTTTCGCAGCTACTCAGATACACGAACTTCTCGGCTAATTCTATCTGCTCACTACCCAGGGTGAGTGCACGTTCAGGGTTCTTCCAATTTTGTAAAAGTACTTTGCACTTCAAAGGTGCATAACACATGCCATATCTACGGAAACTAATTCCCAAGTTATTAAGTGTGGATTGCATGGGTTGCTTATCATCATAGCAAGACGATATCATCCGCGTACTCAATTTTGAGAAGTCAGTTTGAATGGTATACGTGGTTTCAGAAAGACGTATGAGAAATATTAAAATGAATGTTATCAAATGTTTGCTAATGTTATTTTTCGGAATGCCATGAAAATGGCAGGTAAAGTCGCTTGTGGTTTCACGAGATGTCCCACTTATAAGCACTGGGATGGCTTCTTTACGATCGACAAAACATTAATAATTTTTCAAAATTGTCCTAATTCTCTATTACTAGTTCTACACTGGTTCGATTCACTTAGTGTTAGACTAAAAATGTGTGTAAAGCACTAGTGTCGAAGGTTTACGTAACATTTCCCTACTCTTTTGCATCAAGGAAATAATTTATAAAATTTAAAAACGTTTGGTTGCCATCTGAACTTTCGTTTTTCACACTAGGATCTATTTCTTTGGTAGGTCTCCTTATGTCACCACCTTCTTTTGAGATTGACGATTCTTCTGTAAGTATCCGATGCACTTTGTGATCTGGGATTGTAAATTTCTTTAGCAAGCTGGGCAATAGTTTGTCCCTAAACTCACCCCTGGTATACATTAAGGTCAGTTGTGTATACTTTTTATCTTCCCTCAAATCTTGGACATAGTTTTGTTTCCTCAACGAATGCTTTCCACTCTTTGCCATTGAAGGCTTTAATATTCTTTTGTTGTTGGTATTTGTATTTATGTAAAGTTTGACAAGTTGATCTGAAACCTTATGGGCATAGGCTCAATGTTTTTACTGGTTCTCAGTTCTCATTATGTTCTCAGTTAACTCGTTAAATACGGGTAAAATAGAATTTGAATGGTTATAAATATAACTTAGTAAGTGTTGAGCTTTACAATTAACTCATTCTTCATAACCCAGCCGATTCTGTCTTTATGATTATATAATGCTACAGTGAGGGTTTTCGTTTCTTAGCATAACTAGTATATTACTATTGATTCATATTCTTTTACTTTTTATTCATGTTATCTATTTCGTTGTTGTCATTGATTTATAAGCTGGTTTGATTGGTTTGAAATTTTCATATCGCATGAATATTACTGTATATTTTTGTGTTTTAATTTACGTTATGGGAAGCGCTATTATCTCTATTTATTCTTTTTTTTCTAGGAGGAAATTGAATGTCACGACAGGTGTATCAAAGCTTATCATGATAAGCCAATGCCAACAGTTACTAAACCTCATAACGATAATACTAAACGTATTATTCAACAACCTTTGAAATGAAAAATTCTATTTTCTTAATGAATTAAATTGCTTTTTTTTTGTAAGCCTTATTTCTTTAATAAAATAATTCACCAATTGTTTCACTGTCAGTTTTTCAAAGATTATTTCCGTAACTGTCCCATGTTATGGGATTTATTGACTTCGGTGGTAAACTTCTACAACGGTTAAAAGATGATTGTCCTAAGCTTAATGAATCTGTACACATGTTTCTCCTTGAAGATCCTGGACAAATAGAATTTGTTGTGTGACTCCGTTTATTCACTTGGTTATCGTTTAGACAGTTGGTTATTGGCAATGGAGTTGGTCTAGGTGATAACCCAAGTTGTCGTATTGTCATAGTCTCACTTAACCATTCCGGATGTATTATGTAATACGGGGCTTTAATTCCACTGTTCATATGTACATTAAATAATCCTCCTCTGTGTTCCGCTCTTGCACTAGACGTTTCACTTTTCTCCCTTCTGGATGGAGATTCTCCTCGATGTGTGGAAATTAAGTTGATCCGACCATATTGACGCTCCTGGTTCAAAACAGGTGTACTTCGTTGTGTTTGTCTTGTTAACCAAATATATCTGGCATTTTCATCGTTCTTTAGAGTCTCTAGCTGATGCAAAGGCTCTCTAACTTCTTTTCTGGAAGTGGTTGGGGTCTTTGTACGTTTATTGTGAATAGTTTGATGTCTGAAAATAAAATTTGCAAGTACTTTAGTTAACAAATTTATATTTTACTATAATTAGTTGGTTGGTGAGTACTGGACATTTAGGTAAATATAAATAAAAGTTTATTGAATCATAATTAAAAGACAACCACTGAGTCACCGGTTATACTTTTGAGATTATTCATTGTTATTATTTTGAAATTGAGTCATTGTATAGGCAAGCGTTTGATAAAACACTCCTGTGAGTAAATAAACAAATCAGATTACGAATTAATGATCTCGAATAAGCATAAAGTTTAAGTTCAACAAGTAATAAACTGCTTGTTTTCAGTTTTTGTTGTTTCAGTTACCCCGGTTACTCCTCATGAAGAATAGGCTACCAACCAGGATTCTCCAACCAACTCTGTTCTGGGCCCTCCTTTCCATTTGTTCACAAGTGCTATTCATCCTTTTCATGTCTACTTCCAATTCCCTGCGCAATATACTTTTTGGTTTATCTTTTTCTTTCGCCCTGAAAATTCCAAATTAATGCTTGTCATGTAATGGAGTTCCATGGTTTCCATAAAGTGCGTCATTTTACACTCCAGTAAGGTATCGGACTCTTAAAAAACCAGTAGTACCACTAGTTCGAAACTCGTCATATACATTTTACTTTTCAGCACAGGATGTACCACTTGAACCTATTTAACCAACTTTAAATCAACTACAAAACTTTTGACATTTTTTGTATTATTACATCAGTATAACGACTAAATGCTCTAAGTATTATCAAGGAATTCTAGTGAAGTGTTAGCTTTATGGTAGTTTGACTTTCAATCGGTAGTTCGCATGTTCGAACCTAGTTCTTTGTATATTCCTGTCCAGGTAGCCGGATACCAGTAGTATCAATAGCCTTTAGATAAACATTCCGAATTAAAGCTGAATACATGAAGCTATACTTTATTGCCTAATTTCTGTGTTGAGTAAAAATGTGTGGATTTGTTTATGGAATGAATGTTTTGTAAAATATCAAGCTTATGAGAGCTAGATTAATAGAAACGTATTTGAAAAATAATACAATTAAACAATAAACCTTTCATGTCATCGGAAAGAGCCATAAAGTATTTGTCATTCTACTGATGAGAAGAAATATCAATGTGTATCTTATAATTCTGATGTTGGATTACGACAAGGCGATGATCAACAGCTTTTGACAAGCTAGAAAGTCCGTTAGATGTTAAGATTACCTTCATTGGATCAGCTTAGATATGTGTATAGTTGAAAAGGAAAAAAATACCGTATGGCTATTACGTCATATAACTCATATTATCCTTATCGGATCCAAACGTACTCGGGCTTCTGGTATTAAATGATTGGGTGTAATCGGCCTTGATCGTCCATGTTATGAACTAACGTAACTCACTTTCCAAGTGCAGGTTTATGTGCTCTATTTCAAGCCACACTTATACAGTAGTTATTAATTCTACTAGACTGCCGTAACTCAAAGTAGGTAGAACAGTGTTCAAACTTGCGGTCTATTGCTTGTCAGCCAGATGCTTAAATCACTGATGACACTGGTTACTACTGAATTTAAACATTTCTATGCTACAGAAGTTTAATTGTTACTTGAATAACTCAGTCGTAACATCTCCCATGTCAGCGTTATGATATGGACTAGAATTTCTGGAGATAATCCTCATTATTTCAGTACCTTAGTACATCCTATCCATGAGTAGTATGAAACCTGTATCTAAAGTCTTCGTTTCGATTTAATCTGACCATCTAATATCAAAAAGTGCACTAAAATGTTAAATACTTTAGTCTAATGAATATGTTAGAAACGTAGTTGATGGAATTCTGTATCAAGAATGATGAATAATTTTACATGACATTGGTCATTACTCTGTATCTGTTTGATGTTAACTTGAACCTTGATTGAGTTGGAACTAAATATTAATCAATGATAACTTGGCAGCTTTAACTCATCAATTAATAAAAGGTTATTGGTAATTTTGTACGTGATTAGCTGGTTTTATTTAATAATTTGTTATATACTGAATCACGATAAATATTAAGGTCTATCGCCGTTGCACAAATTGACGGCTATTTGAGTTCAATGGCTCAAGGGATAGCGTATTAGACTTGGGAGCGAAAGGTAACTAGCTGTGAACTTCAGCACTGGGGTGCACGTACATTCAGCGGCCTATTTCCAAAGAAGGGGAATAAGCTTAAGTAAGTAATAAAATGAGTAATTTTCCGAATTAATATAGTATCATTTGTTAAATAAAATGAAATACTTTTAGACATAGTGGCTAATATTGCTACTTTTTGACGTTAGTTGGAACTTAGAGGAACTTATTAAATTTTTTTATAGGAATAGATTATTTTCTGTAGGTTGTTCAGGTTTGGTGTTACTTATTACCATGACATGGTATGAACTGGAGAACCAATGAAAATTGTACGGTTTCTTTATCCTAGTATTTTCGGGAGACCCTTGACAATAAACGTAACCATTACTTTATCTAGGATCAAGGCCATGATCTTAAAGCTTCTCAATGTGTGCAAAACATTTGCACTTTAAGTTTTACTGAATAAAAATATTAGTGATGACGACTTGTATGTGCGAACGGGTAAACTGTAAATGATATCGCATGACTTTTATAAGTATATCTTGTTTCATACACTTAGTTCTCTTTATCATTTTGAAGAGAGCAGCAACAAATTCTTAAACAGAATAACATGAATTCATTTTATTTCACTTGGTCCTCGTCAGATGCTTACAACCTGTGATATTTAAAAATCATAATTACAAAATGGGTTTGAATTGCTTTCATGAAAGAGTTTAGTTGGAAGTTATGTTGAAGACACATTACTATAGCATAGTATAGTATGGTATCATCAAACCCTAATGTTCCCTATCACTACCTCTACCACTACGGAATTTGAATCGATAACTGAATCTCTGCTAATGTGGTATGGCAACTCGAACTGATGTACGTATGTACGAAGTTCCACGTTTTTACTGACTGACTGACTATAGTATAGCAAGGATGTAAATAAATTTAATAGACCAAGTAAAATATTGTAAATGTATATCATCTATGAAAGAAAATCCAAAAGCTTTGTTTTTACATAAGATATATATTTACGATATTTTATTTAGTCTATTAAATTTATCTGCATCCTTACTATACTGATGTATCTTCAAAATAACTTCCAACTAAACTACTACATAGAATAAATAGAATGTTTCTGGATTCCAAAGTTGATATTCACTATGGGATTCCAACGTCAACATGTTGCCAACTTAGCTGAAAACTTTAGATAGCCACTTATTTGTGCAACGGGTATAGAATGTAACCTAATTTGTAATAGTTCGGATTATCTAGTTATCGATACTTGAACTGTATTTTGATTCATTATTAGCTACATTCTACCTAAACTTGTGATACATTAACTTTATTGAGGCAATCTTTACAGGATTCACATATGTCAACTAAAACTGACAAAAATACCAACAATAAGATAATGTCAACCATCACAAATTAAATTAAACTCGACGCATTTTGTAGTGATTCTCAAATATTTGAGGTTGTAAGCGGCTGACAAAAATCCAACGCAATAAAATAAATCCACGTTGTTCTGCTAAAATCTTTTATATATTTGACTACTTTATCGTCAGGTTTAACAGTAATCTTTAAATAATTAGATTCAAGATTAATGTAAACCAACGAATAGTGGATAGCCATTTGTTGAGAAATCGCTTAAACTGCAATTAAACAAGTTCCTCACAAGTTCATAGTAAAGATATATATTTTTAGATGTGTTTCGATTGTACTACGTGTGATATATTATTGTAATAAACACTGTTAACAGAGAAAACATCAGCGTGAAATTGTTGAGATTGTTAAGTTTTTGATTGAGATCATGAATCGATCAATGCTAGGCCACCATTAAAAACCTGGAAGCACTGGACGACCGTTTCGTCCTAGCATGAGACTCCTCAGTAGTTCACACTCACGAACCCGCACGAGGGCTTCAGTATCGCGCACAGATACTTGGGCTCCAGACCACAGCCGAGATCCAGCGGTGTTAATGTCTAACTTCAACCCTTTCACGAAATTGCGCGACCATCTTTTATTGTCTGAGGTAGACACCTGACACGTATTAGCTCCATTGATCACGGCTTCTCACTAGAACTCCGAGAATTACCTAACGAAGCTAGTCACTGGTGAGCACATGGTAATTATCTGTATGGGTTAAGCGTTTACTTGCAAGACCGAAGGTCCTGGGTTGGAATCCCTCGTGCGGGATCGTGGATGTGCACTACTGAGGAGCCTCATATTAGGACAAAGCGGCTGTCCAGTGCTTTCAGGTTTTCAACGGTGGTCTAACATTGATCAATTCATGATCTCAATCGAAAACACATCTACTGACAAGTTTACTCCTGTTCCACAAAGTATGGTTATTTAATTACAGAAGATAATGCCATTTTGATCATGTTTACTTTGAAAGTACTACAAAAAACATGACGGAAATTTTGAATAGAATGTCCACCTTTATGGCTAAAATAATTAAACTCTTAGAAACAGTGGTATTTTCATTATTATTTGTAAGAGTTTGCATTTAACTGTTATTTATATACAAGGACGAATTTGACCAGTTTCTGTTAGTGTATAGGTTTTGTCTGTATTTACAAGTTGACTATGTCAGTTGATGGTTAACTGGGGAATTCAATATTCAAAATATAATTAACTTTAAAATAGAGCCCTTATTGAGTTAGTTAGTCAAGCAGCCCATATTGCCAGTAAAATCAGGACTTAGTAGATAACTCACTACTGTTTCATTTAAAGTATTTTAGGTTCGAGTTTCAATAGATGCACTAATAATAGGATACTAGCACATCCATACAGAACGGAACGTAAGTCTAGGATTTCACTTTTAACTCTGCTGGGGGTGTGCACGATAATTTTTGTTAATGACAAATATTGAGTTTAGATATTCTAATCATTTTTTTTATTGATATAGATGAGACTAAAATTTATGGACGACCTTTGAGCGACGCTAAAGTGACCTTGAGGATGTCCACTTACTAACTAGGACTAAATGAGGGTTATAAACCAGTGTGAGGAATTAGAATTATGATTTACAGTTAATGATTAAGGTTAGGAATTAGATTTAGGGTTTTCATCATGAACTGACATCAGCTATAATGCCATAACGCTATTTTTAACCAAATGGATAGATGAATTTCGTGCCAAAATCCAAGACTCATTATCTTATATCTTATTGGTTCATCCAATAAACTACAGTCTCGCCAAGTGAGGTTTTTACGTTATCGGGATAGAAAAAAAGTGCACATATGCCAATAAGAGACTGATGAATTTCATTTCTAAACATCAATGGGAAGATTCAAGTAAAACAATATCAAGTGAATTAAACTTCACCCCATTGCACAAGCAAGTGGCTATCAGGACTCAGTAGCTAAGTGGATAACGCGATGGCGTTTGAAGCGAACAGTACTGGGTTCGAGTCCCAGAGTAAACATCAACTGTGAGATGCATGTACATCCAGGTGACGAGTCCCAAGCAGGACGAAACGCGAGTCCTGGATTTCACTGCTAGCCACTATCCATCTTTGCTTATAAGTGAACAATAGTTTCATTCACAGTGTCGAAGTTATTATTAACACAACATATAAACATTATCAAAATTCTAATCTTAAGTAAAATGAACTTGAGAATGTCAGTAATATTAAAAATATTCATTCAAAGAGACTACAGAATTATATCTTCAACAAATAAACAACTGGAACTCAAGAACCCAGTACGATAAATACAAAACGATCAATCACTTACTTTACTTGTTTAGATGAAATACTATTTGAATTAGTTGACATAAATGGTGAAAAGTTGTAAATATTTGTAATCCCAAATGTTTGTCCTATAATAATAATAATAATAATAAGAAGAAGAAGAAAAATACTACATACTGTATAGAGTGATATATTCATTAAAAGTTCAAATCATTGAATTGAATCATGCCAATTAATGTATACATCGGTAATGAGAAATATTTTGATAAATTCGGTCAATTTTTCACTAGCTCACTTTGAAACATTCAGGAAATTTTCTAGCTTCAATTCATAGATACACATACATACAGTTTCTCATTTAAACTACCTATCAAAAAAAAGAGGGACAATTGTTTAAGTTTCATGTCTGTCTCTCAAAATGGTTAGTTGATAAGATAGTTGTATAGCTTTTACTATAAAACCCACGCTTAGTTCAAGTTTGAATACAATTGGTTTTCTGGATATTTCATCCTAAAAAGAACTTTATTTTTTAAAAAGTCTCTTAGAGTTGGCTGAAGCAGTAACACAATATATGCATATTTATATACATTGGCATAAATTATTGACCATATTGGTTAGTTACTCTTCCTCATTCGGTAATTCTACAGACTGGGATGAACAAACAAACACTGTTCGGAAAACGTTTGTGATTACATATGCAACTACTCATGTAATAAATATAAGTTAATAGATGAAAAAGACTTCGATTACATTCACGATTTATAATACATAGGTTGGTGGATCTTTTCGGGATTGAACTAATCGGTTAGCGTTAATGTACTAACTTGTTGGACAAGTATTCCAAGGCAACCTATGATCATATTTACACATTAAAATTGCTAAAACTATCTTATACTACTGGGCTATTAAGGATCAAAATAACGATTTTTACTCTCTACTTCATAATGCCGTTTATCATTCAATCAAACAAATCTCGAGGATGTTATTTACCAAATCTGTGCACTTTTATTTATAGTTACTTAATACATAGTAGTGTATAACCAAATAGGATAGGTATTGTGTTATTAATGAAGTGATCAAAAAATCTCAAGCATTAAATGTTAGATAATAGTCTAAAGAAGGGGTTTTGTGGAGATTTTAGTAATTTCAATAGTTGAAATCATGAGTCACTTGAAGCTAGACCACCATGGAAAACCTGGAAGCACTGGACGTCTAAAGGGTAATGGAAATCATCAGTGATATAATTAGATTACAGGTGAGAAATAAAAAAATAATTCTCTACTTGACAAATATGAAGATGATGTAGGAGTGAAAAAATGTACTTTTTCTACTAAGAATTATGACAAGATTAGCAGGGGGATTATTACCGTGATGATGGAAAGAATTGAAATTATCAACGTATTAAATATATAGTTCAGGCTTGAAATAATAAACACTCCAAGTCTCCATTGTGAACAAGTTTATGATCCATATGGTCATTGAGCTTGTTTGTCCGATTTTCTAGATAATTTTGAAAAAAATACTTCTGGCGAGATGATACGAAGGAGGTTGATGAAATATTCACGAGTAGAGCTTCTGATTGTCTTCTATCGAGTTTTAGGCAGGCAAGGAAAGTAATATTTAGAAATGTGTTTCGAAATAACACGCTTTATATGGGTTGTATTGAATGTTTTTCAAAAGCAAATGGTAAATCTATATGGAGGTGGTCTAAGGCAACATTCTATTCTACACACATCTCCTAATCAATTGCCCATTAGAGAAGACTATTCAAGGTTCAGTCTGATGAAAAGTCTCTTTGTGATATTGATAGTTGAATCTCTAGGATCTCTGATCCAGTATCTACGAATTCAACGTTAATGATCAAAAAATTTTCAAGATTGTAAGAATTTATGCATTTTGGAGTTCAGGTTTCTTTAAATTAATCTGTGATGTTAGCAATTTTCGTAAAGCATTCCCTAGAGGGTTTTAAATTCATGATCGATTGAAAATGGTTTCCCTTCAATACAAATTAAACTATACAAATTGTGTCATTAAACTTTAATTAGTAGACTAAATTAAAACCTCTTCTTAGTGTAATCCACAAAACCCCTTCTGATATTAATCAACATATGCTCACTAGTAACTGGCTTGAAGAGGTATATCCTGGAGTTCTAGTGAGAAGTAGTGACCAGTGGAGTTCAACCAGGTCTGTTGTGAGATAGTAACTCACTGAAGACAATGTTGGATGTGTGGCTCAATTTCGTGGATTAGTTTAAGTTAGACATTAACACCGTTAGATGCCGGCTGGCTCAGTGGTCTAGTGGTTAAGTGCTCGTGCGCGAAACCGGCAGGTCCTGGATTCGAATCTCGCAGGGGGCGAGGTCGTGGATGCGCACTGCCGAGGCGTCCCACAATCGGGCGAAACGGCCGTCCAGTGCTCCCAGATTTTCCATGGTGTTGGTCTAGCTTCAAGTGACTCATGATCTTAACCATTGTAATCAATTGGGTTGCACATGATGATAATAATAATAAAATTAAATGTTCACTTTAGTTGTTGAGTGTTTAGTTTTGTTTTCATGATACACTGTTGGTTTTAATGACAAACATTTTCTCTGTAATCTTTTAAACGTATACCAGAATAAAACAGTTGTCATGTATATAGGCTAGATTCCATTTTGATTTCTTCACTAAACTAATTAGATGATAGTATACACTCATTGTAAGTTTATAAACTGGGTTTGATTAGTATAATTGGTGGAGCATATGGAAAACAATGATCATTTATTCTTAACTTACACATAATTCAGGGATTAAGGTTTTAAAGATTGTTTTATGTTTTGGTATTTCACATTATAGTCTGACTGTGGCTAGACAAGCGACTGAAGTTAGGAGTGTGAACTGTTAGATAACAAATCAGCAGTCTAAGGTTAATGCTATTTGAAAGAAGTCTGAAGATTCTGGATTCTACTCCTTGGGAATTCGTGGTTATTTAGAACTGAGGAGTCCTGTGATAGAATGGAAACAGCTATTCCTCGTTTACAGTGGTTATCTGGTTAAATATCTAAGAAAAATATTTCTGAATAAACTTTGACGGACGGTAACAGAAAAATTACAAATTCGACCGAGTTACAAAGGTCCCTAAAAATGGTATTGTTAGAAATGCATTGAATTATGGAATATTCTACCATTTACATTAAGCAGAGTCGTTCTTATATAGAAGAGATGATTTACAAGTTGGTACAATTCATTAGAAAATAATCTGCTGAATTGTGTACTTCACTTTACATTGATAAGCTAAGCATATGAGTAACCATGACGAGACATTATCACTATGCAATTCATGATTGGCTGACACCAGCCCATACAACTTAGATAATTTATCACTTACAAAGTAAGAAGAAGTTATTTAAAAGCTGACAAACAAGTGGAATTGTAGTTAATAAAATTATAGAGTTAAAGATCTGCTAACTAATTCTTTGGATTCCAATTTATTACTCATTTCATTCACTATTCAAAGCAAAATAAACGTTACGTGGTATTGATCATTATTTCATAAAACACTGGTCTTCATTTAATCAATCAACTACGTGAAGCACTGTTCATACAACTCAGTGATAACATCCTTGACAGGGAAAATAAATAACGTATGTTGAAATTTATTGAAAAGAATCAATTCTTCTAGAAGATTAATAATGCAGGTCACACAGCATGAAACTTTAGATTCCGAATCTCTGTTGTGTTAGGCAATTATAAGATTCTGGTGCAGATATACAAGCTTGTTATATACAAACCCAACCTAGTACTTGAATGGAAAGGCTAAGCATAGATAAGAAGCTGTAATAGAAAACCTAGCCGAAGCGAATACAAACTCAGCATTTGTATATATGTGTCCATCGGATAATCAAGCCAACTCTAACTAATAACCAAAGATGGATAGTGGCTAGCAGTAGAATCCAGGACATATGTTTCACCTTATTTAACACTCGTCAACTGAATGTACCTGCATCCCAAAACGCGAGTCTTGGATTCCACTGCTAGCCATCATCCATCTCTGCTTATAATGCTTGTGACTTATTAAGGTAATCTGTACCAGATGAACATATTACCAATAAGAGACTGATCAATTGCAGTCAATGAGAAGATTCAAATAAACAATACAAAATGAATTCTAGCTAATAACGTTCATCCATTTTAATAATACACATATCATTTGATCCTGAACTAGCATGTGCGCATAGACATGTGATATTATTGCATTGGCCAGGGTTGTCGATTTTTGTCTAACTGTATTGAAATATTTATCATTATGGTTAATGAATAATGAATAGTGGATTCTATAACATTTATGCTCAAATGACTTGGATAGATATTAAATAGGAATATCAATATTCCCTAATCAATATTTTCATATTTAATCGATTTTCTTGCGTCAGTTACAACTTTGATTTATTTTTACAAATATTGTTTGGTATTAATGATTTTAACCGATTACGTAATCGATTATAGGGAAGAGAGAAATATGATTAGTATAAAGAGTTAATATTATTGACTTACTGAGATCAAAATTGTTTATTAGGATATTTTCTATTCACTTCCAAATTGATCACTATGTGATATCAACTACATATTATAGTATGAATATTTTGCTTTTTTTTGTTGAAGGAATCAATTTATAGTGGGATGTTTTACAAGTACCTAGTGTACTGTGTGATCGATAAACAAATGCACCAATAACAGTATTAACCACCCACAATCACTATACTGTATAGCGAATATAATATATGACTGAAAAAGTAAGATTCATGCTTTATCAAAAACTGAAATAGGATTTAAATGATTGTATCATATTCTACTGTGTTTATCAATTTATATTTGTGTTTAGCCATGAATACATAAGGTATAGTAATAGTAGTTTGCAGATTACAGTCTTTGAACAGAAATAAATAAAATCAACTGACCCAATAAGAGCCGATGATAAACATTCATTATCCTCTATTGCTAAGCACAACAGAAATAAGTCATATGGTTGATCTTAACTCAGTCTCTGTAATTTTGTACTAATATATCTAAGACGTATACTTAAGTTTATTGAAGCCTTGTTCACCTGAAAATTCAAACTCTAATTATATATTCAAAATATCTTGGCCCCATTTTATTACCTATCCTAGTAATATTGATTAACATCCAGAGTGGTGACTTTCATATTAACGTTGTTTCATCTTAACTTGCATTTATCTAGTTGACCTATTTTTTTTATATATATAAATGTTATGTGAGGATAAATTTCACTCTCATTCACAATCTTGACCTTGAACCTGGTGACCAATTAAAACGAAACGTGTTCGTTCTCTGTTGTTTTTGCTGGCTTATATGAAAAATATCAAGTTTTCTACTACTCCATCGTACTACAGACGTGTTGAGTGTAGCGCACTCAGTCATGATAGAAGTAGAATTACGACATAGCAAAAGTCATACCTACAATAAATTCTATAAAAGAAATTGTTCCAAAATATCTACAATTGAGTGAATAAATAAACATAAACATAACTGTAATTACTGACTACCATATACTTAGGTGATTTGACAACGTTAAGTTTATCCCCCGCCCACATATTTGAGGATAATCTATAGATGGTAAATGACTTATCGTTATGAATTATCGTCCCCAAATGCCCCGGTACAGCCGAGAGTGGGGGAAGTCAGCCCTCTCTCTTGAGATGCTCTCACATGGCCACATGAATACAACTACTGTCAGGGAAGTCCTACTCACTTCCTTATCGCGGTATTATTGTTGTTTACGAAATTGAGGGGATGAAAAGAAAATTTTCAGCGCTTCAACCATGTTGGTGGATATGGTGGATCCACCTAAGGGAGTTTAAAAACCCTAATTTCGAACCAATGGTGCCCATGGGCTTTAGTACCCTGAGGGAAAAAATGGCATATGAACCAATCATTGGTTACGGGCTACCATGCGACTGCATCTCCTTACGACGTTCCACTGCTTTGTGGATCAGACATTTAAGTCGAAGGCTCTGGGTGTGGCCCCTTAAGAAAACCACCTACTTCGGTTTGGACACCTGAGCAGTATCCCAGCCCACACATAAATCAGTTCGAGTTGCCATACCACATTAGCACAGAGATGCAGTTGTCCATTCAAATCCCTTAGTGGTAGAGGTGGCTAGAGTATAAGCTGTAGTCGAAAAGATTAGTGTTTGAAGATGTTATTCAAAGAGTATAATCCAGTGAGATAAATTTAGGAAGAGAAAAAAAGACAAGGAGAATTCAGATTAGAACTTGGGAGAACACAAAGAGTGGATGCACCTACGCCATTGCAAACGATTTTGAGCCATGTTATTCAAGGTCTCTAACCATCGGTTGTTATCATCTCGCGGTCCCCAACCAGGTAGTCTACACCTACCAACATGGATCACACAATCTACTTGTCAGTGACTTCATTTATTTGTTCCATGTTTTTATCTGACTGCCCCTAGCTTTCTTCCAACCTACTCATATACCGGTGAACATCTCACGTCGAGGCAGTCGGTGGTTGGGCATATATATGTGTGTGTATGTTAATTCCTCACTCTACTCACCACATATTTGTAACCTATTTTATCTGATTCTAAATATTGAATCACACTTGGTTAAATCTAGTTGGCTCACATGCCTTCTCCAATCCGTTTCACTTTACTCCTTCTCCTCATCAATTTGTTTTCTTTGGATCGTTTGTATGAATCAACTATTGTATGAAATATTTACTTATTCCAAATCCATTCTCGTATTTGACTTATTTAATTCAGTTATTCACTCATATCATTTAAGTCATTACTTATATATAAAGATTGGTTATATGTATATTTCGATAAAAATCATTTATACAATTCAAATAAAGTCAGATACATGGCTACTACTAAAAGTTAGCACGGGAAAAACGTTAGAGCCGTTCGAAGCTGCCCGCGCTTTCGTTTCAACGACCTTAAACGGCCTGACAAGAGGCGGTCATTTCGTATTTCAATTGCCGTGGTTTTGCTGGATTGCATTAGTATCAAGTTTTTTTCATATTTAAGTCATCTTTTGCTGCATTAAATAGCACAAATATAACTACCAAAAGCATTAAGTTAGCGTTCTCAGTTTTGTAGTGTACACGTTGGCTCTGTTGTTACTTCGTAATTTGATCTGCGATCGCAACTGCTGTAGTAAACCTCAACGAAATGTCAAGTCACCAGTAAATCTTAAGTATTTGAAGGACATAACTGTTTATGGCTAAATGTTAACAAGTTATATAATATTCATAAATAGATCAACGCTTAATTGCATGCACCTACATTTTATAAACAACTACCAACATCCATGTTCATCATCATCATCATCATCATCATCATCATCATCATCATCATCATCATCATCATCATCATCATCATCATCATCATCATCATCATCATCATCATCATCATCATCATCATCATCATCATCATCATCATCATCATCATCATCATCATCATCATCATCATCATCATCATCATCATCATCATCATCTCATCATCATCATCATCATCATCATCATCATCATCATCATCATCATCATCATCATCATCATCATCATCATCATCATCATCATCATCATCATCATCATCATCATCATCATCATCATCATCATCATCATCATCATCATCATCATCATCATCATCATCATCATCATCATCATCATCATCATCATCATCATCATCATCATCATCATCATCATCATCATCATCATCATCATCATCATCATCATCATCATCATCATCATCATCATCATCATCATCATCATCATCATCATCATCATCATCATCATCATCATCATCATCATCATCATCATCATCATCATCATCATCATCATCATCATCATCATCATCATCATATCATCATCATCATCATCATCATCATCATCATCATCATCATCATCATCATCATCATCATCATCATCATCATCATCATCATCATCATCATCATCATCATCATCATCATCATCATCATCATCATCATCATCATCATCATCATCATCATCATCATCATCATCATCATCATCATCAACAACAACAACAACAACAACAACAACAACAACAACAACAAGGAGGTGAACCATATGTAATAGGTTTTAAAGCTTATTTTCCTGAAAACTCAATCTTTGACTAGAAAAATGGTGAATCTTACTTGGTTGAATTCGTATTGTTGTTACAAATAACCATATTAGGCTTACTAAAGATTCATTTAGTTGGTAAGCAAAGAAATACACGTCAAACTGTTAATAAATTAGAATAAAAACTATGTAACAAGCACAAATCTTACGAAACTTGATGTGTGATGAATAAAAAAAGACTGTTAATAGCTGATAAATAACGACACAAAAAAAAATCCACAACAATATGTTACATGTGCACGAAAACCCATGGGGTAACAGACTGACTGTGCTCTAAAAGTTATCAAGATTACTTTCGAATTGAATTTAACATTTTTTTTTTTTTGATTTTTATATTTGAAAGTTCACATTTATTTTTTTTTTTGTTTTTAAATGTTTTCTTCGTAATTGATCTAATATAGGTCAATATTTCATTTTTGCATAATAATAGTTGTCATGCATGCATTCATTCGTTCATTCATTCTAATACTGTAGTTTCTAAGTTCATATGTATCAATAAAGTGTAAACAGATCAAAATGTAGAATTGAAAGAAATCCGCACAACATAATCATATGATCTATGATTTGTTTAAATGGATTTTAATTAAATTGGCTAGAAAATTCAGTAGTATCATTTTCAGTATGGATCTCAGTATAAGTTGACATGTTTTCTTAAAAAAAAATCGATTATTTAAGATGGTAGAGATTATTAATGATCAAGAAAATTAAATGAAGATTATATTTCTTGGTATTGTATTGTTTGATCCATCAGGGTGGTTGGTACCTGTATGGATTGAGTTATACTATTTAGATTGTAAAGTTAAAGCTTATATGGTGTCTGGTTCTACTGTGAAGCGGGAGTGAGCTGTACTGCTCGGGTTATAAGGTTTAAGTCGGGGCGATGTCTGGCTTTCCTGTAAAACGGGATTGAGCTGCATTGTTTGGGTCGTTATATGAAAGTCTGGATGGTGTCTGGTCCTCCTGAAAATCAATGTAAAATTACCCTGACCCACAAGGGTATATTATATTATGCAACTTGTATTTTGATAAATTTTATAAAAATTATTTAACTTTCTGATCAATCTGATTTAGATCTAAATGAAATATTATGAGATTGTTTATAGAAAACAAAAAAGTAGATCGTAAGAATGTTGAGTGACCGATCGCAAGTAATTAGGTAAGTCGAACGCGTCGACAACTTCACTTATTTTGGAAGTCTGATCAACCCTAATGGATTGGTGTCTGACGAAATCTCAGCATGAATTCGAAAAACTCGTTTGGCTTTTGCTAAATCGCGTCATCTATGGCGTAGATATCCGTATATCAAATAGGGAACGAGTATACTGCGCGGGAGTTCGTTCTGTTCTGCTTTACGGCCGCGAAACATGGCCATTAAGAGTAGAAGATATTCGTAAGCTACTAGTATTTGATCACTACACTGGGATCACTGGGTAAGTAATAGTGAGGTTAGACAAAGGATATTAGGAAATGATGATAAATCAGTTGATGAAGTTGTAAATCTTCATCAACTCAGGTGGTTGGGCCACTTGTTGCGTATGCCTGAACACCGATTACTACGACGCGCAATATAGACTCGTGTTGAAGATGATTGGAAGAAAGCTGTGGGTGCACAAACCAAAATGTGGCATCAGTCCTCGAAGTCACTAACGTCTAGTCTGAGCCATGTTGGTAGATGCAGACTACTTGGTTGAGGCCAGTGCGGCAATCTTAAACAATGGTTGGAGACTGGATGATGTGGCTCAGAATCGATCACAATTGCGCATGTGTATACACTCTCTGTCTTCTCTTAAACTTAGGATTAAAACCACTTCACATCTTTCTTTCTACCAACTAATTCTTTCTTCCCGTACTATATCCTGATACACAATCTTTCTTTAATGCATTACTACCATTGAAGTGACTACCTTTATGAATTTGGTGTTCATAGTGTTGTGCTAATGAGGTATGGCAACTTTGACCGATGCATATATGTGCCTGGTCCTACATTGCGGCTGACTGACTGTAAACTGTTGTGTTTTAATTCAATATTCTAGTAGTCGTGATCTTTTTACAACGAGAGTATAATTTATGGACGAACCAATCAGATTTAGAATAAAAGGTATTGGGTTTTGATGCGAAATTTATTCACCCATTTGTGTAAATAGCGTTTTGACGTTATGGCTGATATCAGTTCGTGATGAAAACCATAAATCTAATTTCTACGTCTGACCATTAACTATAAATCATAATTCAAATTCCTCACACTGGTTTATAACTCTCGTTTAGTCCTAGTTAGTAGATGGACATTCTTAAGCTCACTTTAGCATCGTTCAAAGATCCACCACAAATTATAGTCTCATCCTTTTTACTTATGTTCAGTTTTCAGTTCTCACTAGTATGAATATTCAAACTAATATATTATCAATAATTGAGATCATGAGTCAATTGAAGCTAGACCACCATGGAAAACCTGGAAGCACTAGACGGCCGTTTAGTCCTATTGTGAGACTCCTCTCCACAAAGCCCCTTCTAATATATTATCTGTATAGGGTTGTGGCGATTATTAAATTATTGATTGAGATCATAAATTGATTAATGTTAGACCACCATTGAAAACCTGGAAGTACTGGATGGCCGTTTCGTCCCATTGTAGAACTCACCAGTTCGCATCCACGATCTCGCTTGTGGAATTCAAACCCAGGGCCTTTAGTCTCGCGCGCGAATACTTAACTTCTAGACCTATGAACCGGCTGGCATCCAACGGTGTTAATGTCTAACTTCAACCAATCCACGAATCTATGCGACTATCTTCCATTATACTGAGGTACATACCTCTCTCTACCCGACACGTCTTAGCTCCACTGGTATATACATTATTTATTAGTTCAAAATGTTTATTTCCGCTGATATTTATCATTGTTTGATCGGTTAATTTCTAATCTAAATTTTACCTTGAAAATAACCTTGAAACACATTTTCCTTCTATTCAAATTTAATAAGTTTAAACCCCCCCCTCTTTATATGAAATTTTAATTTTATTTATTTGCTATTAATTGAATTAATAAATTAGCAATTAGCTTAATCAAGAATATTGTCATTATTGAATTGAACTGAATTGAATTAATTAGTTTCTATGAATTAATGTCAGATAGTTTGTGAAAATAAAGTGGAAATAATAGATCTAGATTTCATTGTAGTTGAGATTTATCATTAATAGAAGTGTTACTGGTTCTCATTGTATTTAAATCTACATCATTACTATACTGATCAGTTCTAATTAATCATCTGTCTCTGTCTGAAACGGCCATCCAGTGCTTTCACGTTTTTTAAGGTGGTATAACTTCATTTGACTCATGATTTCAATTATTGAAAATTTTAAAATCTTCACAAAATCCGTTCTGTATGATTAGACGGATCATATACTTTCAAAAAACCCTAAGTAGTAAGTAAGAAATACACATATGACTAATTTGAAATAGGTGAGTTATTCGCCTTATTCTAGAGATATTTTCAGATATCTTGATCGTCTTCTTCTTGCACAGTGACCAAGTCAATCACAGTATCCAAGTCATTACTTACTTACTTACACCTGTTACTCTCAATGGAGCATAGATCGCTGAACAGCATTCTACAACCCACTCTGTCCCACTCTGCCTTCTTTTGAAGTTCCATCCAGTTCTTGTTCATTTTTCTCATATCTGTCTCCAATTCTCAGCGTAATGTGTTCTTTGGTCTTCCTCTGCTCCTTCTTTGTCCCTGACGATTCCATGTGAGGACTTGCCTTGTGACGACGCAGTTGGGTACTTTCCTCAATGTGTGTCCTATCCACTTCCAGCGATTCTTCTTCATTTCTTCGTTCTCTGGGATTTGGTTTGTTATCTCCTACAGTGGGTTGTTGCTGACAGTGTTTGGCCAACGGATCAGAAGTATTTTGCGTAGACAACTGTTAATAAACACCTGTATCTTCTGGATGATGGCTTTCGTAGTTCTCTACATCTGCATCAGATCCAACGTGTTCATTAATTATGCTGCCCAGATATGTGAAGGTATTTACATCTTCCAAAGCTTCTCCTTCAAGTGTGATTGGATTGGTGCATGTTGTGTTGTATCGGAGAATCTTGCTTTTCCCTTTGTGTATATTGAGACCTATTTCTGTTGAAGCTGCTGCTACACTAGTCGTCTTCTCCTGCATTTGTTGTTGCGTATGCGATATAAGAGCCAGATCATCTGCGAAGTCTAGATCATCCAATTGCATCCTAGCTGTCCACTGTATCCCGTGCTTCCCTTCAGATGTTGACGTCTTCATGATCCAGTCGATCACCAGGAGAAAGAGAAAGGGTGAGAGTAATCAACCTTGCCTGACACCGGTCTTTACTTTGAAGGAGTTTGTCAACTGTCCTCCATGCACGGTCCAAGTCATAAACATTACTAAATCGAGTATTGACAGGGCCATCGATCTGTTATAGGAGTGAAATATTTAAATTGACTGATCAAAGGATATTGATCAGTATGTTGCTTTTCTGATCCTTAGTATTGATCGAATTCTATAGATCACGATGCACGAGATGTCTAGTCATTGAGACTAATGACTCTTTTACGAATTAATTTGAATAACAACAAATACTAGACAAATATGTTATTGATTACTACCTATTGATCAGTCAACGGTAGTTTCTATGATATTAATTCTCATTGTAGATTGATAACAGTTGAATAACTAAATAACAACCGATAACTTCTTCATTCTAGTCTGGTTTCTTTAGCATTAATCACCATTAACCTAACCCTTTCTCTTTAATAGTAAGTCTGAAATATAAAGATTATGATTATGATTATTATCATCATCATTTCATTTAAATTATTTCGGTGTTTGGTTTCCATTATTTCACATCATAAACCATCGATTGTCGGTTGCTTTTCTACGTCTAAAAGTACAATACTAATTAATATATAATACCTTAAAAGTACAATTGATCATGTCATTCAAAGTGAAACAAGGTGAATTAAATGTAAAGAAACTAATTAGGTTTTCAATGTATTAAACTTGATATTAACAAAGTATTTAAGGTCAACTAATTTTTTTTTTTATTGGTATACACTTTAACCAGATACAAATTATCAAGTTGGATAAATAGTTTTACATCTTAAGAAACATGCAGCTAAAATGAATGTTTAAAGATCAATCAACAGACTCATGATCTTAATCATTGAAGTTTAATTAGTGTATAAAATTAATAAAGCGGATTCCAACAACTATATGGAACTAATCTCATTACAGCCCTTATATCATAGGATTCTATGCTGTTTAGTTTAGATTGTTTAAATATGATCAGATCAATAGTACTTAATGATATTGTAGTGTATGCTAACTATGTTGTTGATGGAGTTTTGTTCGCTGTGCTGGATAGTTTGGTCATGGAGCTTTCATTGTTCTTCTGAACGAAATTATCAGTACAAACTTCAGGTTGATAGATATAAATAAGTTGACAGATATAAGTAGTATGTAATACCAATTAGAAGTAGAATGCCTGTTAGTAGAAGATTGAGAAGATTCAAGTGAAGAGAACAGATATGGAAAGGGAAAGCAATCGTAGCAACAACAGAGTTAGAAGAATCCTGAAGTATGTAAAAGATAACTGAAGGAAGATATGAAAATAATGTATTTAATGTGTGGTTTTTATATTTTGTGAAAGCACCCTGTACTTTATGATTAAACAATAAATTGATTTCCCCCACCTGAATTTTTCTTCGTTCACTACAATATCATCGAGATAACTCGGGAAATGTTATTCCATCATGATACTATTTCAACCTGAGTTGTTATATTTAGACACATAAAACTGATTGTATCTAGAGTTTCTATCATCTACCTTATAAGTATTTGGTTACTATGTAAAATTCCCGGAAAGAATGTGATTCGAATTATGATAACTTTAGGATTGAGATAATAGTTGACTGAGTAAAACGATTTATTTTTGGTCATTGTATTTTAGGTTTAAATCCTGGTCCCCCTGTTTCGGTTTTTGGTGATTGTTTACGTTGATAAGATTTCATGTAAGAAGTGTCACTCAAAGTTGACCATGTATAGTTAATAAGTTGTGCTTTCTAATGGTTCTTAACAAATCCCTTTGTATGGGACTCAATACCTTCATACTGATTATACCACTATTTACTATTATTTCGAAGATGATATCGTAATCATTTAAATGATCATCTTATCATACAACTATAGAAGATCACTTCGTTAGACATCTTATCAATAACTATCTATTTATATTTATAAATGAACAAAATACATAATAGATCCGTCTGTATAGAGGTCCAAATAAGCTTTTATGGGAATTTATAAAGTACTAACTATCATATAATGTTCTCAGTATCATCATATTTAATAACCCACTTCAATAATAGGAATGGTATTTAAATTATCGGTATTTATGAAAGTTATTTTGTTAGAGACTTTGAGGTAAATTGAACTGGTTTCGATTAATAGAATTTTGGAGTTGAGTGCAACTAGCATTGTATGTATGCAAGATGGAAGAATTTAAATGTAGAAAGTAATGCTCAATTACGAATTCCTGGTTTTTGTAAAGTTCCCTATTTAACATCAACTGGTGAACAATATAACCTTCAATGTATCAATAATTCTATTAGAGTGGGGGCTTGTGGAGACTGTAGTGATCTTTAATTGTTGAATTCATGAGTCCATCTATGATAGACCACAATTGTAAATTTGGAAGTATTGCACAGCCGTTTCGTCCTCGTATGAGACCCATCAGCAGTGCGCATCCACAGTTCCTCACTCGGCACTCGAACCCAGGACCTTCGGTCTCGCGCACGGATGCTTAACCTCTATAACACTGAGCCGGCATGCAACGGTGTTAATGTTCAACTTCAATCGACCCATAACCTTTCGCAACCATTCATCCATTGTATGAGGTAGATACCTGTCCCTGCCCAACAGGTTTCCAATGGTGCACTAGCATAGATCGACTCATGAATTCAACTATTAAAACATCAATATTTCGTTATTATTTTACCAATTTGAATGTGTGTGTGGCCACACATACATAAGAAGGAGTAATCGTGATTTCCAAATTAGGGTGTTTGTATATGCCTTATGAACATGGTCGCAAAAACAAATAAAATCAAATGATCCAATAAGAGTATATGATGTACATGCATCGTCCTCTATTGCCAAACATACGACTGAAGCAGTTCATAATATTGATCTTAAGATGGCTTTTGTACAAAAGTGTTAGAGAGCGTATGCTAAGGTTTGTTAAAGCCTTGGTCATGCGAAGATTTAAGCCCTATTTATTTATTCAAAGACAGTCTGTTCACACTCTAGACCTACCATTGTAATGTTAGTTTATTATCCAGCGTAGTGAATTTCACTTTTTTTCCTTATTAAGCTTGTCTCATCTTAACTTGAACTTGTCTAGTTTACCTTCTATTTTCGATATGTATATGTTCTTAATAAGCATATATATGATCAGATTATTCGAAATACATTGCTCTAATATATTGGATAGTTCTGATAATCGTCTTATTAATACACTATGCAAATATT
The DNA here is from genome assembly GCA_946903255.1 of Schistosoma spindalis. NCBI lineage: Eukaryota > Metazoa > Platyhelminthes > Trematoda > Strigeidida > Schistosomatidae > Schistosoma > Schistosoma spindalis. The sequence goes on from OX336420.1 coordinate 87,565,586, forward strand.
TTATAACTGTCTAACCAATCTTATACTTTCCTTTAAACCGGAAAAAATTAGCAAAAGTCTTTGTATATTGACAATCTGGGATCTGTATAAGATTGAAGTTAAGCTCAACAAGGAGTTTTTTCTGGACCCATGTTCTTTGAGATAATAAGTTACTTGAATGTAAACATAGAACATGTTCCGTTTCTAGATGTTCTTAGGGAATTTATTCAGTTTTTATAACTATCAATTGGGAGCAGAGCTGTAATCGATATGAAATCAAATCTCAGTGCCCCAGTCCACGTGTAAATGAAAAACACGTCGAAATAAATGAATGCAAAACATCCATACCTTCAGATTTAAAAATAAAATAGCTTAGAAAGTTAAACTACTTATTATTCTTAATAAGTAGTCAAGTCTATGTCAAACAAATACGTTTACGGTATTTCTATTTATTGCTTACGTTAGGCATTTATTTTTCTCTCAACCCATAGCTAGTTTAGATGGAGAATCCTTGTGGCTCTTCCACGAAGGGCAACAGGAGTAAGTAAGTAAGTAACTATAGTTAGTTAAGATAGAGGAAACATACATACATCAATATAGTAACAGTCTCTAAATCAATAAGCCTCAGCATATATAAAAGAAAAAGCGAGAATCTCATATGCAACACGAACACCAACCCAATCACACTTAATGGAGAATCTCTGGTACAGGTTGAAACATTCAAGTATCTGCGTAGCATCATCGATGAGAGTGGAGGATGTGATGCAGTCGTAATTGCGAGGATTAACAAAGTAAAGGCCACATTCCTACAATCGAAGAACATATGGAATAAAAAAAATTGTCAATCAATATTGAAGTCACAATCTTCAATACCAACGTCAAGATAGTTCTACTGTACAGAGCTCAAACGTGGAGAACTAATACAACCAGCATCAAGAAGGTATGAGTATTTATAAATAGATGTCTACGCAAGATACTCAACGCTCATTGCCCGGTTAGTGTCAGCAACTGTGGGCGAAAACAAACCAACTTCGAACTGAAGAGGAAATTTGGAAAAGACGATGAAAATGGATAGAACATACATTACTGAAGTCATCAAACTTCATCATGATTGAAGAGTTAACTTGGAATCCTGAATAGAAACGGAAAAGTGGATGACCAACGACCACACTACGTCAGGATTTGAAAGCAGACATGAAAAGGATGAATAGCAACTGGAAAGGATTTCTTTGGATAAAGTTAGATGATGAATGCTCATCCAGGAGGGGCAACAGATATAAGTAAGTAATACATACATCACTTACTTTTTTCTTGATGATTGTCATTTGGTTTGTACCGATTGATTTCTTTGGCATATTTTATATTCTATATGGTAGAAGAGAAAATGATCAATCAACAATCAATTGTTATGTCATTGTCAAAAGTATAAAGTTATTTTTCGAAATATAATTAAGGTAAATAAATAAAGTAGAGCGATGAATCACTAATGACAAAACGGTTTACAAAAATTTTAGTAAGAAGTTAAGACTGATGCATTTCTTTCACTTTATGAGTGTGGCAGTCATTACTGACGTCATTGGAGGATCATCGTGCTATTGTTATGACGTAAATTAAGTTAGAAATGTAATCCGATGGATCAAATCTCGATATTTTTATGTCGATTAGTATGTATCAATCTTAGTTTTCCAACTCCGCCTGTAGTTCTTATATAGTTACTGCCGGTCCCAAGACCAAGTAATGGAGGAAGGTTATGCATGGGGTCAGCAAGCCCATACCATAGAAAATAATTTTTCTGAAAAAGTCCTAATTAAAATAACCCACTTACATTCTGTTATCCGAATTGAGGTATCTTTATTCAGAAGAATTATGGCGCCTCATGATGAAAGTCAAAATTCTTCAAAAGTCATGAGAACGATGTCCCTTTTAACAACCACAGCAATAATTAATATAGGTACATGGAATGTCCGGACAATGTAAGAGACTGAATGGACTAATTAAATAGCTACAGATATGAGGAGATACAAGTTGGCCGTGCTCAAAATAAGTGAAACCCATTGGACCCAAATTGGACAAAAAAGAATAGATTCGGGAGAGATGCTGTTGTATTCTGGTCACGAAAAAGCGAATGCTCCACATATGCAAGCAGTTGCTCTGATACTGTCCAACGAAGCACGAAATGCATTTATAGGACGGTAACCTCATGGATCCAGGATCATCAAAGCATCCTTCAAAACATAGAAGGAGGGGATCACAATGAATGTTATTCAGTGTTATGCGCCCACCAATGATAGTAATGACGACGATAAAATCAGCTCTACGAGGGGGTTCATTCGATCATTGAGTAGTACTCAGGAAACGACCGGACCATCCTAATGGGAGAGCTAAATACTAAAGTAGGAATGGACAACACCGGGTATCAATGTATCATGGGACGACATGGACTGATTAGAATAAAGGAACAAGAATCGTAACCGATTTACAAATTTGTGTGCATTCAACAAAATGTTTATATGTGGCACATTATTCCCACACAAATACATACTCAAAGCTACATGGGTCTCACCGGATCACAATACACAGAACCAGATCGATAATATTTGTATCGCTAAGCTATTCAGAAGGTCAATATAGGGGGTGAGAAACAAGAAAGGAGTTGACATAGTTTCAGGTCACCATCTATGTTATGGTTGCTAAGATGAAACTGCAGCTAAAAAATCAATGGACAATTGGATAAACAACATTAGAGAGTTCAATACAACCTCCCTTCGAGATACTGACAGAGTAAATGAATAAAAGATAGATCTCAACAACAGGTTCCAAGCCGAAAGGCGAATATATTTATGCGAGCAAATACAGAGGCAAATTTATAGTGAAATTGCATAAGGGCACAACAAGGCAAAGCAAAAGCTAATAATAAGATTCGAGTACATATATACATGGGGAAGAGAATGATTCATCGAGCTATATTTAAGCGATTAACAATTTAGCTAGAGAGAAATTTGTGCTTAGACTATCATGTGATCAGGCGTACACGTTTATACAGACAAGACGGTGCTCATAATAGTACAAAGATATATGCGGATTATTACTGTTCTAATTACATTGTCTGTTAAGTCAGTTAATAAAAGGGCTTAACCAAAATTAACTATAATGGGAATTGATTGTAGGAGAGTTGCTATAATCAATAAACAGGATTAAAGAAAGAACTAACAGGAAGACTAATTAACAACAGCCAAACATGAGCAGAGAAAATCATGACAAAAGCCGAATACACAGAAGCAAACCAGAGAATGAAGTAGGGCACTAAGCCCAACAAGCATAGATACATGTAAGAGCTACCAACGACAGCGGAAAAAGCTGCAAGAGAAGGAAATATGAAACAACTATATGATAAAGCGAAAAAACTTTCAGGGAAATATAGTAAACCGGAGAGACTGGTCAAGGACAAAGAAGATAAGTCAATCACTGAAATTCAAGAACAATCAAACAGATGGATAGGACACTTTGAGGAACTCTTGAATAGATCATACCCACTGAATATGATCAAATGTTTGATAACTATCTTTCTTAGTTGACTGTTATCTTTCATTTAAAAAAATGACTTAATATTAAAATTGTGTGATCAGACTGACCCAAATATGTCGCGCTAATACATTACATAGTTTTGATAAACTTCTTTTCACATTGAATTAATGAACTTTATGAATGGACTTACCAATTAAGTATTCCATCACTATATCATCGTTACAGTGTTATATTATACAATTGGTGAATCATATATAGTACAGATATATTTAACTGTTCATTAGTATTTGCTTTGAATAACTGATCATATACCACCACTAATGTTTTGTTATCATAAAGATCTAATCACATGAAGTATATCCATTTATGTTCAGAAAAAAAGTTTCATTATTTAATACATTAGGTAATAAGTAAACCTGATTATAAGTCCTTATGTTTATTGATTGATAGAAGATTAAAAAAACCACTGATATATACTTAGCCTATTCAGTAAATTCATTTGTTATCCTAATAAAATTATAAACCAACTGTGTCTGTAAAATTTTATATTTGAAAAATTGAAGTTGGTTCATCCGTAGTTATGATTACTGTATTCAAGAATTCTCTTAAAGTTGGCAAAATCTCAGCAAAACACTAAAGGATCAACTGGTATCTTGACTAAAAAAAAAATTAACTTAAACTTCCAAATTCATTGAAAGAATTGACATTATTGATTAATATAGGTCCCAACAGTATGACATCCAAAGTGACTTGTACATTAAAAGTGTTCTGCCATAAATGAAAAGTATTTTAAAATGTTTAATATTAATGTATGATATATTTTGTATGATAAAGCTTTTTGTATTTATTGAACAGGCTACTTAAGAATTATCAGCATAAATTGTATAAATCTCTGGACCGGTAATTTTTTTAATGATTTTATTTTATCTACTTATAAATATTAAGTAGCCATCAAAATTATTAACTTTTTTTGTTGAGTGATTTGAATATTGTGTTCTATTTTTCACTATCTGGTATGTATATTATCATATTTCACATGAAAATAATAAAAAAAATTCATTTAAACACCAGCAACAAAATTCAAACTAATGACCATCGTGAATTGTTTTCAACTGAAGAACTACTAAGAATAAGAAAGCTTTATTTGGTTGTTTTATCCTTACTTCAGTGTACTTTAACGGTATCCTTTAACAATGCATCAAATATATAGCCTTAAGATTTGACGATTAGCACAGATAAGGGAGTTTGAATTGTACAGTTTATGTATTTAAATGCACTCATTTTATGATTTGGTATGGTACACATCAAATGTCATTTATTGTTTCTTTCATTTTTAAGTTGGTTGATTCCACTAAAACACCACTGAAGAAATTTATTTCACAGCTAATGATTTTACTGGAACTATTTATTTCTTGTGCATTTGATATAGATAAACAGTTTTATTCGCCAAATTGAGAACCAAAAAACTCATTTGGATTTTACCAAATTACGTTATCTATGACGAAGGCGAGATATGCATCTACCAATTAAGGAACGAGTACATTACGTGGCAGTTCGTTCTGTTCTACATTACGGCTGCGAAACATGGACGTTAAGAGTACAAGATATTTGTAAGCTAATAGTATTTGACCACAGATGTCTAAAAAATATTACTGGCATCTGCTGGTATCACCGCGTAAGTAATAGTGAGGTTAGACAAAGGGTATTAGGGAATGATGGTAAATCAGTTGACGAGGTTGTGAATCTTCATCAACTGAGATGGTTAGGCCACGTGTTGCGCATACCTGAACACCGATTAACACGACACGCAATGCTGACTAGTGTTGCGGATAGTTGGAAAAAAGTTAGGGATGGCCAAACCAAAACGTAACATCAGTCCTGGAAGTCACTAACTTCTAGACTTAGCCATGTTGGTAGATTCGAACTACTTGATTGAGGTCCACGTCACTATCGTAACCAACGATTGGAGAATATGGGTGAAATGACTCACGATCGATCACAATGGAGTAGGTGTGTACACACTCTCTCTTTCCTTAAACTATGAGATTCAAATCGCTTCATATCTGTCGTTCTACCAACTAATTCTTTCTTCCTGTACTATATCCTTATACACAGTCTTTCTTTAATTCATTACTACCATTGAAGTGACTACATTGATGAATTTGTTGTTCATCTTGTTGTGCTAATGAGGTAGGGAAACTTGAACCAATGTACATATTTGCCTAGTCCTACGTTGTAGCTGACTAACTGACTCATAAATGACTGAATAGATAAAGAAATCATAATAATTTATACTCACAGAATTACACAAAGCTGAACTCAAAAATCTAAAGGTCACATGATCAACAGTATATCCTTCAATCTGAATCTGTTAAAGCTCATTTTCACATTTCTTCAATTTATAACATCATGTTTTTTTCCTAAACAACAAACATAATTGATTACTAATTGTTTCTAAGGAATTGTTTAGATTTGTATTCCAATTAAAACAGGGAACATCAATATTAACTTAAGAAATCTTACTTACATTATTTGTAAATGACCATTGATCCGGTAATAAATTATAAATGATTTTTTTATTTTTTTGTTTAAAGATTGAATGAAATTGTTTATTCTGTTGATTTCTATATTGAATTTGATTAGTATAATTATGTGAATTTAGTAAAGAACATGAGTTGGCTGGTGAAACATTCGGTGTTTTAGTGAATATTGGATGATATGATGGAATATTGTCAATAGAATCAATTGAAGATGTTGACATTGAGTTTGAAAGTTTAATTGAATGATACGTGAGCTACTTATATCCACATAAGTAGTATAAAACAATAGACAGAAATAGAATATATTTCAATAGAAGATCGAGAAGGAACGAACGGGAATGGAAAGCAATTGGTATAAAAATGCATGAACTATGAAATCTTAGACAATAGACTGAGATTTTCCAAAGGAACAGTCAAGTTTGAGACAATGGACTGATATTTTGCAAATTAACTATTTACTGTATGATTCTTAGATTTTACTAAGTGGTTCTGTAGTACCTGTGTCCAGATACATTCGGTTTTTCCCACTGGTATTCTTGTTCATTACAATACTATCCTCATTAAACAGTTGATCATATTAGAACACAAACTTTGCTTGTTGTTTACATTACACATGTATTTATAAATAGATTCATGTTTGGACTGTATTGTTATGGTGACCAGGACATATTCTAATTTATGGATTAGCTAGGCATCATGATTCAAATTATGCTTTAACCTAATTTCATTTACCATTGATCAATGTATTCTAATTAACATTAGTGACAGAATTGTATAGATTTACATATCTGCCTATGGAAAATCAATTTTCCTTAATTAAATCTTACGATACATGAAAGATTCATAGTGTATCATTATACTTACTTACGCCTGTTACTCCTCGTGAACGAGCATAGACCGCTCAATAGCGTTCTCCATCCAACCCTGTCCTATGCAATCCTTTCCAGCCTTTTACAGTTGCTATTCATCCTTTTCATATCTGCTTCTATTTCTCGACTCAATGTGTTCTTTGGCCTTCCACATTCTCGCTTCCATTCAGGATTCCATGTTACAGCTTGCCTCGTGATGCAGTTTGATGATTTGCGTAATGTATGTCCTATCCATCAACTCCATCGTCTTTTCCTAATTTCCTCTTCAACTGGAAGCTGGTTGGTTCTCTCCCACAGAAGTCTGTTACTGATGGTATCCGGCCAGAGGATATTGAGTATCTTGAGTAGACAACTATTGATAAATACTTGTACCTTCTTGATGGTGGTTGTTGTAGTTCTCCACGTTTCAGCTCCGTACAATAGAACTATCTTGACGTTCGTATTGAAGATTCTTACTTTGATATTGGTTGAAAGTTGTTTTGGGTGAATCATAGATTGAATATATTTTATTTAAAATATGCATTAGAATCAATCTAGTTTCACTATTTTGGAAATAATAATCTCAAATGGTTTGAGAATAGTTTCATATATATATCCTCATTATTTGTGGTACGGAAATCAATTTAGTAGAATTATGTCGATTGGTTAATCATCATATACTCGCTAGTGACTAGTTTCAAGAGTTCTAATGAAGTTTAACCATTTTGTTGGAGTTTTGTTCTCTGAGCTGGATGGTTTGATCGTAGAGTTTTCATCATTCTTCTCAACGACATCATCAGCACAAACTTCAGGTAGAAATTTATGACCAAACCATCTAGCTCAGGGAACACAACTCCACCCCAATCATTGATTTGAGTTACAAATCTCCACCATCTCGAAGTTCAACCCTGTCGGGTGTAAGGCAGTTTCCTATTAAAGAAAATGGAAATGGTCGAGTAATATCGTGAATTGATCGAAATTGGACGTTAGCTCCTTTAAATGGCGGCTCATTGGTCTAGTGGTTAATCGTTTACTCGTGTAACAGAAGGTCATTCGTTTCATTCATGTGTGTATGGTCGTGGATGTTTATTGCTGAGATGTCCCATACTAGGACGAAGAGGTCATCCAGTTCATCCAGGTTTTTAGTGATTGTCTTACTTATACCGGTTCAGTATCTCAAAGAAACTTAACAATCTTCACAACTATATACCATTAATTTGGGGGTTTTGTTCCCTGAGGTGGATAGTTTAGTTGGGGAGCTTTCATCGTTCTTCTGAACGACATCATCAGCACGAATTTCAGTATTCTACGACCAGACCATCTAGCTCAGAGAACAAAACTCCACCAAAAATCATTCACCTAAGCTTCAAATCTTCTACACCATCTGATATACCATCTGCTATCGTTAATAAATGTTACTGATAAGTTGAGAAAAGAGGCCAAGTTCATGTTTTATCGATGTCCGAGTAGTATTTTATGATATTAGCTTTATTTTTATTGTAACATATTAGTTTTACATTTGAATAGTTTAACATTACTTCAGATCAATATGTTTATACCAACTAAGTGTGACAGGTTTAAATTTCCTGAGTATGACAATTATCACTTACTTACTTAAGCCTGTAACATCTTACGAAGCATAGATGGCTGACCAAGATTCTCCAATTAACTTTATCCCAGACTGTCCTTTCCATCTGTATGATGATTATATTGTTTGTATTATTTTATATGAACTTCGTATTTGTTTTACAATAATATTGTTTACCAAAAGTTAATGAAGTATACAAACTAAACTATACTAAAAGCATGTCCGGTGAGACTAAAATTTATGGACGACTTTTGAGCGACTCTTAAGTGACCTTGGGAATGTCTACCTACTTACTAGGGCTAAATGAAGAGTACGAATTATGATTTACAGATGATAGTTAGGGTTAAGAATTAGATTTATGGTTTTCATCATGAACGAACATCAGTTAATATATCAGGACGCTATCTAGACAATTGGGTGAATGAATGTATTCATATTTGGATGGATATAAGACAATAAACTGTAGGGCTAGTAAAATGTCATTGAGCCCTAGCCAAATCATCCCGCAGTTAGGTCACTGAATATCGGACAGATCATCTATCCCTGTCAAGGTCAGGGACAACCAACGCGCATCAGTTAATTGTATGTCATGGACTAACGCATGCAGTGGTGATCTCGCTATCTTCTCTGTACTCATTCCTACTAATATATTTCCATAATAACGTTCTTTGTTTTATACGGTTTTCAGAGCAGCCATAGTACTTTGATACATCGAAGAGGTAATCCATGTTAGATGCTGACCACGAGGTGTGACTTTGAAGTTAGATGATTCATCACACCGTTCCAGCCTAGCTCGAGTAGGTTCCCAATCATTCGATAGAGATTATCAATGTTGATGATCTACAAAACAAACGGACTAGAAATAAGATAGCCTGCACCTCTTTGATTGTAGTAAACCTATTATATATGAAATCGATAATCTTAGATTTTTGGCAGTACCAACAGAGCAAATGTTCAGCTCAAATATTTAGATGGTATATTTAGTATCATTAAGAAAACATTCTTGAGGACATTTTCCAAACTTATAAACAAATTTTCTGCCTAGAAGACATTTACCTTAAGAGATGTACTATGGTGAGCCAATTAGAAGCAGTCTAATTTGAAGGTGACCTAAAGGACAAATACATTTTATTGGCTAAGAAACAGATCAATTTTCTAAGGATAAGATTGGTGTATATATGTGAATAAGTATTTGTGCATTTTATTCGGTAGCCCAATATGCTTTCTCTCTCACTCTTTTGTTCTTGTTGAAGTAGTCAGTGTGGGTTAAGGCGTAGCGCACCATGTATCAGTATCTGATTTTGGACACCGCTTGTTAAAACAAAACTCTTTATCTAACTGTTAAGTCGGCTTTCCGAGAACTGCAACAGAGCCTCCGAAGTCCCTGAAGGAACCAAAGAGTCTTAGCCAATCAGAGCACGATGGAGCTTTCTAGAATGCCAGCGTGGCGTGCTACTATTAGTCAGTAGCATAATATGTCTTTTAGCGGATTGGCCAAAATATGATGTTGATTTAACAAATGTTAACATCTATAAATACCCATGTTTTTCTGAACAAAAATGAACCTTGGAGTAAAGTACTTTCCGCATACTTTTGCGCCTTCTCTCTCGTGTTCAGGTCGCTGTATAGTTCTAGCTTGGGGGTTTTCAGAATAGCTTAGGAAACGAGTATAGCGTTCAAAATCGCAAGACTTATCACTAACTATCTACAGTAAAGCAATACATTCACAGCAGTGTACAAGGCTTTAAATAAACAATTTCATTTATTGCCTTACTGTCTTTTGCCTTTAATGTATTCAGACGAGCTACTAAACTTGCTACAACGTAAGAAGGTGGGTAAAACAGAGAAAAGACAGTAACTAATATCTTCCAATTTAATAATTTACCTTACTTACTTACGCCTGATACTCCTCATGAACGAGCATAGGTCCCCCATCAGCATTCTCTATCCCACCCTGTCCAAAGCAATCCTTTCCAGCTCTTCCCAGTTGTTGTTCATCCTTTTCATATCTGCTTCCAATTTCAGACGTAGTGTGTTCCTTGACCTTCCACTTTTCCGTTTCTCTTCAGAATCCCGTGTTAGGGCTTGCCTCGTGGTACAGTGTGGTGATATCCACCTGCAACATCTTTTCCGAATTTCCTCTTCGGTTGGAAGCTGGTTGGTTCTCTCCCACAGAAGTCTGTTACTGATGGTATCCGGCTAATGGATATTGAGTATCTTGCATAGGCAGCTATTGATAAATACTTGTACCTTCTTGATGGTGGTTGTTGTAGTTCTCCACGTTTCAGCTCAGTACAATAGAACTGTCTTGACGTTCGTATTGAAGATTGTGGCTTCCGTATTGGTTGACAGACAGTTGTTTTGAGTTCCATATGTTCTTCAATTGTAGAAATACGGTCCTTGCTTTACCAATCCTCGCTTTTACGTCTGCATCTGAACCTCCTTGTTCATCGATGATGCTTCCCAGGTATGTGCAGGATTCCACGTCTTCCAGAGTTTCTCCACCAAGTGTGATTAGTTCGGTTGGTATTCTCCGTGTTGTATTTGAAGGCCTTGGTTTTCCCTATTGTGTATGTTGAGGCCTACTGATGCAGAGACTGCTGCTACGCTGTCTGTCTTCATCTGCATTTGTTCGTGTGTATGCGGTAGGAAGGCTAGGTCTAAGTCGTCTAGTTGATTCTGAGCTGTCCATAGTATGTCGTGTTTTCCCTCAGATGTTGAGGTCTTCATAATCCAGTCGACCACCAGAAGAAAGAAGAAAGGGGAGAGTAGACAGCCTTGTCTTACTTCGGTCCTTACTTGGAATGAATCTGTCAGCTGTCCTCCATGCACGACCTTGAACTGCAGAATAATTTACCTATGAATACGATTAAAATTGTTCTGAAACACAAGAACTTGTTGGTAAATGAAAGGTAGAAAGAAATATCATAGCTTATTATTCTCGTTTGTCTTACTCTCATAGTACAAGAGAACTAAAATAGATGGCGAAACATAACTCAGTTACAGCGTTTTTGTTAATATCTAGAGCTTAAATTCCTACTATAGCGCGTACTACTTGAGCACTCGAACCATATAACCCTCCAAGTTGCAAGTGAAAAGACAAACGACGAGTGAGAAGGAATGTTATTCCAAACAGTGTCGAATATGGCACAAAACTCTCAGGTATTAATAGTTTTTAGTAAAAACGAATTCATTATTACAGTCATCCAATCCGTATGCAATGGTTTTCAGCATTTATTCAATTGGGAAGCTACACATTAAGATTTTGGAATGTTCTTCCAAAAGATGACTGTATGGAATGACTTCATCTCTTTCTGCGGTTCTTAGATCTTCCTTACGTTCACCAGAGGACCGTTCTTACAGTTCTATAAAGCGACTAATAGTTTAAGAAGTGCCTTAGTTTAAATAAATGAAAAAATTCCGCTTCACATCCAAATTAGATTGTGTCAACAAATAAGATTGTATTGACTGTAACGTATTTTATCCCAGAGAGTTTTCTTGTACAATCCATGCTTGTTCCAAGAGCCATATGAGGTGTACAGAAAGACCGTTTAATTACTATTTTGAATGTGAAAATCTTCATAACAAATCAGAAGAAGCAGTGTACAACTATAAGATTTATATATAGGTCCTGGGTTTGAATCTCGCGAGGCGGGGTTGTGGATGTGCACTGCTGAGGAGTACTACAGTAGAACTAAACGGACGTCCAGTGCTTCCAGGTTTTTTTATGGTGGTCTAGTTTCAGTTGACTCATGATCTCGACCATTGGAATAAATAACATATTTGTAATATCTCAATGAGTAAAAAATTAGATTTTGTGATGTTTCGTGACTCAATGTAAGCTACTTCTTTAGAAAATAAATAACTAAATCAAAATTAATCCAACTGTTAACAGTATACGTTGACAGTATAAATTAAAAATGTTTAACTGAAATCTATTACAAACACATAGTTCCCTTTATTATCTTAAAGAGTGCAAGAACGATGATTGATGAAGAATAATATGAATCCATGTTATTTCGTTAAGTTCTCATCAGTTGCTCACAACCTGTAAGATTCTCAAATCAAAGTTATGACAGATAATGACATATACATACAAAGGTTATTAGAGATGAATATATGTATCATGATGTAGCGAAGACTCCGATAGAGTTAATGAGGTCATAAAATTTTGTTTCGAATAAATAAAGTTTGGGAGGGAAAGTTCCAGAACATTGACATAGTGATTAGAAATCCTAGAATCACAAGATGATTGTTTAGTGAAGCAATGGAAAACAGATTAATGGTAATAAAGAAAGATATGAGTTGAAATTAGTCAATTATGAAATGGTGGAGAAGATTTGTAGCTCAGGTGGATGATTTTGATGAAGTTTTGTTCTCTGAATTGGATGGTTTGGTCGTGGAGCTTTCATCGTTCTTCTGAGCGACATCATCAGCACAAACTTTAGATAGAAGTGAAGTGTTCGAATTTCTCCATATGAGCATATGGAGAAATTCGAACACTTCACTTCTATCTAAAGTTTGTGCTGATGATGTCGCTCAGAAGAACGATGAAAGCTCCACGACCAAACCATCCAGCTCAGAGAACAAAACTCCATCAAAGTCAATTATGAATTATGGAAAAATGACAATGATGTAATCAGAACTTGAGAAAGATTTGAAAAAAAGGAATGATGCAATAAAAAGAATGTAATGTTGCTAGGGCAAAAAAAGATTTATTACAGCTTCTTTTAGACGTTTGATCACTTTAGCTTCGGCGAATTTCAGAAGACTGGGATTCGATTGTTTATTAATCATCTTGAAAGATTTCACTGTATCCACTTGATATCTTGTATCAAGGAGATGTTGTCTCGAGATGGCACTGCTAAACGCATTTAATTCACTTGGTCTTAAACTTTTTGGACTCAGGCTCTTATTTTTGTTCTAACAATGTATTTACTCTAACAGATACAAACCAATTTGTATACACAGTTGGTGGTAACCTGAAAGGGATACCCGTCGACCTTTGATTGTTTCAAAAAATATGTTGCTTCGGACAGGACAATAAGTTTAGTTGCAGGATAAATTCTTCTCAATGTATTTCTTTAGTCTCATGTTGATTGATCCTGTCATATCGTCATCTTTGCATAAAGTTGGTTTTTTATTTACTGAAGTTTCTTTGGGTGTTTAGTTTTCACGTTTTCCATATATTTCAATAAATTTCAGCGGGTATCTGTTATTCTTTAAACATTTTATAATATTCATTATTTCCTTTTCTAATGTATCGGTAGTAGATATTTTTTCTGATCTGTGAAGTAGTGTTTTCGTGAGGCCCTATATTTTGTCGTCATTTAAATCGGACGACGTTCGTTGAAAGGCTCTCCACTTTAGTGGCCCAAGATATGACTCCAATTTGATCGTATGAGTGATCGTTGTCGAAATATATATGTCGCCTATCCTCCTATATAATCATCGACTTAAATCGCGTTAGTCAATAACGGAATTAAATAAGTCAAATAAGGAGAATGGACTTTTGAATACCTATACTTTGTATATGAAGCAAATGGAATAGAGAGAAGTGAAACCACGCGCAGTGGAGATGGCGGGTAAGCCAACTCCCTTTAATCAAGCGTTAATCATACAAAAATAAGTTACAGGCATGTGATGAGTAATGGGATAAGAAGTGTACACACACCTACAGGCTCATATAAAAACAGTGAAGATTGGTAAGCGGATAATTAACAAGATCAAAATATGACTCAAGTAGAATGAATAGATTAGGCTATCCGATAGCTAGAATAAGATATATGGGCTTGACATAATAACCGACACTTCATTGTAACCAGTATCTTTTTGTAATTGAATGAACAAAAGCTATTGAAATTGAGATAAATCCCATTTCGTGTGTGTTTTGTATAAACTGAACGTTGGACCGTACAATCCTACATCCGTTCTATTACGATGTCGATAAAATAAAACTTGTTTTCATTTTCATATACCATAGTAAACTGAATAAATTTTTATCGTCTTCATTGAAAAGTTTCAGCAGATTTTTTGTATGCTATTGATTATTATACGATGAAGATATTATCAATAAACCTCGAATAATACATCATTTCATCGATCACTTGAGCTTAGTTCTTTGGAGGTAAGCTATGAAAATATCTTCTAGTGCATAACCTAATGTAATTCACATTGCTACACCATCAGTTTAATTTCAACTCATATCTCTCTTTATGACCATTAATCTGTTTGTTTATTTCTTCAGTTACTTCATTACACAATTATCTAATATTAGGTAACTCGCTAAGTTCTAATCGCTAGTTCAATGTTCTGGAACTTTCCTTCTCACACTTTATTTATTTATCTGAAACTTAAAATTCTTTATGATTTTATTGAACTCTATTGAAATCTTCATTACTTCACGATACATATATTCATATCGAACCACTTATGTATGTCAATATTTGCCATTACTTTAATTTTCAAATGCTACCAGTTTTAAGCAACTGATGAGAATCTAACGAAATAAAATGAATTCATATTATTGAATGTTATTAATAAAATGTAAATTTGGTTGATCATTCTTTTAAATTTACTTACTTACTCACTTATTAATGCATGTTACTCTCAATGGAGCATAGGCCGCCAACCAGCATTCTCCAACACACACTGTACTGGATCAAACATTCTAGTTCTATTCAATTGTTGTTCATTTTTTGCATGTCTGTCTCCACTTATCGGCGTAATGTATTCTTTGGTCTTCCTCTGCTCCTTCTTTGTTCCTGACGATTCCAAGTGAGGGCTTGCCTTGTGGTGCCGTTCGGTGCTTTCTTCAATGTGTGTCCTATCCACTTCCAGTGCTTCTTCTTGATTTCTTCCTCCACTGGGATCTGGTTTGTTCTGTCCTATAGTAGGTTGTTACTGATAGTGTCTGGCCAATGGATCCAAAGTATTTTGAGTAGACAACCGTTAATAAACACTTATATCTTCTGGATGATGGCTTTCGTAGTTCTCCAAGTTTCCACCTCATACAATAGAACTGTCTTCACATTTGTATTGAAAATTCTGACCTTGGTGTTGGTTGACAATTGTTTTGAGTTCCAGATGTTCTTCAATTGTAGATACGCTACTCTTACTTTGCCGATCCGCGCCTCTACATCTGCATCATATCCACCGTGTTTATCAATGATGCTGCCCAGATATGTGAAGGTATTTACATACTCCATAACTTCTACATCAAGTGTGATTGGATTGGTACATGTTGTGTTATATCGGAGGATCTTGCTTTTCTATTTGTTTATGTTGAGACCTACTGTTGCAGAGGCTGCTGCTACACAGTCTGTTAAATACTGACAAATATTTAGCAACATAGATGTTTACAGTTATGGGCTAAACACCAAACATTTCGAAAATTAAAAAAAAGTGTACTTGGGATGATTAGTACGGATGAGATTAATTTTATGTACAAGAAATGTTTTATGATACTGATACCTAAATGTTTGTTTCTTAGGTTTGAAGTGAAAATGATGATTATTTCAGTACTTACTTACATACGCGTGTTACTCCTCGTGAAGAAGTATAGGCCGCTCATCAACATTCTCCACTCAACACTGTACAAAGCAATCCTTTCCAGTTCTTCCCAGTTGTTATTCATCCTTTTCACATCCTCTTCTATTTCCCGACATAATGTGTTCTTTGATCTTTCACTTTTCTGCTTCCATTCAGGATTCCATGTTACAGCTTGCCTCGTGATGCAGTCTGATGATTTGCGTAATGTATGTCCTATCCATCAACTCCATCGTCTTTTCCTAATTTCCTCTTCAGTTGGAAGCTGGTTTGTTCTCTCTTGATGATTGTAGCAGTTCTCTACGTTTCAGCTCCGTACAATAGGACTGTCTTGACGTTCGTATTGAAGATTGTGGCTTCCGTATTGGTTGACAGACAGTTGTTTTGAGTTCCATATGTTCTTCAATTGTAGAAATACGGTCCTTGCTTTACCAATCCTCGCTTTTACGTCTGCATCGGATTCTTCTTGTTCGTGAATGATGCTTTGAAGTTACGTGAGAGATTTCACATCTTCCAAAGTTCCTCTATCGAGTGTGATAGTGTTGCTTGGTGTACTTCGTGTTGTATCTGAGGATCTAGCTTTTTCCTTTATGTGTGTTGTGGCCTACTGATGCAGAGGCTGCTGACACATCATTTGTCTTCATCTGCATTGGTTCGTGTGTATTGGATAGGAGGGCTAGATCATCTGCGAATTCCAGATCGTTTAATTGATTCTGAGCTGTCCATTGTATTCCGTGCTTTCTATTATTTCAGTGGTAAAACATTTATTGTCATAAGTCTCACCTGAAAGCATTCGTTCATCAGCATATTAAACAAGAAACCAGTATTCACTATTCAGTGGATCTGTTTACAGAATGAAGAACTAACAATATTAAAATGGTTGTAGAGATGGCTTGGAAGTTTGAAACTTGATTAGATGGTGAACTGATATCAGTCGAAGTGCCAATTATAACCTGAGTGTACTAGATAGTTACTTCATTGAAATTCAAAACTGTTCCGTAATGTACACATACACTAAACAAAAGCAAAAGTTAGTTGTAGAATTAAAATCACCTTTCAACTGTTTAAGAAATATACATGTGATTTCTCTATTCAATTATGTAATAATCATAGTTGTAAGTTGTATTCATTTCTGGTTTTGTAGTCGTAAGTTCGAATCCAACTTCACATACTATAATTTGAACGGATAAAAACTGATGTCACTTAAAGTCGAAAGTACTGGATCCATACATAAATTGCTTTACTTTCTTGTTGTTCATTTATTTGAGACAGGTTAAATTCAACATTGTTGAATTTTGTTAAGAGATGTGGAATATAAGTTACAACAGTTGTCTTCATTTCCATTGTATTACTTCAAATGGAAATGTGTTAGATGTTTTGTATAAACATACATGTCTTGATGAATCATAAATGATATTTAGTCTTTCCAATTCGGTCACTATATGAGCTGTGACTATTGGAGCTAGAGTGTGCTGAATGTGAGGGATTCACTCAATGAAGGAAATGGAAATGGTCGCGCAATGTCATAAAATGACATTAACACCGTCTAGAAGTTAATCGTTCACGTGCAGGACCGAAAGTTCTACATTCGATTTCTACGTGTGGGTTTGTGGATGGTAGTCTAACTTTAGATTGTCACTTAGTAATCTGATTGGTATCATGGTACTTACTAAATATGACGTTTCCTATTTCAATCCTATGTCTTCCATGGTTTACAAATGGTTATTATATAGATTTATGATGAACAGAATTGATTTTAAATGGAAGTCTCAACATACCTTTTACTATACAAAAAATAGATTTAACACATAAATTGTGTTCAACATAAAGTAGCAAAACAGTCACTTACATTTGCTTCGATGATTTTATACTAATTGTTTACATATTTATCTGAAACGCAACTGGTGACAATTAAACTAGCGACAATTAAACTTGACAATTTTTCCGATTACAGTACTATTTCATCTTAGACTGACATTAAAAACTGCATGTATCATTCTAGTATAAGATATTTCAGTAGTGAGTATCCTTTACTTATTTATTTGCCATCTCATTAGATTTTTGTGAGGGCTGAGATACTGCCCGGTTGCCCAGAGCGATCCAGGTGATTCTCTTAAGGAGCCACACACAGAGCCTTTGACCTAAAAGTTTAATCCACAAGGCAATGGAGCAATGTAAAACGATGCAATCCCATGGTAGCCGGTGACCAACGATTGGTTTATACGCTATTTTTTTCCTTCAGGATCCTAGAGTTCATGTGTACCATCGGTTCGGAATTAGGGTTTCCGAACTCCTCTAGATGGACTCTCCGTGTCCACCAACCGCGTTAAACAACACTCCCTCAACGAGAATATATTGAGTAAGATTTTCCTGCCAGAGGTTATATACACATGGACATGTGAGAGCATTTCGAATGGGATAGTGAACTTTCCCTAATCTCGGCCGTATTAGGGCATTTGAGGACAAATATCCACTACTCTACTAATGATCAAACCAGGATCCTTAAAGTCACATAGTGAACGTTTAACATTACAAAAAAAAGAACCATTCTAATCAAATTTCTATGACATAAAAATGAGAAATGAAATTAAAAAAAAACGAATAAGTAAACATTCATATTAACTATTTTTAGTTTAAAATTAAGGTGTCTAGTAAATAAATAATTTGGAAATCAAATAGGTTCAACAGTAGCCGTGATTGGTAATAACAATATGTTACATTTTGTTAGTTTGTATAGGGATAATTTCTTAAACTTTACATGTGTATATACATATATATATATATATATATATATATATAATGACATGTTTTATGTACTTAAGTGAAATTCATGTATATGTGTGTATGTGTGTGTATGTATCTGTGTAGTTTTGTGTATTATTGTATAGCTATTCATTTATACATTTGTATATATTTGTCCACAGTAGAGTTACATGAATTGTACTATTGAAAGAATTCTTAATAAATTAATCGATTAGTTTGTTCCATTTTAAGAAAAATGCCAAAACTATTTTCTTCAAAGTAGATATATACATATATATATATATATATATAAAACAAATCAAAAGGAAAGAAATTTAAATGAAAGGCGGACATGTTGTTATGTGGTTGTGATTGTTGTTGTTGTTGTTGTTGTTATTCTTGTTAGAAACAACTATAATTATTATTATTATTATTTGTTGTTACTGAGAAAGAGAGAGAGAGAGAGAGTGAATGAATGAGTGAGTGAGTGAGTGTGAGAGGGAAAGAGATGAACAGAAAACAAATAAAAAGTAACCATGAAAAGAATATATTCTTCACCTGTTTACATTACTGATTCATTTGTGACATCAATGATTTCTTTTGATAATCTATTCACAATAATGATTAACATAATTCTATAGTGATATTGAATTTTTTTTCTAATCACTACGATTATTATTATTATAAAACATTTTTTTAACTGATTGATTGATCGATTGATTGATTGATTGATTGAAAGATAAACAAGGTGACAAAAATATTTATTATAATGTCAGGAAATTATACATCATCGTCATCATCACCATCACCATCATCATCATTACCATTATCATCATCGTCTAATCAATGGATAGGAAATAAATCATTCTATACACGTGATAATACTAATTCAACCGTATCACATATTATAGAAAGTTGTAATTATGAACCATTTTCTAATTATAACACTAGAATAACTTCAAAATCATATAGTCATTCACAAAATCGTTATGATACATTGTGTCATTCGAAACAACAGCAAAATGATGGTTTCAATAGTAAAATGCCAAGAATTGTATTATCACCAGTACTACCACCACCCCCACCACCGCCGCCGCCGCCACCACCGCCGCCACCACCACCATCACAGATTCAAAAATCAATAAGAAATTATCAACCTATTAATGCAACATATTGTATACCTAAACGATCATATTCACCATTAATTATTCCAAATAAATTAGAAAAAGATACTTATGATGAAAGAGGAAATCATTCATATTATAAATCAAATATAAAACAACAAAACCTGTATAATCATATTCAATCTAAAAAATCATCTATACAAATGATACCAGAAACAATATTATCAATAAATCAATTCAATAAAAATCAAATCAATCAATATCGATCACAAATTAATCCATATTTATCATTATATAGATCAAATAAACAAAATGATAATCAATTCAGATCATCATCATGTAATGTATCAAATTCAAAAACAATAATATTACCAGAGATATCTGATAATTATATCATAAATACAAATCATCTAGTAAATCCACAAAGAAGAACTAATTCACCAATGAAATATAATGTAGTTGACAATAATAATAATAATAATAATAATAATAATAATAATAATAATAGTAATAATGAACCGGATATTTGGAATATTGGTTCATCATCTGGATTTGATCAATCTATTTATATTGGGAATTCAAAATCTCGAACATTTAGATCATCTTTATCTCATCAAAAATATAAATTATTCAATAAGCCAAAACAATTAACAACTATATATCATGATGATATGAATATAATCAATTCAGAATGTGGTAGCTTAATTAGTACAGATGATGAAACTGTTTCATTGAATACTATAATAGATAATGAAGAGAATATTAATTTATTAAATAAACATTCAAATTCATTAAAACAATTTCATATTAATCAATATAATATATATGATTCAACAAAAACCCTTGTACCATCTTATAAATTACATGATCCAATTAGTTCTTCATATAAATCAGTACATTGGAATAATAAAAGTCAAACTAATTTATTCAATAAAAATTTAATTGTAAGTATGTGTATATTCATTAATTTATTTATCTATGATAATCATATAATTTATGCATAATTCTCATTAGTAATGAATATGAGTTGAAATGATCCAATACTATTCATAAGTCTTGTAGATTTTAATGTAGTAACAGTCTTTGCATCAGTAGATTTCAACATACACAATACGGAAAACTAAGGTTGTCAAATACAACATGGAAAACACCAAGCAATTTAATTACATTTGATGGAGAAACTTTGGAAGATGTAGAATCCTTCATATACCTTGGAAGCATCATCGATGAACAAGGAGGTTCAGATGAAGACGTAGAGGTAAGGATTGGCAAAGCAAGGGCTTCATTCATTCAATTAAAGAATATATGGAACTGAAAAACAACTGTCTGTCAACCAATATCAAAGTCACAATCTTCAATACCAACGTCTAGATAGTTCTACTGTACTGAGCGGATACGTGGAGAACTACAACAACCATCATCAAGAAGGTATGAATATTTATAAATAGTTGTCTACGCAAGAAACCCAATATCCGTTGATCGGATACCATCAACAACAGCCTACTGTGGGAGAGAACCAACCAGCTTCCAACTGAAGAGGAAATTAGGAAAAGACGATGGAGTTGGTGGATAGGACATACATTGAGGAAATCATCAAACTGCATCACGAGGCAAGCTGTAACATGGAATCCTGAATGGAAGCAGAAAAGTGAAAGGTCAAAGAACACATTAATTTGGGAAATAGAAGCAGATATGAGAAGGATGAATAACAACTAGAAAGAATTGAAAAGGATTATATAGGACAATTTTGAATGGAGAACGCTATTGAGCGGCCTATGCTCGTTCACGAGGAGTACCAGGCGTAAGTAAGTAAGTAAGTAAGTAAGTAAGATTTCAATGGTTCTTTATATGATATCAGTTTATGATAAAATCTATTATCAAATGATAGGAGTTTGAGTTGTCGGAAAGGGATTGTTGTCACAAGTTGATAATGAATATTCAATCAATTAAATAAAGGATATTTTAGTGGTCTTTTTATCTGACTTCCATTGGATTGTATGAATGATTGTTATTGAAATATAATATACCACCAATGTTCATGTATTATTATAGACCTAATTCGTTTTAGTGAATAACGGGATTAAAATAAGTCAAATACGTGAATAGATTTTGAAACGAAGTGAAACAAATTGGAGATGGCATGTGAACCAAATCGATTTAACCAAGCATGACTCAATATTTATACTCAAACAAAAATATGTTACAAATATGTGATGAATAGTATAAGCAATACATTCACACACGATTATATAAAAACAGTCAATGTTGATAAGCGAATAACTGATAAAGTGAAAATATGACTTAAGAAGAATGAAAAGCCGTGACCAGTGGAGTTCAACCAGGTCTCTTGTAAGATTGTAACTCACTGAAGACAATCATGGACAATGGCGCCATTTCGTGAATTGGTTAAAGTTGTACATTAACATCGATGGATGCCTACTCAATGTTTTGGAGGTTAAGCACTCGTGCGCGTGGCTGAAAGTTCTGGGTTCGAATCCCGTAAGTAAGATCGTGAATATGCACTGCTGAGGAATCCCATACTCGAATGAAGCGACCTTTCAGTACTTCCAGGTTTTCAATGGTAGTCTAATATTGATCGATTCATGATTTTAATCCCAAAGTTAAGACAGATTATTATAAAGTAAACTGACCGAAATAACTGAAGATATTAGATTGATAATTTATTCAGTGAACAGACTTTAAAATTCTAACCGATTGAATGTCAAATGACACAATTCGCTAACTGAAATGCATCAAAATATTACGTAATGAAATTTTCCATTGTGTAAATAATATATCTATTCAAGTTAGTTGCTTATCAATTATGAAATGGTTAGATAAAGGCATGAATAAAACTCACCTAAACACTATTGATCCTAAGTATTTCTCATTTGTCATTATTTAAGGATCTATTCAGTACTTGATCGTATGTACTTGAATACCAGGTAAACATAGAATGTATTGGCTAGAGTTGATTACAATACACTTCGGTATCATTCTAACTATTTTTCTTAAATAGATCCTCAGATCAGACTATTAGCTGAAACACTAGAATTATTGCTTTTTAATAATTTTTAGCTCTTGACTATTATTAAATATAGATTAACCATTAAGATATATCTGACAGTAGTTATGCGAAGATATTCAGTATAAATTTATTCATTTTTTCTTTGAGGCATATTTTACTTCTAGTATAATAACGCAGTTGTTAGGAACCGGGTACTAAGTAAGGGTGGCAAATCAATGGATGAAGTAGTGAAACATCATCAGTTGAGATGGCTTGAACACGTGTTACGTATGCCCAACCACCGACTGAAACGACGTGAGATGTTCAATGGTATAGCAGTAGGTTGGAAGAAAGCTAGGGGCAGCCAGATCAAAACATGCCACAAATCCATGAAGTCACTAACAAGTGGATTATGTGAGCCATGTTGGTAGGTTTAGACTACCTGGTTGGGATCAGCGAGATGATAGCATTCGATGGTTAGAGATCTTGAATGATATGGATCAAAATCGTTTGCAATGGCGTAGGTGCATCCACTCTTTGTGTTCTCTCAAATTCTAATCTTATGAATTCTTCATGTCCCTTTCTTTTTCCTCTTTCCAAATCTATTTCACTGTATTATATTCCTTGAATAACATCTTCAAACCATAATCTTTCCAATTACTGCTTATACTTTTACTACCTCTACCACTATAGGATTTGAATTGACAATTATATCTGTGTGCTAATGTGGTATGGCAACTCGAACTGATGTACATGAGTGTGAAGTTCTACATTGTTGCTGACTGACTGACTGACAATAGCTGATAATATTGTCCCGCTGTATAAATCAAAGTTAGCTTTATTTAGAACAGGTCAACAATTATTATGAAGATAGAAGGTGTACATCGTTTTCTTATCCTAAAACATCAGAATATAAGTAAATATTTAGTATAATAATAATAATAATAATAATTTTGGGATCAAAATGTTTTTATTTCTTGAGTTTATTGAATCTATAAAATTGTGAAATCAGTATTTGATGATCAGAATAGGGTTTGTGGAGTTTGTAGTAATTTTAATAGTTGAATTGATGATTCGATGTAAGCTAGACCACATTCAAAACCTGGAAGTACTGGAAAGCCGTTTTGGACTAGTGTGGAACTCTTCAGTAGTGAGCGTCCACTACCTCGCATGCGAGATTCAAACTCAGGACTCTCGGTTTCGGGCACGAACACTTAACCTCTAGACCACTGGGCCGGTATCTAATGCTGTTAATGCTTAACTTCCATAGATCCATGAATGGTTGAGCAACCACCCATCCATTGTATGAGGTAGATACCTGTCTCTGCCTAATACAGATTGGACTGCACTGGTTACAACGTCTCACTAGAATTCCAGGAAATCATCTTGGAGCCATACTAGGTCCATACTAGAACGAAACGCCTGTCCAGTGCTTTCAGATTTTCAATAGTAGTCAAGCTTACAACGACTTATGAATCCAACTATTAAAATCAGAATTTATCTATGAATCTCCTGCTTCTATTGAAGTAAACTTATTCTAGTTACCAAATATTTGATATGATATTAATTATTATCTCTATACGCTTTAATGATTTCTAATTTTTGAATCTATAAAATCATTTAACCATAAGGGTAATCTAAAACATAAATGAAACCAAAAACAATTTAAACATAGTAAATATTTGTCTATATCAGATCGAAAGTTTTGAAAATAAGAATACACTTATTGGCTTGAAGTGAATGAAAGACAATTCTTTTAAATTGATTTCAGTTACTTACTTATTTACTTACGCCTGCTACTCCCAATGGAGTATAGGCTGCCAACCAGCAGTCTCCAACCCACTCTGTCCTGAGCCTTCTTTTGTTCATTTTTCTCATGTCTATCTCCATTTCCCGGAGTAATGTGTTCTTTGGTCTTCCTCCTTTCATTTAGTCTTGAGGATTTCAAGTGAGGGCTTGTCTTGTGACACAATTGGGTGCTTTCCTCAATCTGTGCCCTATTCACTTCCAATGCTTCTTCTTGATTTTTTCCTCCGCTGGGATCTGGTTTATTCTATCACATAGTAGGTTAGGAAACAATAATCAATATGCTGAATAAAGTAATGTTTATGGTCAGAAAGGGGTTTTGTGGATATTATAGTAATTTAATAGTTGAATTCATGAATCAATTGAAGCTAGAACTGAAAACACTGGATGGCCGTTTCATCCTAGTATGGGACTCTTCAGCGGTGTGTATTCACGATTCCGCCCCGCAAGATTCGAATCTAGGACCTATGTTAAATTAAATTAACTTTTTATACTTATTTTCATTATGGATAACCATACAGTTCAAAATTTGTATCTTATTCAATTTGAAATTTATTACTTAAATGAGCAGTAGTTGTACTTAATTCCATTGAATTGTCATTATTGTTCAAAGAAATGATTCTAAATATTGTAATCTTTATTCACAAGATTAAGAGAGGTAACATCGACACGAACTAGTAACTGATTAACCAAGGTTAATATAATTTGACCTTTCGATGTCTAACAAACGTTTTTCAAAAAAATTCCCATATTGTGAATTAGAACAATATACATAAGCGAACAATACTGTTTTCGATTAAATCTTTATCAGGCTTTAATTTATAGTAATATTTATATACATATACGATAAATAACTGTAAATGACCTATTTCTATCTACAACATGGCGGCTATCGATCGGGTGTGATAGAACTGAACTGTGTATTGTTTTGATAATACTCTTACCTAACCATGAAGGGAGGTGTTCATGAACACGTTTACTCAGTTTTCTGGTTGTTTGTCTAATATAGCTTTCTCCAAAGGAGCAGATGGACACGTAGATACACATAGATGTGGCCGAACCAAGCAACTTATTCTTTAGTTGAGGAATCAGCATAGATAGGGTATCTCCAATCCTGAGGGCAGTGGAACAACGTAGCCTGTGACTAACAATTGGTTTATACGCCATTTTTTACTTAGGATCATGGAGCCCATGTGCACCACTGGTTTAAAAGCAGGTAAATCCCACATATCCACCGGCCTGGTTAAAACACCGGACATTCGCTTTTCGTCCTCTCAATATTGTAAACAACATCCCCGCCACGAGAAGGTAGTGAGTAGGATTTCCTGATAGTGATTGTATGCACATGGCCATGTGAGGGAGATCTGACTCTCCTTACTCTTGGCCGTACCAGAGCATTTGGGGGCATCTATTGCCTTGAATATACTGATATCGAATACTTCTTAAGTTTTTTGTGTGAAAATTTCCGGAGGGTCATCAAGATTTGGGTTTTTAAATAGACATTTTAATTTTATGAAATGAATTTTGGTGAACATTCAAAAGATGAATGCATTCTTCTCTAACATTTCTCTTGATATGATATTAAAATAGTTGAATAGAATCTATAGAAAAGGGAAGATCTGACTATTTATTGGTAAACTATGTCCATAATAATAAAGTATATAACTTTGTACAATTGGTTTCATTCAGTATAATTTTTGTATGCCATTGGTCAATAATAAAAGTTTGTTCGAAACCGAAATGACTAGGGATATAGTTCGAATCTGTTAGCCGTTTATTGTAAATTTAACTATCCGTTCGTCATTTTGAGACAGATGATATCCTTCTAGAGATTCAAATTGTTGTTTTCTAGTACTGTAATTAGATATGTTACTACTCAACTTCGATTAGTCGTTGGGTAGACAATAAGTCCTCAGTTCAAACTTTTGCTCACCAACTTCGGTTTTGGTAACTTAGTAGTCACTAGCCTTCACATGTAGAGTGTGACTTATCCCCGAGCACCTAGTAAATATGATTAGTGACCAACTAAATTTTTGTTTGATTAATCGTGGAGACAAGACTGGTATCGGTCAATTTAAAATAAGACTACTGGCCCAAGTGACTCAACTTCAAGTACACTATGTTTTAATATAATGCCATCAAAAATTTCCACCAGGAATCTCCCAACTTAGATATAATTCTAGGTGATATTCATCACTAAAATATACCTGCAGCCTATGAAGCTGGATAACATACAGTTTCATTTAGGATACCTCCGACCACCTAACTTTACTATTTCAGAATAATAATTAGTACAGCATAATTATTCAAAACAGAGTAAGAAAATACAAACTTATGAATCACAAATTCAGTCTAGTTGATTGTTTAAACTTTATTCAATGGAATATCATTTGAAACCAGTGAATTTAAAATCATAAAGACCTAGATTAACCAAAACTGAATGATTTATCAGATGAGATGGCTGTTGGCTAATAGTTGAATTAAAAACGCTCATTTCAGTCCATCTGAAACTCATCAGCCTACGGTGATTGTGTCTGAATGGTAATATCGAAGAAATCCGCACAGAATGCATATATGACAAAATGAGACTAAACAATTACAGTCCGATACTTTCATCGGACTGAGCCTAATTTTTCGATCAAGTTTCGTTCTCTGAGCTGGATAGTTTTGTCTTGGAAGAAGTCTACTTGAAGTTTGTGTCAATGATGTCGTTCAGAAGGACGACGAAAACTCCACAACCAAACTATCCAGCTTAAAAAACAAAACTCCATTAAAATTATCCACCTAAGCTATAAATCTTCTCCATCATCTCACTAAGCCTGAGTAGTTCATTCAACTATGAAACAACTTGATAATCATTGAAATAAAACAAGCAAACTAATTGAACAAATTATGATATCCTATTATGTAATGGATAAAATGTTCTGTAATGTAAAATTTTGACTGACAATTAAAGTTAGGGATTTCTTTTCTCCCTTTTTTTTTCTTCTTTGTTTCTAACTTTACATTCAACAATGTGTTAAGCGAACATGTCAAATGTTTTCTTTTTTTTTTTTAATGCATTAATATCTTTATTCTCTTTTGTTTTTCTAACTGTTATCTTTATCACTATTGGGTAGTGTACTTTTACTCTTCTAATGGACAAATACAAAAGATTATTCATTATGAAATAATCAAATTGGTTGGTAACAATAATGATCAATGTGTTATATTGATTTATGTTATTCCAAGCTGTTTTCTATTGGATTATATTAACTTACATTTTCACATTAACCAGTTTAAGCTTAATAGCATGTTAAGAATTAAGCGATATGAGAAACTAAGACAAACTTTGATTTAGAAGATCTATACACATGATGTTTAATATAATAGTTAAAAATAAATAGATTCAATTAGTATTGTTTTACTTGTATCTTCTCATTGTTATTTAGGACTGTAATTGATCAGTCACTTATTGGCATATGTGCATCCTGTGCGGATTGTCTCGATATAGCCTTAAGTCACAAGCTTTTTAAGCAAAGATGGATAGTGGCTAGCAGTGAAATCCAGTTTGACGCGCGTTTCATCCTATTTAGGACTCGTCAGTTGGATGTACCTGTATCCCAGAGTTGATGTTTACCAAGGGACTCGAACCCAGTAACGTTCGCTTTAAACGCCATCGCGTAATCCACATAGCTACTGAGTCCTAATAGCCATCTGCTTATGTAATGGGATGAAGTTTTGAATTCACTTAGTGTTGTTTTACTTGTATCTTCCGATTGTTATATATGACTATAATTTATCGGTCTCCTATTAACATATGTGAACAGTTTGTGGTTTATTTCTGATAATAGTGTTTATCTTTAACAAACCGTTTATTATATGATGTCATAATTGAAGTATGTCAGTCATTCCCTAAGTTTATCAGCTGATGATTCTGTTATAATAACACTTTATAACAATGTTATGGATTAAATCGAGTTCGAGAATACTGAAAAAATATATCGATTTAAACATTGGAAGATAAATAGTAATTCATATTTTTAATATGAGATTTGGAAGGATTTGCTTCGTTAATCGATCACCTCGATAACAGTTATGATATAAACCTCAACAGTGTTTAAAATCAGAAGGCAAAGAGTAGTAGCTAATAGTGCAGATCACAAAGCCATAAGCATATCGAGCGAATTTGAAACCAAGTGGCGAATAAGCATATAAGAGCAATTACATAGGTAAATTTACGGTCAAATTACATAATGGCACAGTAAAGCAAAGCAATGACTAATAATAAGATTTGAGTACATATATAGATGGGGAGGAAGATAAATCATCGAGTGATATTTAAGCAATCAACATTTTAGCTCAAGTCTGTCATGTGATCTAGTGATTATAACAGTACAAAGAAGTATGCGAATAGTTACTATTGAAATATCATTGTTTGTTATGTAATTTAACAAAAAGGGATTATTATCTGAAGGGGTTTCGTGGAGATTTTAGTAATTTCAATAGTTGAAATCATGAATCAATTGAAGCTAGACCACTATGGAAAACCTCGAAGCACTGGATGGGCGTTTCGTCTTAGTATGGGACTCCTCAGCAGTGTGCATCCACGATCCCGCCCTCCGCAAGATTCGAACCCAGGATCTATCAGTCTCGCGCGAGAGCGCTTAACCATCAGACCACTGAGCCGGCATCCAATAGTGTTAATGTCTAACTTCAACCAATCCACGAAATTGCGCCACCGTCCCGCGGGGAGGGGGCTGGATCGTGAATGCGCCCTGCTGAGGAGTCACATACTAGGACGAAAAGGTCGTCCAGTGCTTCCAGGTTTTCCATGGTAGTTTAGCTTCAATTGACTCATGATTTCAACTATTGAAAAAGGAATTAACCAAAATTAATCATCATTGAATTTGTTCGTAGGATAGTTGTTATTGATTCAACGGTTTTATAATCGAATTAATTAAATGTTTGATTTGTTAATTTTTAAAACAAAAATTAGGTGAAACTATAATTTATGAATGACCATTAAATGACATTAGATTGACCTTTAGACTGTTTACTTAATAACTAGGACTAAATAAGGGTTATAAACCTATGTATGGACTTCTAATTATAATATACAATTGATGGTTAAAGTTAGGGAATTCGATTTATGGTATTCATCATCAACTGATATCAATTATAATATCAAAACTCTATTTTATCAAATCGATATTGTAAATTTCGCGCTAAAATTCAAAACTTGTTATTCTTATACCTGATTGGTTTATCTAAAAATTATATAATCTTTCCAATAAAAAATTACATTCACTTAAGATATACATTAACATTTCATTATGTTAAAGAGTTAAAAACAAAAAAAAAACAAAAAAAAAAAAGAGAAGCAGTACCCTCTTTTGTAAACTATTTCCATATTACAATGTTTGTTTTCATCTTTTTTAAAAAACAAAAATAAAAAAAAAACTTTTTTTTTCTTTTAATGTATTCATTTGACAGTTAAATAAAACCAAAAATTATCCATGTAATTTAAATTAACCGCAAGTTTTATTTTTTTTTAAAAAAAAAACGATACTCACTATATGTATATCTATGGATTCTATTCATTTAAACAAAGAATGTTCAATGAATTCTTTGGCTGTAAATCATTTCACAATAGAATAAAAGTATAGTTTTGTTAATCATATGATACCATTATAAATGTGACAAGAATATGTACATGATCAAAAGATTATGATAAAAGATATTGTAACTTAGCTCTTTGATAAGATTTGATATTTTAGCTTAATTAACACATTATGATCTATCTGGTTTATTGAAATTTAAAAAAGTATTATTGATGATATGCAAAGATAGATAGTGGTTAGTAGTAGAATCTAGTTTAACGAGCGTTTCGTACTATATGGGACTTGTCAGTTGGATGTACATGCATTTTAGAGTATATGTTCACTTTAAGACTTGAATTTACTAACGTTTGCTTGAAATTCCATCGCTTTATCCACTTAGCTACAAAGTGAACATCAACTGTTAGATGTAGATACATTCAGCTGATGAGTCCCAAATGGGACGAAACGTGCGTTAAACTAGATTCCATTTTTGGTCACTATTCATCTTTGGTTAAAATGCTTGTGACTTGAGGTAATCCGCACAGGATGCAAATATTGCCATTAGGAGACTAATTCATTGCAGTCCTAAATAACAACCCATTCTGTCCTGGACCATACTGTCTAGTTCTATTTAGTTGTTATTCATTCTTCTCATGTCGGTATCCGTTTCTCGACGTAATGTGTTCTTTTATCTTCCGCTTCTTCTTTGACCATCAGGGTTCTAATTGAGGGCTTGCATTGTGACTCAGTTTGGTGCTTTCCTCAATGTGTGTTCTATCCACTTCCAGCGATTTTTTCTGATTTCTTCTTCCGCTGGAATGTGATTCGTTCTCTCCTACAGAAGTTTATTGCTAATAGTGTTTGGCCAACGGATCCGAAGTATTTTGTGTAGGCAACTGTTAATAAACACTTGTATATTCTGGATGATTGTTTTCGTTGTTCTTCAAGTTTCCACCCCATACACTAGAAGTTTCTAGACATTTGTATTGAAAATTCTGAGTTTAGTGTTAGCTTACAGACAGGTGTTTTGAGTTCCAGATGTTCTGTGAGAATATGTAATTGTAGTTAATTTTGTATAAGGTCAAAGTTAGATTTGATTGTTTCTAAGGTTGAAAAATATTATTGTAACATTCATGAAGATTTTTCACTCCTTAAAATGGCGAATCCTATAACATACATTTATGGGAATGTAAAATAATTTACATATAATTATAATCGATAATTCAATCTAAGTGAAATTATTCTAAGTTACTTGAACTTCTGAACGATATTTCCTTTGCAGTATATTCTGAATATTCTTTCATCATAAAGTGTTTACATCATTTTGAATAGGCGGCCTGCTTGTATATCTGGGCTACCTGTTTCCTGCCATCTGGATATTTCAACAAGTTATCTGTTTTCTTGTTTGTGTTAACACATCATTATGCCTGTTACTGTCTCATAACCTATTCAGGTGCGTTTATGAAAAGTTTACAACATTTCGCTGTACAAGTTACAAAAGAGCTCAATCAGAGACATCATGATTACTGACAATATGCATTGAAAAGGATATACATTTATCAGATGTCGATTGTTGAACCGCTAACATCTAACTGGCAACCACTCAATATTTATCGCAAGGAGTTGATCAAGAAATAAGAAAGGGAAACTTGTTGAAATACTTTGTGCTGAGAATTCTATATTGTACCAAAAATAGAATATTGAATAAAGCCACTAATAATAATAATAATAATAATAATAATAATAATATTCGTCAATTAGAAATTTATTGAGTAAGCCGTCTGATTGTAGTCTAAGATACTTTAAAAGAATTTATTCACAAGAAGACTGAGAAGCGAAATCTGGACTTATGAATCTTTTAGGTAGTCAGAAAATTTCCAAGTTTTGATGTTAGATAGTTGAAACTTGTTAGAAGGAAGTTGTGGGAAAAGATTTTTTATTAGTGAACACTGATCAAGCAGATAACTAGTGCTCTTCTTGGAAGATTCAAAATTGCATCACTCACTTTTACAGTTCATACGAATAAGATATTTAAATAAATTGATCATTGAATGGTAACTAATTTCGTATTCATTAAGTCACTAATATTAATTGAACTCTATCGGTTCAGTTGTAATTTAGCCATTATTTTAAATGATTCGATATTACATGTACAATGTAGAGATAGCAGAAGTTTAAATGTCGTCATCGGGATACTTTTAATCTAGATTTTATACTAATCGATACTTGATAAACAGAATCCTATCAGGAATAAGGATTAGACTCTTGCAACATTGAACATCATCCATGAATGATCATAGTCAACAATTTCACTTTCAATTAGTACATCAATCTATGGGTTCATATACATTCAGATAAGTTGGCATAGTTTAATAGATTTTCTCACTGTTTTCTTTATTTGTAATGATTAATTATACATAGAAATGATTGTACAAGAGATTAAGTATTGATTGACAGTATTAACAAAGTTTTTATTTAGTACTTCGTATGTTGTAATTTAAAACAACTGCATTGAATGTTGCTTAGGGATTAGAAAATCACTAGTTTAGGCTTGAAAAAGAAAACAAGTATATTAAAAAAACAAAACAACTTTACATAACTGTTATCTGGTAATTGTTTTTATACGGAATTGGTTATAGGAAAGGAAACATTTAGTCAATATAAAAAACATACATCTATGTTTGAAGATTCACTTAGTATTAGTTGTTTAAATCTTCCTATTGATGTTTAGGTCTTTAATTGATTAGTCTGTTATTGGCATATGTTCATACTGTGAGTATTGCCTCAATATAGCCTTAGTTTACAAGCATTTTAAGCAAAGCTAGATAATAGATATCAGTGGAATCCAGTTTAACGTGCGTTACATCCTATTTGGAACTCTTCAACTGGGGATACCTGAATCTCACAGTTGATGTTCAATCTGGAACTCGAATGCATGTAAATTAAGGCAGTATGCATAGTGAGTGCAGTGAAACTGATCAATGACAGTCCTAGATAACAATAGGAAGATATAAGCAAACAACACCAAATGAACTTCAACTTCACCTCATTGCACAAGCAGTTGGCTATTAGAACTCAGTAGCTAAGTGAATAACGCGGTGGCGTTTGAAGCGATCGTTACTGTGGTTGAGTCTCAAAGTGAACATGAACTCTGAGATGCAGTCACATCTAGCTGATGAGTCCCAAATAGGACGAAACGCGCGTTAAAATAGATTCCACTGCTAGCCACTATCTATGTTTGACGTCGTTTCGTTGAACAATATTTCGATTTACAATCCAAATAGTTATTTTTCTATCTTATGGTTTGAATCTTTTTCTTCTCAATCTTTCTATACATTTTAGTACATTAGAAACGTCATTGATATGGTTTTTTCTGTCATAGCAACAATAAGAGGTAATTTAATTCGTTACGTTTCCACAAATCATCATTTAATAATACCAGTAAGCCACATGATTGGTTAACAGCATTCTGTTAACAGCTAACTAATGAAATGTCATATATTTTTTGACAAAATTACTGTCTATTTACTTAATTGTCTACTTACGCCCGTTACCCTTTGTAGAGGTGCACAGGTCGCCAATCAGTATCCTCTATCCAACTCTGTCCTGGATAATCCTTTCCAGTTCCTTCCAGTTGCTATTCGTCTTTTTTATGTCTGCTAACAATTGCTGACACAGTGTGTTTTTAGCCTTTCTCTTTTTCATTTAACTTCAGTATTTCATGTTAGTGCTTGCCTTGTGATGTAGTTTGATGATTTCCTCAATGCATGTTCTATCCACTTCCAACGTCTTTTCCAAATTTTCTCTTCATTTCGAAGCTGCTTTGTTCTCTCCAACAGTAAGCTGTTACTGATGGTTTCCGGTTAATGAACATTCAGTATCTTGCGTAGACAATTATGTATAGATACTTGTACCTTTTTGATGGTGGTTATTGTAGTTATTTAAGTTTCAGCTTCGTACAGTAGAACTATCTTGACGTTCGTATTGAAGATTGTGACTTTGATGTTGTTCGACAGTATATATCTGGTAATGAAAGCACGATCTAAAAGTGTACAGAATATTACTTGCATAACATTGATAGAAACCAATAAAACAAAAGCAAAATTCATGAGAAAAACTAAATTCAATACAAACCACATGTGGTTACTTCTGGAGGTACCTGAAAAGGAAATTGGATTAGAGGTGGTCATAGTGACCTGAGAGCGTGACCGCAGTGCCCAAGGGACAGCTGCTTGAGGTCGGTCACACACGACCTTTTTATGAGTAATTTTCGTGTTAGCTCCGTACTTGTTGAGACCTTAGCGCCGGAGACGGACATCCGTGGGATAAGGTGAGTTGTGCACTGTTAGGGTCGACCTTTTCTAACCCCACCCCTCCTTGTGGGAAGTCAGCATCGCTGTTATGCTGGTTGTCTGAAGAAAACACCTTACTGCTGTCACACAATGGCGTAAATGTATACACTCTCTGTCTTCCTTTAAACTAAGAGATTAAAATCACTTCAAATCTTTCTTTCTAGGAACTAATTCTTTCTTCCTGTACTATCTCCTTATACACACTCTTTCTTCTATATATTACCACCACTGAATTAACTACTTCTATGAATCCGGTGTTCATCTTGTTGTGCTAATGCGGTATGGCAACTTTGACCGATGCATATACGTGCCTGGTCCTACGTTGCAGCTGACTGACTGACTGACATGTAGTTACTGTTAATAGTAAGTCGATATTGACTAATTCTGTGACTATCGACTGAAGATTGAATTTAACAGACTTTATGTTAGAAACCTAACACA
Organism: Schistosoma spindalis; assembly: GCA_946903255.1. NCBI lineage: Eukaryota > Metazoa > Platyhelminthes > Trematoda > Strigeidida > Schistosomatidae > Schistosoma > Schistosoma spindalis. Next base: position 87,600,668 of record OX336420.1, read on the forward strand.
TCTACAAATAATAATTAAACAAAGACATACATCATAAAATCGTCCGAAAATGTTTGTAACACATTTATCTCTTTCTTGACCGGATAAGACTTGATAAACAATTCTACCAACTCCTTACACTCCTTATTTGTTTGTTTTTCTTCATGCCTTTCGTATCACTTCTTCATTACTTATAGGTTCACATAGATCTCTCATAAGTTTGTTTAGATGATAACTATTTTAAAAAGTTTAATTTCTAAGCTATGATTTACTGCTTATAACAGCGTGTTTGTTCTCGTAATCCCTTTGTTTATTGTTACTGACTAATATGCCTTCCATTGTTAATTTTTAGGTTTATCTATCATGAAATAATCATTTTTATTGTTATTACTAACTCATAAGTTGCTTTAATTTGTCCAATATTTTTTATATATTCATATCAATATTACTATATATTAGAGTATCGGTAGACTAACTAAGACTCGTGAACTGCGAACACGAGAAAATCAGTCTGGCTTCAGACCTGGTCGTGGCTGCATAAACCACATATTCACCATTTGTCAGGTTCTAGAACATAGG